>JBBWSL010000017.1:0-547754 GCA_038088545.1 Diaporthe humulicola
ATTATAAATATTTTTATACTTTAAATTATTAAGTTAGGTTTAAAAGTAATATCTTATAATTATTATACTTTTATACTAACTATATTATTTAATATTACTTAATATATTATATAACCTACTCTTTATAAATACTTAAATATATACCTATAATCCGTATATTACTTACCTACCTTTACCTAAATACTTTTTTACTTAAAGTAATTTCTTATATATTTTAGGTTACTTTAAGCTATATTTATTCTCTAATTTACTTTATTAAAAACCCCCTAGCTACTAATTAAATATTAAGTACTATAGGCCTTATACTTTTAAGAAACTAGGTAAAATTGCTTTTTCCTATAGCGTAGTAAAGGGCTGTAGAAGTAATTTTAGTAAAGTGGACCTGGTTTCTTATAAGGTAAGCTTGGATTCGACAGGGGATGGAGTTCCTAGTGGAGGTCATAGATTACCGCCCTTGGTTGAACACGCGTGGTCGGTCCAGACCGTCGACCTGGAGGCATTTAAGGTTCGGTGCCAAGCTTGGACTGGCGGCTCCTCGTCTCTCGAACGCGAGGTACACGAGGCCCAACCACAAGGAAGCCTCAGCCGATACAGGACGATGAGACGGCATGGACTAATCAGCTCGGGCACACAGAAACATGCCGACAACACGAGGTTGTAGGTAGTCAAACCCCAAACCAAGCGGCCTTACCGTGCCACAGCGAGCCCAGGAGTCCCGGTTCAACATAGTGCGAGAACACGCTCACGCGAGCATTCCGGATATCTCGGAGAAGATCGCCCTGCAAAGAGGGGTTTTCTCACCGGCGGTCCCCAACAGGACGTGACTCCCTGTGCAGAACAGAACGGCTCGGTCACCAACCAGCAGCTGGGCCATCAAGTCGAAACAGCTGCGGAGTAACATGACCACGACGACAGCTTCTTCCTGGGCGTGCTGGGTTTCATCACCACGACGGCCTTGGCGGCCGCCTTGCGAGTGGTCGACGAGATTCCCGAGCCTTGGGAAGTGATACGATACGTATTACTGCCCAGCACCCAGGCACCTAGGACAGAGAGACTCTGAACAGGATTCTTAGTTGACGCTTGTGTATGGCCTCCAACCATAACTGCCATATTAGAAGACTATAATTCTTAGCCTCGATATACAATCCTGCCACACCACGCGCCGGTATATGCAACGTACTTTGGGTTACATAGGCAGTGCATGTCTCTGGCCAGACCGGTCGCCGCCCATGCAGGGCCCAAGGACCCTGAGACAAACCGGTTTCCCAGCCCAAAGGTGTAGTATAATGTGAGCTTACTGTTATGTGGAGCTCTCTGATACGCTGTGGTGCATGTCTGCATTCGCGGCCGGGGCCAAGAGTTCAGTGACGGGCGAGTCCGCTAATAATGCCATCATTCTCAAGTCAGTCATGTCAATCAAATGCGCACACGTACATGGGGTCACCACTTACTAGGGTGACAATATATGATAAGAAAAACTGAGAAAGCATGCTGCACCATTCCCCACAGAATAACGAGGAGCGAGGTGGCGAAAAAGAAAAGAAGTAGACGACGATCAGTCCACTAGGCCTGCCGGCGTGCCAGGCCTCCCAGAGCCGGCGAAGATGGGATTCTGAAGAAATCCCCATCCTCGGCCTTCCTGAAAGCAAGATTTCCCATCGCGCAGCAGGCTACTGGCGTCGCAGTGGCGGGGTTTTGCACCCCTATTGTCTTGCCCCCAGGGATCGCAACACATGTCTTGCTGCAGATCAATTTCGCCACATTCCAGTCATTGGTATTTCACAAGATCATCATAGCCACAGTGACAACCTGTTTTGCCAGAGATTCTTCCAATGGACAGCCTGCCGAGCCCGCTTAATTCCTACCCGCCCTTCCGGCATCCCGCATCGGGGGGGAACAGGCGGCGGGGAGTTTGTCTTTGTTTACTGCAGCCCCCATCATGCCCATAACCCGTCACTACTGTGTAAGAACAAAGCCGTGCGCAAGCTCTAGCTAGACCCTGCAGGCAAGTTTTGGGGAGCAAGCTTTCCGGGGCGGGGTGAGAGGTTTGGGAGGGGACGATTCGACAAGCTTGGTGTGTCAAAGTGTCGCTGTTACAGTTGGGCTGCCCTTGGGGGCATGACTACTAGCCTGCAAGTGTGAGCACCGGGCTTGGTCCTTCGATATCTACACATTCCCAGATAGGACACAAGAGAGACTCCCACGGAAGGTCAGCCTCGCGGGAAGCTGCCCATCGTGGGCCATTCGACAGGTCATCTCGCGAGAGGTCGCCTCACAGGAAAGCACGCGCTGGTCAAGTCTCACCCCGACGTTTGAGATCCGTGCGAGCTGTTTGGATTGATGGGCTGGTGCATGGTTCCGCGATGCTTTTCCCCAACACACTAACTAGCTTACTGGTTGGGGGCTCGTATCAAGTAAACCCTATTTTGCTCCTCAAATGTCCACTGGAGCCAGCGCGATAACAAGCCACCCTTTGCCTTCTATTCGCCCATGCCCGTGGCGACGTCTGCTCAGGCGCCAGGCGCGACGCCTCCACCGGAATGTCTGCTCCGATGCCTCCTCACCTCTTCGTCGCGCCTGTGTCAACCCGCTTGGGAGCCGGCAGGGCGGGCTTCTTGAAAACACCATCGCTGCTCGTCTTGCTGCTGTCACCGCTGACCTGTGTGAATGTGCCGCCCTTGAACCAGCGGTCTTGCTCGGCATCCCGTTTCCTCTTCAACTCGGCCTGAACCTTTGGATCCACCAGCTCCAGGCCCTGAACCGGCGTGAAGTTGAGAGATGACATGGTTCCACCACCGCCCACCGTAGTACCCACACCAGATGTCCGTAGGCCGTTGCCCCGCAGATCAAGGCCACCGGGTGTCTGGCCGAACCCCTTGAGAGACGAGGCCGCGCCGCCCGTGACCGAGCTCGCGAGACCACCCCAGCCCTTGTTCTTCGCGCTGAGTTTCGCGCGGGTGCGCGAGTCGATCTGTGTGCCACGCACCCGGCCGGTGTCAGTCTGTCCGATCATGCCCATGCCCACGGTGGAGTCTCCGGCACCGTAGCCCGCTTCCTTCTCCTCCTTGCCAAAGGCCAAACGGTTTTGCGCCTTGCGCAAATCAGTCATGGCCGTGGCCTCCTTGGCCTTCCGTGCGCGCCGCCCTCCTCGTTTCCGGCTCGGCTTGTCGTCCGGCACAGGCAGGGCGCGCTGTCCCTTGCTCAGGGGCTTCTCCTGCAGCTTGTCGAGCCGCTCCAGGCAGTGCTGCTTGAAATCCTCGCCTGTCGAGCCGTCCGGGCTCGAGTGTGCACAGTCTACCCTGGCGGCAAGGACGACCTTTGCTGATACTATACGCATGGCCTGCCTCTTCATGTCGCTGGGTACGCTGCGGATGATTGGAGAGTGGTAAAGGAAACCCTGCTGGCGGACGGCGACATTTGTAGCCATTCCGCTGTTTTGTTGCTTCTTGGATCCCCAAGCAGATATGTTGCAGGCGGGTGTCTTGGCCAGTCCGGTCAGACCTCCAGCTCCGTTCAGGAGCTGGGCGGCCGTCAGAGATTCGACGAGAGCGGTCAGGTTTGGTGCGAAGATGTTCATGCGCGATTGCACATATTCCGTCAGGGTCCTCTTTGCCTTGTCCAGGTCCACAACCATCTTGCAAGCCCTCATTATCCGGCTGAGCTCAACCTCCGACATCTCTTGGCCATTCGTTCTCGTTGCCTCCAGTGTCACGATCATGAGGGACGGGCCGTCGAGAACCTCCTTCAACGTAGAGTTCAAGATGTTATTCTTGGAAGTTTCCAAGGTCTTGACGTTGGCTGAATCGAGAGGGCCATTGCCCAGGATCGCGACGACCTTCGCATACTCGAGGGGATTCGTAATCAACGTCTCGAGCTCGGGAAATCGCACCGAGTAGTGATCGCGGATGTATTTGTGTACGAGGACAATCTCGCTGTCGATGGATGTGGATAGCTGATTCGACTCTGTCAGGAGGTTGTATTCGGGGTGGTCCTCGATGTTGCCGATGC
Source organism: Diaporthe humulicola (assembly GCA_038088545.1). NCBI lineage: Eukaryota > Fungi > Ascomycota > Sordariomycetes > Diaporthales > Diaporthaceae > Diaporthe > Diaporthe humulicola. Next base: position 4,009 of record JBBWSL010000017.1, read on the forward strand.
TAGCATCTCGCGCCTCTGGTGGTTGCGCTTGGTAATATTCGATTTTCTGCAGGGCCGGGCGCAAATAGTCAGGGCTAATGTCCAGGGATAAAGATGTAAACACTTCACAATGTCTTGAACAAGTAGTAGGGAGCGGAGGGGGCTTCAAGAGCGGGCGACTAACCTCAAGCACGGGTTCCAAGGTCTTCATGAGACCGGCGATATGTCGCACATCGTTGACATCCTTCAGCTGCATCTTTTCGACCCTTGCCTTGGCTTCCTCGGGGTCCTCTGGGACTTGTTTGCTGCTGTCGCCGCCACCCATCTCCTCGTCGTCCTCGTCAGCTCCATCGTCCAAGTCCATGTCGCCGCCCAGTCCGTGTGTATCTTTGGCAGCCTCGCCATCGTCAGCTCCCAGGAAGTTGTCCTCGTTCGGGACGTCGCCAGGCTCAGAGCCCGAGTCCTCGAAGTCCTGGAGCAGCTCGTCCACGAGCGTAGACATCTTGCTCGTTTGTCTATCAGTAAGGTGGCTTTTGTGGTGTACGACCGTGGTTGGATGTGTCTCGCGATCCGGCTTTGTGCTTGTGCAAGGAAGGAATATGACGAATTGAGAAGGTGCTGTTGATATCAGAAGCTCTTTGTCAAGGCAACGAGGCAGGAAGGTTGGAAAAAATGGGTGGTCCGTGCGGGCTCCACAGCCTAGCGCAGCTGCAGCGACCATGCAAGCTCAGCCGTGCCTGGACGCCGTGGAAATAAACGATTCAAGTACTTGAGATCAATTTCACACCTCACTTCGCGCATCATATCGCGATCTTGAGCCCAAACACATCAGGGCCAACCCCGACCCTCTGCCCGTCGCCTCTAGTCTGCCTCGGACGTTGTCGGCTCATCCAAGTCATCGTCATCTGGCCCAACTGCCTCGCCCACGATGGAGTCCTCACGCGGTCCTCCCCGTGTGAAGAACAAGGGAGCTGCGCCCATCCAGATCAGCGCGGAGCAGCTCCTACGCGAGGCCGTCGACAGGCAGGAGGGCGGCCTCGACAAGCCGGAGCAGCGCTTCGCGGACCTCGAGGAGCTGAAGGAGTTCCAGGGCCGCAAGCGCCGCGAGTATGAGGACTACATCCGCCGCAACAGCCAGTCACTCAAGAACTGGACCCAGTACACCGATTTTGAGATCCAGTACAAGGAGTTTGCCCGCGCGCGGTCGGTCTTCGAGCGCGCCTTGGATGTGCTCCCCACCAACCCGGCGCTGTGGATGAGGTACATTGATTTTGAGATCAAGGAGCGCAACATCCAACATGCGCGGAACCTGCTTGACCGCGCGGTCACATTATTGCCCCGCGTGGAAAAGATGTGGTACAAGTACGTCTTCGTCCAGGAAGGGCTGGGCGACATACCGGGATGCCGGCAGGTCTTCGAGAGGTGGATGACGTGGCAGCCCGACGAGCGGGCCTGGAGCGCCTACATCCACTTTGAGAGGCGATATCAGGAGTTTGACAATGCGCGGAACATCCTCCAGCGGTTCGTAATTGTCCATCCTGAGCCGCGGAACTTCCTGAAATGGGCCAAATTCGAAGAGGAGTTCGGGACAAGTGACCTGGTGAGGGAGGTTTTCCAGACAGCAATCGAGTCACTAGGTGACGAGTTCGTGGATGAGCGGTTGTTTATTGCCTTTGCGAGGTACGAGGCAAAACTCAAGGAGTATGACCGGGCGAGGGCCATCTTCAAGTTCGCGCTGGACAACCTCCCACGGTCAAGGTCTATGAAGCTCCACGCCGAGTACACCGTCTTCGAGAAGCAGTTCGGCGACCGGGACGGCGTTGAGGACGTTATCCTGTCCAAGAGAAGGAGACTTTACGAGGAGCAGGTTAAGGAGAACGCCAAGAACTACGACACATGGATCGATTACGCAAATCTGGAACAGGCATCCGGCAACGTCGACAGGGTACGGGAAGTCTACGAAAAGGCAGTCGCCCAGGTCCCACCAGCACAGGAGAAGCGACTTTGGAGGCGGTACATCTATCTGTGGATATTCTACGCCATATACGAGGAGATGGAGGCCAAAGATGTCGAGCGCGCGCGACAGGTGTACGAAGCATGCCTGAACCTGATCCCGCACAAAAAGTTCACGTTCGCCAAGGTATGGCTGCTGAAGGCTCAGTTCGAGATCCGCCAGGGAAACCTCACGCTGGCGCGCAAGACGCTCGGCCGGGCGATCGGGATGTGCCCCAAGGACTCTCTGTTCAAGGGGTACGTGGCGCTGGAGCAGAAGCTCTACGAGTTCACGCGGTGCCGAACGCTGTACGAGAAGCACGTGTCGTACAACGCGTCCAACTGCCAGACGTGGATCGACTGGGCGCAACTCGAGCGCGCGCTGGGCGACCTGGACCGGGCGCGCGCCATCTTCGAGCTGGGCATCGACCAGCCGGTCCTGGACATGCCGGAGATGGTGTGGAAGAAGTACATCGACTTCGAGGAGGAGGAGGGCGAGTTCGAGCGGGCGCGGGCGCTGTACGAGCGGCTGCTCGAGAAGGCGGACCACCCCAAGGTGTGGATTAGCTACGCGCAGTTTGAGCTCGGGGCGCCGGACGAGGGCGAGGGCGAGGGCGAGGCGGCGCCGGAGGACGAGGACCAGGGCGTGTCGGAGCAGGCCAAGGGACGCACGCGCAAGGTGTTCGAGCGGGCGCTCAAGAGCATGCGGGAGAGGAAGGCGGAGCGGGTGACGCTGCTCAACGCGTGGCTCGCGTTCGAGAGGGAGCAGGGCTCGGCAGAGGAGGTGGCCAAGGTGGAGAAGCAGATGCCGCGCAAGGTCAGGAAGACGAGGAAGAACGAAGACGGCGAGATGGAGGAGTACATCGACTACGTGTTCCCCGTGGACGAGCAGCAGCCGGTGGATATCTCCAACCTCTTGGCTATGTCACAGGCGTGGAAGCAGAAATAAGTCCGTAGGGGACTTTTCTAATGCTGATCAAAAATGCATTACATTTTATCCATTCATGCTCGATTCACTGTGTCATCTGTGAACACTGCAATATTGTTGTACCTTCGGAGGAGTCGCTCGAGTGTAAGACCTGGCTTAGGCAGGCGTTCTGGATCAGAGACATATTTCGAAGGAAAGCCGAAGGAAACAGCCACTTCAAATCTGTCCAGCTGTCTCGACATTGCACAAACCCATTGCAGCAGGGCGAAAGTCCATCCAGACGTTCTGTCCTCGGCTGACGATGCTTACCCACAATGCCGAGTAGACCAACCATTCTAGATTCTGCCTGTCTCTGTCCCTGAGCGCGAACCCCGAAAGAGCCATCGGCCCGAACCCAGGTACACTTCAGGTGCGTCGTGAAAAGGGGTGGGGTGCAACAGGCCAGTCTCGCCCCGGCTGCACGGTGATGTCATGGGCGTGACCGCCAATGCCAAGCTGGGAACTCCCGCCCTCTTCCGCCAGCTTGGTTCCCGTGCAGGCGAGAGGTCGCAGCCGGGGTGGGTTCGGCTTAGCCGTTGGGCGGAACAGATACGATACATTGTAGAGCAGAAGGAGGGGGGGGTCGGTGGTCAGGAGGGGAGGAGGGACTTAGCCCGTCCCATGAGAAGAAAGAAGCATCAGTCCACCGCACGCCACGGATAGGCCAGACGCAGGATACGCTGTGGCTGGCTAGCTCTGTAGCTTCTATAGCTCTGCTATAATAGCTCGGGGGCCCAGAACTTCTGCAGCTGCAGAGGCCCGCACACTCACGCTTGCCTGGGCGCGAATACCAGTGGTCATGTGCTTTGTCCCGCACCTCTCTCCCTGAAGCCCGATTACCCCCCCCCCTCACACCGCTTGACACGATAGTAACCCCAACCAGACAGACACTCGCCCGCCGGCGCGTCGTTACATTGGACAAGACCGCACTACCTGGCTGTACCTGTTAAAGATGTGGACGTTTCCCAGTCCACACGTCACAGAGCTCGGTAGTCCACGCGTTAAAACACCTATTGGAAACAACTTCTGTGTGACACACGTTGCGGTTCTGCCACGTCTGTGTTGCCGCAGATATTCCCCAAATGTCATGAAATCGTGCATTTGACTGCTATGAAGCTTTCTTGATATCGTAATGTAAGAAGAGAGGCAGCAAGGAAAAAAAAAATAGGTCATCAAGTTGTGTCGTCGTCATCTCGTCCTGCGCTCGGGCTAAGCTAGCCCTTGCATTGTCATGAGGTTCTCGTTCCCAATTCCAGAAATGCTGGTCCCCCGCCCCGAAAAAAAAAATGACAGCCTAACCAACCCAAGATCCATCTCCAAAAAACAAATATGCGGCATCCGAACTAACAGACGTGTCTCCCGGCCATTCGCCTCCCGCGAAGCCATTTTAGATGCCCGTTTTGAAACCCGCATCGGCAACACTGCCAACCACCCCTACCCCTCGTGGGACCCCGGCCCTTTTCCCTTTCGTGCACCGTCCCAGGGCCCGTCCGCAGTGTCATTCCTCCTGCGAGGACAGAATAAAAACACCGATCGTCCGATCTGTGGGTACGTTGGCTGCAGGTGATCGTCGCGGTCGGCCACTCGCCTCGCGTGCTTCGCGTGTATTGTCTCGTACGCTCTCGTTCTTTGGTTTGCATGCGGCTCTTGTGGCCCACTCGCTGTTCCTCCCGGCTGATCCGCTCGTGTGGCCGAACCCGAAGGAACGGTTACACAAGCGCACCGCCCCGGGAGAAACAGGCTTGGGCCTAGAACTTCCAAATCCTCAGAGACATCCTTGACTCCACACGACGCGGGAGGGATCGTCTTTTTTTAGCGGCGATGGTGCCGATCTATCACGAAAATGGGAGACCATCAGTAATTTGCATTGGAACGTTTTGTGTGGAAGGAAAGCAAATGAATTAGTGCCGAGTAGAAAGGGGCTGGAGTAAATGCCTGGGGAATCTATCTGTTTCCTCCAATTGCACCCGAGATCTTTGGTGGTATTGGTGCTGTGTATAGATATAGCGCGCGTGTGTCTTTGTGTGCTGGTGTGGCGTAGGCATCATAAAACATGGGAGGAAGCAGCAGAGACTTGGGCTTGAGGGCCCAAGCTGTGGCTACCATCGCATTGCAGCGTCAGGGAGCAGAGTCGTCGAGCCAATCGAGGAAGCCCAATGTGGAAGCACTCGACATCTATAGACATGTTCCACATGATCGTTTTAACGCCTCCCGCTCGTCGCACATGTTCCAAAACTTTTTGATCATCATAACAGTCGTAAGGGTATAGTGTTCGTTGTGAAACGTGCGAGATGTGCGGTGCCAAGTTGGTAGAGTCGTACAGACAGGCAGACGGGCAGACAGACAGAGAGACGTATGACGTGGTGTGCAAAGTGAGCCAGGCTGATCTGGTGATGGTGCAGGTGGAGGAGCTCGCGCAGCAGAGTGGGCAGATTGTAATGAAGGCATCCATACTTGTTGCATCGTGCGCATGAGTGCTCATCTTCTGCTGCTGCTGTAGCCAGCAGGGGGCGCAGGCAAGGCAGAGTACGGATTCCCATCAGAGTAATGGGGACCGTCGTCATACCTGCCGCCGGCCCGCGGAGGAACTGACGAAGCATATCTGTCAGCCCTGGATCTTCTGCTGTACTGCGTTGCACCGTCGTCGAAGTCGTCATAGTCGTCGTCGCTCGAGTATGTGAGCCGCTTCTGCTGCCGCGCAAGGCGATTCATCCGGCGCTGATGCCGCTCTTCTTTCTGGTGCTTCCACTCCGTCACCTCGTGGCTCATCTCCCGCGCTTCCTTGAGCTCGGAGACGGCTCCCTTGATGCCCAACGCGGCGATGCCAACCGACGCGGCGTCTTGCAGCAGCGCCTTTGACTTGAGTTTACGGGCTTCCTCCGGGCTAAGACGACCCTCCTTGACCGCCTTGTGCCGAGCATTTCGCTTCTCCATACTCTGGTACACGTTGTGCGCTGCATGGATGGTGGCCACGGCTGCCAGGCCAGTGGTGATGATTTGCTTACCTCGCATCTTCTTTGCGTGCTTTTCGTCCTCATCCGAATCTCCCAGGTCCGAGCTGGATATCGACCCCCGAGAGGACGCCCGGCTTCGGGACGGGTTTCCTCTTGACCGGCTGCGGGCCCGGTAGGACCGGTCATCATCGTACTCATCGCGGTACCGGCCATCCCGAGAATCATAATCGTCATCGTAGCGGCCGCCTCCTCGGCGCGAGCCGCGAGGGGAGCCGTGTTCGCTACCATCTTCTCCCTTGCCCAGACCAATTCTCGCCAGGCCCTTGCGTGCCTTGTCGACGACGCTGCGGCTGCGGCTGCGCGTACGTCTCCTGGGGGACTCATCTCGGCTGTCGTAAGAGTCACGGGAGTCGTCCCGGCGGCGGGATCGTGACCGATCGTCACGAATGTTGTCAACGGCCTTCTTGGCGCCAAATGCACCCAGGCCAGCGGTGGCCAGTGCAGCGAGACCCATGCCACCGCCGCCGCCGCCTCCCTTGCTGCTCTCGGATCTGGCACGAGAGCGTGAGCGGCTTCGTCCTGTGCTCTTGTCCTCGATGATGTCGTGCTTGGATCCGTTGATCATGCGATTGCCGATGAGACCGCCGATGACGGATTCGGCCAGACCAAGCTTGCTGCCGTCTTTTCCGGGCTTCTGCGCGGCATCGATGGTCGCGGCACCGGCAGCGGCGGTGAGGACTCGCTTGGCCTTCTCGCCCTTCCAAGCGCCAGGTTCCTTGGACACCCGGAACGCCTCGGTGGCTCCGGCGATGAGCGAGGCCATGGCGGCCTTCTGAATCTTGTTGCCAGGTGCGCCCTTGGATTGGGACCTCTCGCGGCTTCCACGGCGGCTCCTGGTATCGGACCTCGGGCCCCCCCTGTCCCTGTCCCGGTCGCCGTGTTTCTCGTCGTGGCCGCCGCCACCGCCGGTGAGAGCCTTGAGCGCTGTGCCAAGGCCGGCGGCCCCGAGGGCGGCCTCGAGGAAGTTCTTGTGGCCCTTCTTGTGCTTTTCGTCCTCGTCGTCGGAGTAGTATTCGGTGACCTTGCCATCACGTCCCTTGTGGACGATATGAGTAGACTTCTTCTCGTTCTTGTCGGCGCGCTTGTTGTAGAACTCGGCGCCCTGATAGGCAGCGAAGGCACCTGCAGCGCCCAGAGCTGCCGAGGACATCAGGTTGCGGTGGACATCGGTGCCCTCCGAGTCGGCCTCGCGACGGTCAAAGACCTCCTTGCCGCCGAGGGCGACGGCAGCGCCGGCGACGGCGGCGATGATCTTCTCTTGCTGGCTCAGGATACGCTTGCGTTTCATCTCCTCCTCCTCGATGTAGACGCTCTCGGCCTTCTTGCGCGGGCGACGATCGTAGTCGCGGTCATTATAGTAGTAGTCCTCTCGGCTCCTGCGGGAGTAGGCGGAGCGCGCATCATCGTCATAGTCATAAGGCTCTGCCGACCGAGCCCTCCGAATATCGCCGCGGGGGGCGTAGCCGGGCGGAGGAAAGTCCCTGCGGATTTCCTCTACAGACAAGTCGCTGTCTTCGCGGCCCCTCGGCACGAGGTCACGAGTGGACTGAACCCTCAGATAGGGATCTTGAGGATCGGCATACCTCTCCTCGCGATAGTGCTCCCGGGTGCTTCGCTGCCGGCGCGGAGGGTCGTAGTCGTAGCTCATGGCTGACGGACGCTCTCTTGGTGACAGGAAGGACAAGGTGACGTCAGCGGCGAGCCGATGAGCTGCTCAGGCTCTGGATAAGTGCGTGTGTGTGTATGTGTATGTGTGCGTATGTTTGTTTGTTTTTGCACGGCAGAGCGCAGAGACGACGCTGCCGATGATCAGGCTGCGGTCTAGTCTGTTTCCGTTGGGTGATGTAGGATGTAGTGGGAAAAAACAGAAGGCGAGTGAGGTGTCACGCTCGGGAAATGAATAATGCAGGCAGGGTTGGGTTGTGTTGGGTTCAGCTGAGCACCGGAAGGCAAAGGAGGGGCGAGGCCAGGTGAGGTGAGGGGAGGGGGGACCGGTAGAGAGGCACAGAGGGTGGCCGGTGGACGTCAAATATGGCCGCCTGCACCTAAAATAGGATCCTGATAACGTGTGCGTGATCCAAGACAGAACAGCAGCTGAGCTTGAATCTAGAATGGCCCCAACAATTCTTTTATTTGCCTGGGTAACGATGATACGAGAGAAGTAATTGATAACATTTGTTGACGGCTCGATCAAGTGGGAGGGACCGGGACAGGACGCCAGTAACCCAGGATGCCACTCAGTCCCTCAGGCCGGCTTGGACAGGACAGGCAGGACAGGACAGGGCAGTCTCGTCAGGCAGCATGAGTGCGCACTCGTTCTTGGTCCAGACACCAGACGGCAAGCCGCCACAGCCTCCCTCCCCTCCTCTGTCCTTCTCTTCCTCCCTCCCTGTGCCCTGCCCTGCCCTTCGCTCCTAGTGGGGCAGACCTTCTCGAGCCGAGCAATGAGACAGCGGCAACGTCCAGCGTCATCGAAGGATGACCCCAGGAGGCCAAGCGTGAGTTGTTTCTTCCACCTTCCACTCCCGCCTCCCTGGCCATCTACCAACGTGTGTGTGGGTGTGTGTGTGGCACAGCACAGGCACACTGGTACAGCATCGCCAGCGACGGGTTTGTATAGCACACGGGCGGGCCATCCTCACCCCGTCTGCCCGCCCCCGCTCTCGAACCACACCGAGCAGAGAAAGGCGTTGTTGCACAAGACGACCCGACGAAACAGAAGTAGAGGCCTCCTCTTACACGCTGACGGGCTCGCTGCCCGGCCTGGCCAGCATCTGCGCTGGGAAACTGGTGACAATCAGTTCAGTACTGCGTGCACCACCACCACCATCACCCAAGCACCCGAGGCTAGTTCGGGACGGTGGCGGGTAAGACAAGCAGCAGCTTTCAGTGGCGCAGGCGTCGGGCTGACCGTCTCGTGGTCTCGGCCCCCGTTCACATATCGACGCAATTCTAGTAATGTGTAGTATTAGTCTGGCATGCTCTTAAAACCACTGGCGTATCGCCTTCGCAGGTGGTTTCTACATTTCCTAAGACTGGCAGGACTGGCTGCCCAACCACCAGTCGACATTCCTGCCCCACGGGTGACGTAGTGTTCTGCCCCTCACTGTCCCTCCAAGCCACCCAGCCACTCTCTAAACTCACAGAGTGCTCGACATCAGGTTTTGGCCATGCGATGCAGGGCTATCTATAATTTGCAACCCAGTGAACATCATACCATGAACATCATAGGTACTAATGAATATTTTGCTACTGTAGATCCGCGATAGACTACCTAGGTACCCTCGGCCCTGTCGGATATGGTGGGTTAAACTCCACGTTGAACCGAGACCTGCGCAATCATCGCGAGCTCACAAACTCGTCCTGAATCCAAACACACACGCGCACCGGGAGTGAGACGCCCGTGGCATCCCGGCTGCTCATCTCCACTTCATCTTCTAAAAGTCCAGGAAACTCGAATTGCAATCATTGAGGAGTGTAGTTCTGGTATTTCTCTACTTGTCGCATGGCCGCAAATCCCACTCGTTAGGGTCGGGAAAGCAAGCCGCCACAGAGTAGTAAAAGCCGCCGAGGACGAAACTGTCAGCCACTGCTCGATCCCATGAAACTAGGTCGCTTTTGCCCTCAACATTCAAGAACTTATTTACAATGATGCTGCTCAATATCGGCTTGAAGGGGGGAGGCCTTCCGTTTGCCCGCTTGTCCTCCTGCTCCAATGTGATTTTCTGCCCCGGAGTCCATATTCGTACAACCAATCTCATTGACAATGACAAGCAAAAAGCATAAGGGTAATAAATCTTTTTTTGTCTTTCCATACCGGACACCTGAACAACAATAAAAGCAGAAGCGGCAGAAAAGGCGTGCGAAATTTGACAAGCCCCATCGTCGCTTCAAAACACAAAAGCCCAGGCATATTCATCCATCCCTTGGGCCAATCCCGTTTCCCTGCAGTAAAAGGAATTGAAATCAACTTCCTCCCATCCCAGGCCATATCAAATGGACTTCTTGATTTGCCTTTTGCTAGCCTAGTTGGTCCACTATTTGTTTTCCTCTGGCCACCAGACATCCAAAGTGGCATGGGCAGAAGACAGAACAGAAGCAGGAGGCTTTTCCCGGTGCAACTTTTGTCTCCTTGCATGCTGCAACCTCTTCTCTTGGCCCAAATGTTTTTGTTCCTGTTTTTTTTTTGGTCCTCTCATGTAAAAACAACTGCTGCGGGAATAAATGATTTTTGGTACTCCACAGCCTCCATCAGGAGACCGGAATGCATGGATGGAATGCCAGCTGGTTGACCAAAGCTTGCCGTCTCTCACTCAGACACGTGACGGTCGTCCCGTTCTGTACCGTTTGAAAAAAATGGCTCATACCCGACTGCAAAATTGCATTATCCTCCTCTCGCGGACCAGGAATATCGTCGTACATACTCTCTTGCAAATATTATCATGCGAATGTTTCAAGTTCAAAAGCTGTGAGCCCAAGATGATGGCGCGGGCACGCGAGTCGCAGCCGTTCAGGCTAGGAAGATTGCGATGCTTCATATAAGACACGCCCTCCGGGGTTTGGGGTGGGTGTGGGGGCTTCGCCAACGGGTATCATGATGCAGAACGCTGCTCAGACTTTTTGTCAACCCAAACCTCCGTGGACAAGGGTGAGAGATGATCATTGGTAAAAGCGTCGAGTTTCGAGAAGAAACTCGTCCATAAGTCCACTGCCAAGGCAGTAACAGCCCCTCAACTTGGATGACCCCGTGCAGACCTTTTCGTGAGACTCATAACCAAGGCCAATTCAGTATCATCATAGGACATTTGCTCAGAGACCTCAGCCCAAGTCCGGTATCATAGGGGTCCCGGGCGGAATCGGATATCTGGATTCCAATTTTGTCCATCCCACCGGCATGAATCGCAATGTCGAGTACCGTAGCAACCCAGACAATGCTGAATGCGGAATTTTGCAAGCGTGCATTATATCTGAGGCTCCGCTGAGCCTGTCATCGTCTGAGAGCTTTGGAAGTCCAACTCCAGGACCCTGTATATTGGGTGGTCAGGGGTCCAGATAGCTGTCTCGTGGGACAGCACGCTGGTGTAGAACTGGAGCAAATAGCCGAGCCCAATCTTGCTCGGGTTTGCTGAAGTGGCATCTGCGAGGGCGAACTGGCGGAAATCCCTGTACATGCCAGGGTTGAAGTTTGACACCAAGAAAGGCGCCCAGAATTTGTAAAGTCTCCTCATGTCGTCCGGAACGTCTCCTCCGGTTGCAAGTGAACGCAACTTGAGAGCCCTCGCTCGGACATCCACGTACTTCTCAGTGATCTTATCACCGGAGGACTGTGCCAGTGAACCGTCGAAGCGATAGTACGCAGGAGAACTGGAGGCAGCTTCATCGGTGACTGGGCCCAGCTCAGGACTGTGCATGTGTCAGCGGATGATGACACCGAGTTTGGCACGCACTCAGGTACTCACGTGTTCAACGCGTCTGAGCCAGCATGAACCCCATTGGTTTCAGTGCCCTTGGAGTCCTCGGTCCCATCAGGAGCGTCTCCATTAGGCAGCTTTCCAGCCTCCTGAGATTTCTTAGACTGTCCCGGCAGGACAACATGCAGCTTGGCAACATCGTCGTCGGAGAAGTTTTCGGCGTCTTTCAGGGCGGCATCTACCCAAGCGCCCGGTGCTTGGTGCGCAGCGGTGGTGAAGCCGTTGAACATGACCTCATTGCCGGGTGCGAACTCGGGCACAGCAGCGTTCAGCTGGGTATCATCAGCACGGTGTCCATTGACTGATCCGCCGTTGACCCCCTGGTTGTTGTAACCTGGTCCGTTCAGGTATGGAGGGTACACGTCGCCAGGAAACGGCCCTCCGTATGGTGGTGCCGACATTGGGGGATATGCAAAAGGCATGGAGCCCTGCTGGTGGTAGCCCGGTGCGTTCATGTGCACACTGTGTCTTGACTTGTTCTCGAAACTGGTTGGGCCAGGATTGCGAGCGTGTTCCCTCCTGTTGGCGTCGGGGAGAACGTACTTCTCCCAGCCTTCCCGTCGCCGCAAGAGCTCAGTCTTGCCATCACCCAGCACAAACTCGATTTCCTCGGAGTCGATGCAGGCGTCTCGCACGTACTGCAAGTTCTGTTGAGATATCGAGCGGACTCGGCTGAACTCAGAAATGACATTGAGGGACACAAATCCCTGCGAGTCCATGTTCTCTCTCAGGAACAGATCCTTGGGCAGGTTGGTGTCGGAGAAGTAGTACTCGATCTGCGATTTCAGGGCGTTGTGGACCAGGAAGTTGTAGTCCGATGGTGGCAAGGGCCCGGGGAAAGCAGAAAACGATGCTTGGCCGTAGGGAGAGAAAGAACCAAACTCAGTGTTGAGAGGCTGTATGGGCATCTTGCCGGCGCCGTTCGACGGGCCCTTGTAACCATTAATTGACGCAGGGCGACCACGACCAGCTCGGCCTGAGCCAGGACCTCCGTAAGAATACCCGTTGGCGAAGGGAGAGGGATTGTATGCGTTTGTCCTAGGACCGTGCCCATTGCCCTGGTAGGCCTGTGAATATGACTGGCTTCCGTTGTGCCCGCCGCGTCCATTACCATGTGCGCCTCTCCTAGGCCTCGCATCCTTGTGGCCGGCGAAGCCACCCTCCTTTCTGCCACCCTCAGCGCCCTCGCCTCGAGAGCCGCTCTGCTGTCCGCCGAAACCCTGCGCGAATTCGCCCTTGGACCCCTTTGTTGCTTCGCTCTTGGACGCGGAGTGAGACTCGCTGGAGGCACCGGCGCGACGCTCGGCCGAAGCCGACGTCTTGCGGATGTCCCGGGTGTCTGCGGAGAACTTCTTCTTCTCGAAAGGAAGCGAGTTTGTTCGCGGAGGGGCGTCCTCCCTCGGCTTCCCTTGAGAATCACCGGTGGCAGCGGGACCTTGCGCCTCCGATGCGCCTTGCAACTTGTCGCCAGAGACGCTGGCGCTTGAGGCGTGACCGCCCCGGCCTACAGAGTTCCGCCCAGGTTGCCCACCACCACGACCCTTGCTCGCAGGGCGTGTCTGCAGTTGGGTTTCCCACTTGACAGAATGGTTGATTTCCAACTTCTGGACGTACTTAGGCCGGGTAGACTTGGTCTGTGAACTTTCCTCCACCTTGTCTTTCGAGGGTGCATCCGACTCGGAAACCTTGCGCTTGCTGTCTTCAGCGGCCGCAGTTTCCGGTGTTGGCCACAGAGACGCGTCCTGTACCGGAGGGACATTGCCATTCGTGACCTGGTCACTCGCCCTGCTCCCTCGCGGATTCCTACGCGGGGCTTGCTCGCTGGCTTGGCGTGATCCGTCGGCAGCCTTCCCAGGCCGACTCGTCTCGGAAGAATCTTTAGTGTCAGCACTCTCGGCACCGCTGGTGCTCTTGTTCGAGTCTTGTGGCACGGCTTTGGTCGGTGCGTCGGTGCCAGCTGGGGCAGGAGTCACGCTAGGCTGCCTTGCCTTCGCGGCAGCGGCGCGCTGTTGCCATACGTTGACGGTCGGTGGCGGAGCTTCGAAGAGCTTCACAGGGATGACCTCTTTCTCCTGCTCCTGCTGGGCTTGATCGCCCTCGGCTTCCTTGTCTGAATTTTTGCCCTTCTTGCTCTTGCGGCCTTTCCTCAGATCTGAGGACTCGCTGGGACGATTTGACGAGCGGGAGGTCTTCTCGCTTGTCGTGCTTTGCGCACCGCTCTTGGATGCATCGTCTAGACGAGGTACCATGGTGGCTTCGGACTTGGCGGAGGTGGCCGAGCCGTCGGAATCGCCAGTGTTGGCGACCTCTGAGTGGGCCTTCGAGGCAACACTCTCGAGGTCGACCTCGGAGCTCTTGACCGACTCGGAGACTTCAGAGGTAGTCGAGAAGGTCTTTGCCGAGGCATCTGCAGCTGTGGTGACCGAGCTGCTGTCGTCCTTGATTGCATCGACCGGAGCAGGGCTCGCAGCGGACTGGGGATCGGACTGGGCGGCGTTGCGGCCCTTGGCGGCTTGCGCATACGAGAAGGTGGTAGCGGCCGACATGGTGTCCGATGTGAAGTGCGTAAGAGGTGTGAATTGATTCACGGTAGGCACTTGGGGTGGTTGGCCTGCAACAGCAATACGCAGTTGCAGCCCAGCCTGTGGTGTCGGGTGGTAGGGTTGATGTGTCCCACGCACGTAGGCGCGCCTCAAGCGAGGAACACAACACGACGAGGTTGCGCGGGTGGAGGGAGCTCAGAATCTAGCCTCGGCCGCGAAACCGGGAAGGAAGCGAGCGGGACAGTGGTATGGGTTTTGGGTGGTGTTCGCGAGGGGGGGCAGGTATCTCTCGGAGGGCGTGGAGTCTGGGTCGCAGCTGGGGACTGCGGAACAGATTGGGTTCTGGCTATGTGGTGAGCTCCGAGGAGAACAAGCCAGCTGGACTGAGGCAGGCTGGGAGAGAAGAATGTGTACCGAATACCACTCTAGGTTCTGTTTGAAGTCGTGTGGCGCGGGGCTCGCGGAAGCCCTGGGACAGGACAGAGAATTTCAAGATCGACGATCGACAACCGACGGCCGACGACACGAACAAGATGCGTCCGAGACAGCAGGCGTCGTTTGTCCAGGTGTTGGGTCGAGCCGACAGTAGACGGACGCACGAACAAAATCCTGAGGTAGGCCAGGCAGACAGGCAAATTTGGTGGGTGCTGGGCCGGGCTGACTGAGACGACGGACGGACAGACGGGGAGGGCACGAGCGAGCTGGTGCTGCTATGACCGAAAAAAAAAAATGCTGGCTGCAAGCGATTCCTGAGGGATACTGTCTGCTGCTGCTGCTGCTGCTGCTGCTGCTTCTTGAGGTCGATGACACCTCTCCCTCTGGACACAGAAAGAGGCTTCTTCGCAGGGAAATGAACAGGACCACACTCTAGGAGTGGACGGGGTGATGTTGAGTAGGTAGGGAGAGGGCTGGATGTAGAGGTGAGGTGAGGGTAGGTAATCTTTTGTAAAAAGTGAGGAGCGAGCCCTGGGGAATTTTTTTGCAAATTTTGAGTCTGCGGCCGAAGCGCCCCCGCCCAGTTAGACTAGCAATCGCCAAATCTAAAGCAGGGCTTCCCACGAGAGTCATTCACTGCATGGAATGAACGCAGAGGGCTCAGTGAATGGTGTATGCCTGCCTACTTGCTTGAATGCATGCAAGTGTGTATATGTAATGCTTGCGTGTGTGTGTGTGTGCTCATGCAAAAGAGGCATGAGGAATCTGGAGAAAAATTAAAGGGCTCCCATCTGCTGGCCCTGCCCTGCCTTGCCTTGTCTCCCACGACCGACCGTCTTCCTTCCTCCTGCCTTCTACAGGCTTGCATCACAGCAGTACAGGGCCGTTTGCTGGGAGAAACCATTTATTTTCGCTGGGCACACACTCTCTCCCTCACACTGCCGCTCCCAATGACGCGCCAGACCTCCCTTGCAATGCCATTAAAGGTACTACCACCACCCTACCACCGACACAACCAAACCGTCTCAAGCTATCTACTTACTAACCTGCCTAAGTGGATAATGGGTCTATACCTACGCTGGTGCGTGCCCTCATCGTGCACACCCCGCGGGCAGGCCCGGCTCCAGGCTCTCTGCCTGTGGTAACTTGATGCGTCTATCTCTTGGCTACAGCCTCTGGGCCCACCGGAACTCTGTATTGCACCGTTCCCTCTTTGAAATTTTCCCTTGCAGAAATGATAAATCCCAGCATTGCCGAAAACACATACCCCGCCTGCAACCGAAAATAGAGAACCTGCCTGCACTGCGCGGTCATCCGGGTTTCCGAGGAGGAGGAAAGGCCGAGGCATCTCACCAACCTCACCTCACCTCCCACCCAGACTGACCTCAGCCCAACCTGACCTCAGCTAATCCCACAGGCCCACGAGGGCTCCGTCTTGCCTCATCAAGGCCGCCGTCGCCTGGTGCAAGGGATTTAATACTCCACACCAGGCAGAGGCACCTCGGACCCTCCATTCCGTCCAAGCCTCCAGATCCGGGGTGTGCCGCTCGCGAAGGTTGCGTTGCAGTCAGGGCCATGAGGCTAATAAACCTCTGGAAGGTCCGCCGGCAACAAGCTGCCCGTCTCGGACACGCCTGGCGTCACACGCTCCTGTTCCTCAAGGTTTATGAAGCTCAATGTCCCAAGCAAGCTTAGCCATCGCACAATGCACTATCCGCCCTCCCATCTGCTGGCAGTGGGATATCCAAGGGCTGGGCGAGGTAGGGCAAACCGCGGCTTTTTGAGACACACGCAACGTCGGCAAGCCCTACCTATTCAGGCTGCATTGTTGCTCAGAGACAGCTCCAATCGGCAGGTCAGCTGTGTCGCCGCCACGGCATGAGGGCCGAGCAGCACAAGCTCACGGAACCCGCTCCCCCTCCACCCACCCAATTGGCCCAGCTGCACCGCCGGGCAGCCTTGAAAGCGCCGGTCCGGGCCTTGTTTATACGTAGCTGGTCGTGGGATAGCGTCACAGGGACGGGACCCCTGAAGATCTTGGCCAGCCAGTCAGTCTTTGTTGTTGACTCGGTGCACTAATACGACGTATCCTCCGCACAGACTGTCCAGTCCGCTGCTCCAGCGAGACTTCAGCACAAAAAAAAAACACTTTAACAACCTTGTCCCCCTCCTCATTGCCCCACGGAAATCAACAAGCGACCTCGTGAGACCGTGTTGCCGAGACCTACTGCATATTTTAGTGCAAGCTGATTGACTGGATACCAGCGACCCGACCGGCAACTCCACCAGAGGCATCCTCCAACTGCACGTGAATGGAAATAATCACACATACTGAGCAAGAGTTCAGCCTCGTCCCCGGTGCTGGTGGTATGATTTTCATTGAAGGAGCGGAAACACCCGGCAGCTGTCAAACGGCAGGGTGGCTTGGGGTGGCCGCAGCTTTCCCGTTCCCCGTTTTCACCCCTGCCTCCCCTCCAACTCCCCCAGATTGACGCCCACAGCTGCCACGCACGGGCTATGATGGAGTCGGTAGGTATTTATTGTCACGGGCCATCTCTTGTATTTCTTCCGCTGCTCTCAATTCGCATGTTGAGGCTGCTGTGGAGCGCCAGAATCGATCCCTATAGTCAACCTGCAACAGTGTTTCTGCCCATGTCGAAATGCGCCTTGCTCAGACGCCCAAGAGCATCATCGGTGCCACCTTGCATGGGATAGTCTGCTCGCCCATCCACTCGCAGAGGCAACTCTCAGCATTATAATGGGAGATTGTCTAACGCTTAAGCTGCAACTTGTCTACAACAGACAAGTCAGCCGGTCTCTTCAAAACAAAGTTCATACACATACAGAGAATGTCGGTCTCCCCATGTGGATCTCAACGAAGCTAATCCTGGGGATGATCGCCTCCATTCCATGCCAATCCAACTTGTTCGGATGACTGAACTCAGCAGCAACCCCAGGCTTCCTCGGCGTTATATGCAGCCCACCTCAAACACAGATCGATCGTCTGGTTTCAGGAAAGCTTTCTCGCGGCAC
Source organism: Diaporthe humulicola (assembly GCA_038088545.1). NCBI lineage: Eukaryota > Fungi > Ascomycota > Sordariomycetes > Diaporthales > Diaporthaceae > Diaporthe > Diaporthe humulicola. The sequence goes on from JBBWSL010000017.1 coordinate 21,443, forward strand.
CCTGCATTGTGAAACGGCCCTCCCGTCCACTCAAGGGCGGTTCGTCGTGACTGCAGCGGACCGACAGCCCGCCTCAACCTCAGCTACCAGCCAGGCCGTTTCAAAAAGGTGAGAACAGAGTGGTGAATTTGTTTAGCTGCCCGGTCAATGATGGTGTTTTATATACATGTTGGAGCGCTTCCTGGCCACAGCTGGCATTCGAAGCGATACAGTATCCAAGGTCTTACAGCCGCGTGATCGGTCACATATTGTTCATGCTCGAATTGATGAAGAATTAATATAACTATGATACAGAGAAGCCGGGACTACGGTGTCTTTACGACCATATTTCAAGTGACTGGTGATCCTGTTATCCATTAACCTAATTCAGGATTCAGAAGGCCCTTGAATTCTCTGCCAGGGAGATCAAAACTCGCAAGCCGTCTCACTTCAGCAGCCGACCACCGTCCATGACGATAAAATGGTCGAAATAAACAATTAAATCCGGGCGAGGTACCATAGCAACGATAGCGCAGTTGGAAACTTGCCCATGGATGGCCTACTTATCAACTGCTTCTATGGTAACTACGCGCGATGATAATTGACTTTAGTGACATATTTCTTCGGTGTATTTGGAGCGGAAAGATGTGAATCTGGATGTGACATCTGTTTCCACTACAACATGGAGAAGTAAAGGTGGTTAGGAGGCATCGAAGCCTTCGCCGAAGATGCCCGCCCGCATGCTCGGGTCTTTGAGGTAAAGCGAACCCTGCCGAACCGCGTCCTCCACAGCGCAGACGGCCTGTCACGGGAGCGACATGATGTCGACCACGTCGAACGTGACGCGTGAGTGGTTACTCAGCCTCGGCTCCAGCATACACAAGATGTCGCCGGCGAACGAGCTCTTGCCGCTGCCGCTCCAGGCGCATTGCCTCTTGATTAGAGTCCAGTGGTCAGACCGCATGCACGGGACGCCCTGAGATGGACACCATGAAAGGCGATTCTACATGAGCGAGCGGACATGAGCGGGTAGGACACAAATTCGCGGCAAGGTAATCAGAACATATACCCATCAGGAACGCAGCCCATGAGCAGCACTGCGGCAGTGAGTGGTCGGCACCAGTGAACACGTAGATTCTAGCCACGTACGCTCACTTCGAACACAAACATCGCACATTTTGCCAGTCCCGGTCGACGCTGCCACAAGCACGGCGTAGTTGACAACGGAGTTGACCAAAGTAAATATGACTCCGATTTAAACTACAGGTACATGTGGATTGAAATGGTTTATCGTGTCACAAACAAGCCGGAGAAGATAGCCAGAGGGGCCTCGATAACGGTCTGTAGCAGCCACGTATGAACAGCATCTGAGCTCTGGTTTCGACAGAGAATTATATACCTTGCAATTTGCGTAAAAACAACCAAGGGCCATAGCCCTGTCGATCCTGAGCCAATTGCCTACAATCGAGACAAAACCTCCGCAAAGGATAATGCACATGTGTACAGATGAGAAAGGTGATTTGTACGTGGAAGCCGCCAGCGAGAGCCGGGACAAAACGCCGGACAAAAAAGACATGACTTCTAGTTCAAAACACAGACATTATGGCAGATTCCATATTGGAGCCCAGTCTGCTAGATCTATGACTAGTTGGCATTCAACCTTCATGATTGGCAGGACAATCCCAGGTACTTGGTTCCATGGTCTTTGCGTCTGTTGGAGCCGTTATGTTTCCATTATGTTGCCATTATGTTGTTATGTATGTGAGATCCCGTGTATGTAAACGTATTTGATCCCCAGCAGAACGGAAATATCAAATCAGGATTCCCACAAGTGCCAGTGTTAATGGGTCAAAGACCAAACGAATCCGAGTCATGTCCGGCAATTCAGCCAAAGGAAGACATTGTAGCTAGGATACCACTGGTCATCCTTAACCACAGATCATTGTCCTGGGCGAAGACGATCAATCTCTTCTACTGGTTTTCGGCGGCGATTATGGGAGCAGAACTACGGAAATCTAAGCCTGCGCCGGCACCCCAAGGAGCCACAGAACCCTGGCCACAATGCGATCGACGAGCGGGGCATGAACAACAGACTTTGCTGAAAGTTTCCAGCTGGATCAAACGTGTGGGCCTGGCAAGTTTTCGTCCCAGCGTGGATCAGGAAAAACAGCGAGTGGTAAGATCGCGTAGATGGCAATCGAGTCCCCTCAAACCGGCATCACACTCGGGCAGTCGTCCCATATGCACAATATTTTCTACTTTGAGAAGACTCGGGTACGTACAAGCTTGGGAACAGACAGAACATGACTGAGATGCCAACATAGAGAATCGAACAACACCAAGGGCAATATCCCGACGGAAAGACTGAGGCAGCTTCTTGCAGTTTGTTGACGAATTTGTTAGCATCTACATTGCTTTACGTGCGCTTCGAGCCCAAGTCGTCCATGTCTTCCCGACAAATTGTTACTGGTATCGCTCGGTGGAATGGGCAAGACACTAAGTGATATCACGTATGTGAAGTCAAGTGTGTGAGAAATACAATACAACACGCACAGAAGGAGCTGTCCTCAGTGAAGTTGCAATGTGATGTACTTTCTGTAACTAATGATATATTAAAATATATCAGACACATGATCCTGCGAAGGCATTACTATACAAGCCACTGTGTACGCATGCAATGCTCGGCCCACAAACGATCTGATGAAGCTCGTATTGGCAATAATGAAACCTATTGAGCTGGTATAACTTGTAAAGATTGAAGTATAATTATATCAACCCTGGCCCTTGGCACGATGCCACAACACGCGCATCCAAATGAAGCATTGGATAGACAAGTATTTTGCCCAAGATATCAAATGGATCCCGGGAGCCGTCGTTGATGCAAACTATCCATCTGACCAGGCGGTCCATTGGTGATAGACAGCAGCCACCCGCATGCAGGTATCCCGCGGGCCGGCAGGATGCGGCCATTCGCTCCCGGGAGTCGGTACTACTGCAGCCACGGCACGGGTTGGTATTTGGGTGACGTACTTTTGTCTAAGATCTCACCGCTGCCCGTCCCGCGCTGCTGCACGCACTTTGGACGCACGCACGCATAATTGATACATAATATGCAGCGGCCGAGCTTGACACGGGATGTCTTTCCGCTGCTGTATAATTACTTATATTTAGCGAGCGCCCGCCCGGGGATCAGAGACAAGATATCACCGGCTTGGCCCCCCCTCTTCCCGCCTCCCCTGAGGCTTGGGGGGAAGTCGGAAAACCAGGGAAAAACCAGGGATACCAGCCGCGTCTGCATCGATAGTGGCGTCGCGCCAGGACCCCAGATCTCTGGGTGCACGTGAAGCCCGTTCCCGCCGCTGCAGGCAATGTGGGACAGCATACTGCAAATGCCAAACGGCCGGCGGTCCTGTCTTTGGACCGTGGCGCGCCGCAGATCGCCGACATTCTTCGCTTCGCTTCGTGGAGCTGGTGGTGCATTGTGTGAGACAAGGCCCCTTCCTCTCCCTCCGCTTCACGTTTGACTGCCACCAGCAGAGCGCGCAAGGAGGAGGGAGAGCGAGAGAGAGAAAGCGAGAAACAAACCCCCAGTGCTTGGCCCTTCCTCCTCCCATCCTCCCCCGGAACGTTTCCTCCTCTTCTCGATCGATCCCGACGAGTCAGAGTGCATGAAGACCGTGGTAATTTAGCAAACTAGTCCACGGGGGCAGGCAAGACTCGAGCAGGAGGGCACACCTCGCCCTCTGGCAAGGGTGTCACCAGACGCCCTCCCACGTGATGTTTTGGGGGACAAAGACGCCTGGCCAGAATGCATTCATTTACCCCCTCCCCCCTCCAACACCCCCGTCGTGGAATATATTGGGTGGCATTTGCAACTTCGCCCACACACACTCTCTAAACACAAGAAGCGAGATCGGGCGTCTTGCATACACATGCACACATACAAGCACCTCTGCGCGTGCCTGCCCGTGCAAACTCGCGCCGCCCGTCTCTGCCCGCACACCACCCACAGAGAGGTAGATAAAAATGTCTTGGCCGCGGCGCAGATGGAGTGGATGCACGCCCGCTGCAACGTGATGACGACGGTGATGGCCCACCGCGCAGCTCACGCCGTGGCTCATCCGAAACACGCACCACACGTTTTCGTAAATACAGTGCTTGTGCACGCTCTCCGAGGGGGGCGAAGTGCCTGTCGCCACAGCACAGTATTTCTAATTCAACCCGAACACACTGCCCGATTTCCGAAGGGAATGTTTGCGCCGTTTGGGGAGGGGGGGGTGAAGGGGGGAGGGCGGTGGGAAGCTAATACTCGCACGGGACGCGCTACTCTATCTATCACAGATGTCGGCGACGCATGCGAACTGACAACTGCCATGGCCCGGGGTAGCTCCCAGCAAAGGCCTCTGACTGGGGCACATTTTAGGGGACTCACGCTGTCGGCCCTTCAGGGAGCCCCCCTTCAAGGGTCTTCTTGATAGCGCGAACCAGGCCACTGCAAGGGCAATGTCACATCGAGCCTTGCTCTGTTTGTAGGTAGCAGAGAGAGGCTGCATTCATTTCTCAGGTAGCCGCGCCCAGCGCTCAAACACAGCACTCGGCCAGTCACCGCCCAAGCAGCTGCGCATGATATGGCAGTTGTAATGTATGTCGTGCATTTTTCGGAATACGGAAACCGGGAATAGGTGTGCTATGTTACATTCAGCTAGGCGGTGCATGATCTCTGATCACGCCGGCCCTCCTGCAGCGATTCTGTCTACACAGTACCGAGTCTTGTTCAGAGAGAGGGTGCCCCGTCCCCGCCAATCATTACTGATCCTCCAATCTCGCTCGTCTTCGCTTCGAAATGGATTTAACCCTACAACTCGCCCTCATGATCACTAGTCCTAGTTGAAACGGCCTGGCTATAATGCAAGCCGTGTAAGAGCCCATGTCTCCAAGACCGCTTTTCGCCTCGTGATGTCTAGAATGAAATATCTGCTCCCTCGTCGAGGCGCCCACACGACTTTACCTCAACCAGTCACCCAGGCGGCAGCCCTCCTTGCGCCAAAGCTCGAGGCGACACGTAGACTGCTGGAACCCATGGGGAAGTAGCTGACAAGGTACCACAGAAGACAAACCATCTGTATGATGGCTGAAAACAGCGTGAGAATGGTGCTGCGGAGCTGTCCGCGACAAAATGGCTGCGTTAGCTATGGCCTCGACTACAAGATAGCGGGCTTTTGAGGACACGGAGCAATGAGAGACAGGAGAATGACTCACCCCTAGAGCGAAGTAAAATGTGAGGATTATGGATCCAAAGTAGGCGCCCGTGAAAGGCAGCCGTGGGCCGGAGAGCAAGTGTTGGATGTAGACCCACGGCCCCATCACGGCCGCAAAGGATAGGAGAAACAGTGTCGATCCCAACGTCCACCTGAAGGTAAGTTTATGAGTCAGTCCGCGGCCGGGACGGGATCGAGAGTGTGTGCTTTGGAAGAAGTTGGAAGGGGGCTTGTGCCTTGCAGGTCATCCTCACCAGTCACCGGGCGAGGAACTGACTGTTCGGCGTGTCATGCGAGATCGACAGCTTATGCGCGCCGGGTAGCTGCAGGAAACCAAGCTTGTTTCCTCCAGACCGAACGGGCCGGCTAAGGGGGCCTCGTGCATGGGATGTAGAATAGGGATGTACCGCCTTGGGCATCCTGATATGGGGGCAAGCGGCGCTATTCCCTCCTGCAGGACGCTCACATGGCACTCAAGGAAACATGCGGACTTACAGAATGACAAATTTCGACGGCCTTAGTGACAGGACAGGGAAGAGAAAGAAGCAGATAACGAAGCAGGCTGCGGCGCCCAAGTTGCACGCAGTAAAAATCATTAATCGATCCCATCTATTCACTGTAGCAGCAAGCCCATGGGCCCGCCAAGTTAGCCTTTGTCTGTTGTGACGGATGCAAGACCGCGGTAAGGATAGACATTCTTGTTCCGTTGATGGTGAGACACGGCGCTTCGAGCAGCGCCCTCGTAGGGCCGGCTGCCGTCTGCAAGGGGAACGGAGGCTCTCTGGGGGTAGGTGGAATTTGTTAAGCGACGATCAGCGACTCACATGCAAACCAAGTTTCCTCCTCTTCTCGCCGCGAGGCTGCTGGAAGTGGAGCGCCGGCGCCCTCCGTCGTAGGAAGGCGTACGTAGCCACCGTCGCCAAATGGGTTCAACGACTTGATCGACGATAGCAGTCCGCTCGTCTGGGATGTGTTGACGGGCTCATCCTGTCCGCGCCTGGACCAGCCTAGGGCATTCATCTGGTCTCGGAATGATGCTGATGCCATCTTGTCCTGAACAGGGCGGTTCGCCTTGTTCCGGGCGGTTCGGGAAGGGCGTCGCAAGTGAAGATGTTCACTCTGGGAGGTTCGAGAGAGAGCTGGGTGACCAAGACCGACAGTTCCGAGGCCTCAACGTGGTGTCGTAAAGGTGTGCCCAGTGACCTGCTACTGCCGTGACAATGATCAGTGGTCGGCCTTGTGATTTTTCTGGAAGAAGGTGAAGGGGGTGCAGCATGTGGGAATCGCGCGATTCTATTGGGTGGTATTGAGATAGGGGCAAGTAGGATCAATCCGGGAGCCACTAGGGAGGGAGGGCTGGCGTAATGAAGAGGGCGAGGCTGTGACTGAAAAGGTCACCTACCGCTATCTCTGTGGCAGGTTGCTGTGCAGGTGTGGATCGGAACGGCGAGAGGTGCAGGCGCACAGTACACAGTATGCGGAAGCCTCCAGGGGCAGGCAGGTCAGGTCGAGCCAGGTCTTTGTCTCTGCGCCCTGTGCTCTGGTATGCTTGGGCTTTGATTCAGCCTCGGAGGTGGTTGATGGCAGGGTTTGTAGATCTGGATCAACGCTTGTGCGGTTGTCTTATCATCGGAAGGGGAGGTTCGTATTGCGATGGCGACGTGTCCCGAAACGAAGGCTTCCTTCTGGCAGCCTGGGCGAACCGCGCGTACTGTGACGATACAGGGAGGCTGGCTGGTATCAGCGATGGACCGGGGCGCTCCTGTGTGCCTTGGGCGTGGGTGCGAGCAGCTGTTGGTGTGTGGTCGGCAGGGTGTGTGTCGTGTTGTGACGTCCAGGTTCGCGGTCGGTCGAGAACGAAGCTCAGCTCCTGAGATGACGCCGATGGGTGGACAGACGTCGGGAGCCTGGGACGTTGAGTTAGTGCTACCTTCCCAGAAATAGCGGGTCCGGGGTCTGCAGATGCCAAAGCCTAAGGGTGCCCCGTGCCCCAATACAGCGCGGCACTTGAGTGATCGCAGCAGGGGTGCCGCACCCAGCGGGCTGATCTGATCCCTGGCCACACCTACAGTATATTCCCGTCACCCCACCCACACCACGCATACATACATACACCAAGCACATCACGCTCCCGAGCTTCACACAGCCATTTACGGCTGGCGTCTTGCACCCTGCTGCGGGAATCTGCTCTGCATCCCCTGCTCGCAGGCCCGTCGAGCAAGGTGTCACGATCGGTCCTAGTCGCAAGACGGGATGCAAACAGGCCCGTCCTTGCGCTTGACTGGGCAGCGATGACGGGATTTGTCTTAGCAAAATATGGGACTTTGGGCAATCCCATGGCTTTCCCATGGACATCACCGGGCCAGCCACGACTTCCCACCTGCCCAAGGCCAAGTATACCCATCAACACTGGCACCCGCGACGGCGCTGGTGCCATCGTCTGGTCTGTCATGATATGTGACCCTGGATCCTGCTCCAGCTGCCCAGGCATGGGCTCCTCCGAGGGCTCGCCCCCATCGCGTTGCAGGAGCTCTGCCGGCCGGTGCGATTCAGAGGGCAGGCAACGCCTTCCCCCTCCGAGCACGGCGTTGGTGTGGGGGGCCCATGGCCATAAACCTTAGTGTAGACTCCTACGGTACCAGAGCAGGTACCAGACCAGCCCGGCCACAGTATCTGAGATTCGGTTCAGCGACTGCCGCGATCCGCTGTACTTGTCGATCACCTCGTCGGCTCAAGTCTCGCCGTGGCTGTGGCGACAGGCGGACAGGCGGACAGACGGACAGGGGACTTTCTCTATCATGATGGCTACATTGTCAGTTGCTTGTGATTGTGTGTGGGAGCCTATCAACACGACACGCAGACCACGCAGAGCAGGCATCGCTGTGTAACTGACGGCAAGACCTCGGAAGTAACAGAAGCTAAGATAACAGGCGGCTTTTGGCCGTTATTGCCGCTGGCAAGCTGTCGACGTCTGTATTACGTTGGGGGGAGCTAACAAGTCGCACATTCTCCTGGGTTCCAAGCTTGTTTGCCCTGCTCCTGGTGTGCTAAAATGTCTTAGGTTGCGGTCGTCTACACGAGTCACGTTGGATGTGACGGTCCCCCCTCCCACTTTCACACGCCTTCCGGGAATGCCCATACCGGTCCATTTCTACCATCTCAGCATGCCGCCACGGAGACTCTGCGGTGGGTTCAGCTTCAGCATACGGTAGACCTCGTCTGCGCTAGGGCTACAGTGAAGGGAGGACGGCCGGGGCTGTGTCGCAGCATCTTGTGTCTCTGGCTTCCACACCATCCCGCCAGTTCCAGTCAGAAGACATGGCCGTCGAGGGTGGGCTGGTACATGACACTTCTCGCCGGCGAGGTACATGGAATTAGTGTAGAGTATATAAACTGGTCTTATGCTAAGATACGTTGCCCTTCCACCGGCCCTTTCTCGTCTAGACGTATCCTTCCTATGACTCGCTCCTTGCGTTCACTTCCAAAGTGTGGCAGCCAATCTGAAGCCTTGCAAAGAAATCATATAAAAGGACATGGTACGGACCTGAAGGTTTTCCTGCAGCTTCGCCAATCTCGTATCTCTTCGTCTGTCTCGCCATCGAAAGTGTATCCAGCCGCGCAACAAACTCCATATCCCCTATCCGCCTGGTCACAGTTTATTATTTGGTATGAGGTCCAACTATATCAAGCACTTCAGGCAAACCGTCAAGGGCACACTACGATCCCCGCTGGGTGCTATGACAAGCGCATGAGGCTGCCACCTCGACCCAGCACAGTCGGATGCTGACCCAGTAAAGAAGAACCCAAGGGACAGATCGACACGACGACCAGCCCACAACCCACCCACACTTACAAACACACGACGCATCGACGTTGGCGACAGCCTTTGAGCGATACCACAGCTCGATCCGAGCTCTACAAGACAAGACCCAATCCAGGTGTGCGAACCCGAGCTGTGGGAGCGCTAGCCGAGTGGCGAACGAGAGAGGCAGCAAGGCTAAGCAAGGAAAGAGACATTGGATTCGACTAGAAGCGTAATAAGCGGCGGAGCAAGGGTCGAGACCGACGCCCCATATTGCGAGGAGTAAAGACCGCTGCTGCCGCTGGCCGGGCTTAATACATCCGGCGCATCGCGGCCTGCACTTAAACATCGTCTCGCCAGACATTGAGCGTGCATCGGGAAATCGACACCGCAGACCGCCCAATACCGGTACGCATCCCATGTCTTTCATTTTTCCCCACTGCGGATGTTGTGGCGGGAGAGCCACACGGCGGCTGCATCGCTTAAATGTTTTCTTGTCGCGCGCGACGGGATGAGATGGGGCTTGAGCGATGAAATGACGGCTTCTTTTCGGCAGCAGATGCGCAAGATTGATTGTTTTGATTGACGTTCACATGCAGACTGAGTAAGACCCGATCATCTCACCGGGGTCGCCTCCAATCACCATCGCCGCTCCCCCAAATCTAATTCGGGGAGTAAGCCCCAGGGCGGGACTTTCAGAAGAGGCTCCGCCGAGACAACGACGGCCATCTGGGGACAAAAAGGGACGAAAAGAGATCGGTCTGCATCTCGTCCAACAATACAGCCAACCCCAAGAGGCCTGGAGGACCGTTGGACCGATCAAGAATCGGCTCCGGGCGTTCTGTGCTATTGAGCCTGGGCTGGCCTGGACTGGACCGGTCATATATCATCATCTCCAAGGTCAGCAGCGCCGTCGCAGCACCACTTCCAAGCAGTGCTGAGAGACAACCACACCCACCGCCCACCACCACCACCCTCCATCCTCCACCCATCCTACATCCCAGCCATCGACTATCGGTCAGCCAAAGAATCGATTGAATAGCTACCTTCTGACCACCCGTCTCAGCGCAGTGCGGTGCACGCTACATCACTTCGCAGCGTCAAACCACACCAAATCCGGACCCAGCACAGAATAGCATCTGGGCTGTTGTGGGCCCGATACGAGGACCTCGGAACAAGAAAAAAAACCCCAAGGTTAGTCGGTTCCTTGCTCCTGCGCACCAAATGTTTGATAGAGACATGGTCGATCGTCTTGTTCGCGGCCGTCGTTGTCGTCGGGAAGTTCTCCGGCGCTAGCACTCGTTCAAGGCAGCGAGGGCGATTCCATCCCACACCATCCCCACAGGCCCCCTCCCCTCCCTCACCCCTACGGTACCCGTCCAGAGGCACGCTGGTATCATGTACCTGTCCCGCATTATACTGTGGCGTGGTACAAACCAGCCGTGGATTCTTGGAAGTGGGAAAATGGAAGTGCGGGCGCACTGACCCGCGTCGGCCCAGTGCCTCCTCCGCTCTCAAGCTGTTAGTCCAACCTTGTGTTGGCCACAAAACTGCGCGACGGACTGGACAGGCCGGGTTGACTCCATTCGGTTTCCCTTCTCCAGAAATCCCCAGCATTTCATCTCGCCTTCTCCAGACCTGACCCGCACCGCACCCGCGACCTGCGATCGCAACCCACCATCTGACAATTGCAGCCGCAAACACCCAAGCCCCCAAGACTCTTAGACACCCTCACAGACACCTTCGCCCTCGCCCTCCATCGTTGTGCTTGCTGCGTTCTCACCAGCGACCGTGTAAGTGCAAGTGCCTCGTCGGGTCTCGCTGCGACCTGCAAGCTGCAAGCCGCTAGGAGCCTCTGTTTGTCCCGCTGTCCCGCTTGCATTCTATTTCCCCGGACTTGTCGCTCGGAACAAGTGCTCGGTGCATCTGTCGCCCTGCAATGCGACAGGAGCTAGCGGCTGAGAGGTTGCATACAGAACACTACACAGTACCTACACAGCACGCTGCAAAAGGGCCGCTCCCACGACAGCCGCCCAAGCCATCCCAGCAGCGCCCACAAGTCATCAACCGAACAAGCAGCCCTGCCCGCGTGTTCCGCCCTTCCGCAAGTCCCAGGGCAGCCGAAAGAAGCAAGAAAAGGTCTCACACCTTCCCACCCGACACTCTTCTCGACGACTTCAATCCCACATCCTCCAGATCGTGCTTGTTCTCTGCCATAGCACAGCATCCGATCTCGTGCGGATCCCCCACCTCGGTGTCGTCGCAACTTTCTCGTCGCACCAAGCCGCTGGGCCGTCTCCCTCTGGGGTGAACCTGACCTCGCCGCTTCCTACGCTGACCGACTCGCACCCCTCCCACCCTCTGATCGCCAAGCCCCACCCGGGAACCGCACCGCATAACAGCCTCACCATCCACGGCTTCTCGCTGGGCTCTTTCACCCCGAAACCTAACACCTCCAAGTTCTCCGTACTCACAACTGGTAAGAACCGTCTCCCCTTTGCTTTCGTTCTCCCAGAGCCCGCTTTTGAGCCCTAGAGCTTATCAAAAACACTGCCTCGGCCTGCACCCTGGCGGGGCCGTGCTGACCGCAAGTTGCGACGCTGCCTATATCGAGTCATCTTGACCTGCAGCGCTGCGATCGCGCCCCAGCGACATATTTGATCGCGCATCGCCCTGATTCGTACCCTTCAGAGCTTGGGGCTGACTTTGTTTTGTTAAAAGCCGACTTCCAACCATCAATACCGGCACCATCGCGCAACGCGACACGTTCGGAGCGACAGCGCCATTTGAGTCATCATCAGACGACTTCTCGCACCACCTAAATCCAACACCGAAGCATCCCGTTCAAGCCTCGTTGACCGCATCGATACACAATGGCCCAGCAGGGCTTCAACCAATTCGCCCACGGCGGCGGCGGTAGCATCAATCCGAACGATCTCAACTTCAACCAAGGCTTCCAGCAGAACTTCGGCGCGGGCTCCAACAACCAGAACAATGCATTCTCCAGTGGCTCAGCCGTCTTTGGCGATGACGAATTGCTGGATGGGCTGGCAAGCCCAACTGAGGCAGGCCCAGGTATGCAAGGCCAGGAGTTCCCAGGCATGAACGAGATGAACATGAACTACAACCAGAATGGAGCAAACTTCAACTCGCACCCAAGCGTTCCGATCGACCAGTCGCACATGCCAGGCTATTCAAACACACCCGATGGGGATCCCATCCAAAGCCCCTTCATGCAGAACCTGGGACAATACCGTTCCATGCACGGCCACGCGCAACCTTTCGGCAACTCAATGCAGTCCCCCATGTCATACGCCGGCTCTCCTCTGGCCAACGAGATGAACAAGGACCCCAACGACAACGCTCACATCCAAGCCCGTCAGAGACTTCAGGCGCAGGCCATGCAGCGGAAGGCCTCCAATGCGAGGAGCCCGCTCACTCCTAAAATGGGAGCGCTGGGCCTGTCCATCGGTTCTCAAGACGGATTCGGCGCTCAGCCAATACGGACAGGAGGTCCTCACCATGTCAAGGCACCCTCTGGCCACTGGGCACACACGCCAAACAGCATGGCCTCATTCCCTGGTTCTGGTCTGTCTTCACCGCTGCAGGCCGAGGTGCACGGCAACCATCAGCTCAATGAATTCCTCATGAAGGGCACGTCGATGCCCACGAAGTTGGGCCAGGGAAATGCCCTGTCCACGCAGCAGGAGGCGAAGAAGAAGCGCCGCCGCGAGTCCCACAATCTGGTCGAGAGGCGGAGGCGAGACAATATCAACGAGAGGATCCAGGACCTGAGCAAGCTGGTTCCCGCCCACAGACTAGACGACGAGAAGATCCGCAAGATGATCACCAACGGCACCCCTTTGTCACCGACCCTCTCCGGCTCTTCCAACCCAGGGACAGCGACTTCGGGCCTGGCTGGTCCAGGTGCCAGAAGAGCGACCACCGGAGCTGCGGGGAACATAACCACGGGCTTGCCCATGGAGGACAAAGACAAAGGCCCTAACAAGGGTGACATCCTGAACGGCGCTGTCAGCTGGACGCGTGATCTCATGTGGATGCTACAGGCCAAGATCCAACAACAAGAGGAACTTGTCAACTTGATCCATGATCTTGGCGGTCAGGCCCCCTTCGGCGTCACTGAAGACGAGAAGAGGATGCAGACGGAGCTGCTTGAGGCGCTTGCCAAGAATGAGGCTACCGAGTTCACTTATTCACGAGCGGCAGGATCGGGTCTGAGAGTACCTCATCACACAGACTACAAGGGAGAGCCTCTCAACAGCGCCGACCACAGCACCGAGATGAACTCGATCAGTCCAGAAGGCGATGCCAATGGTCATCTTGGCAATGGCATGTTGGAGTCCAACACCTTCTGGGACGACGACGCCGAAGACATCAAATTCAACCGCAACAGCTTTGATGAAGAAGACGAGTTCATGGAGTTGACGAACTGAGGACGTCTTATTTCCCACACTGCCGCAATCCCCACAGACTTCACCGAGCTGTAATCAGTTTCGACTACCCACAGCCACGACGGCCTCAACAGCACAGGCTGGGTGGTCCCCGTTCTTTGCCTTGCCCCTCAGAGATTACTTGTATTTTCCTTTACATTTCAGTTCAAGACCCTTGCTCTTGCTTGCATCAGGCGGACGTTGAGGAGTGTTATTTCAGGCAGGGCAACACATTTTGGCGTTATTGTGCTGGTATCGAGATGTCATTTCTCCACTTCCCAAGGGGACCACCACCCCAAGCATACGCAGATGGGATCCCTTCTTCGGAGTTTCGACAGTCCCTTGTTCAGACTCCTCACACTGCATTTGGCAATTTCTATTATTAGGCTTTTAGTTTCTTTTTGGGTTGGGTCACATTGGTTAATTGGCATTGATGTTTACAGACCGTTATTGCTTACTATGATACCTGAGTCGTTCGATTGGGGAGAGGGATGGGGGATACTAGGCTACAACATGAGCAAGGAGAGGGGGCAGAATATGCTGATAGTTGGAAGGCCATGCGTTGTGCTTATTTGAAATATTACACAAATCTCTCTATCCATGCTCTATGCAAACATGTGAACATTCTCTCGCATAAACGTGAACATCAACTTCCGGCCCTCAATGGCTCTCTCTCCATCCCAACCATATGGCTTGATAAAAATAAGTGACACAATGTCGAGAAAACTGTAGGCATCCTTGTAAAAAAGGGTAGGAAGCAACTCCCGCTTCGATGATTCCTTTGTGCGAAATATGGCTGGAATCGTTGTTTGACATCGGCGCACTCATCCTGAACTAGGCTATGTGGGCTATTATCTACTTCACTGCAGCAGTAGACACATATAGTCGCCAGCTACGGGTTCTATTGTAAACATACATCAAGCTCCTCGCCCATCTCCTCATGTACCCGCGATGACGAGCAGCAACAAGGGGCAGTCCTCGCCTCTGGGGGCTGAGCTTGCTCAAGTGTCAGAGACGACGTTGCACACCCGTGCCCGGAATGGCCACTCTGGACTCGGAATCCTCTTCGACACGTCTGATATAAGATTCCTCCCAGCTTACTCGGGAGGCAAACAGCACCGCCGCCGCCGCCGCCACATCCTCCTCGTGCCCCTTACCAGTGTCTGACAGTTTGCAGATACTCGCTCATGGCCGTCAACAGGTTCCACACGTCCTTCCTCTTCATCTCCTCCTGCAGCGCGATCCGCTCCAGCGCGCACCGCCCGTTGAAATACTTGCAGAAGAGCGGCCACGTCTTCGCAACCCTCTCATCCCAGTCAACAGCCTTGCCGTCAACGCCGGACTTTCCATCTTTTCCACCTGCTGCCGAGGCGGCGGCGGCGGCTGCTGCTGCCCTCTTGGTGCCCTCGCCAAGGCTGCTTGGCTGCGCCTTGGTCTTGTCCTTCCTCGCCTTGGACGGGGGCGGGGCCGCGGTCTTCCTCTCCCGCAGCCGCCTCGCGATCGCGGACAGGTAGAGCGACTCCTTGCCGGTGGCCTTCTTGGCGTCCAGGATGATGTGCGGGCTCAGGTGGGCCAGGTGCGGGGCCTTGTTGACGCTGGGGTGGTCGGTCGCCCTCGGCGCCGCCTTGCGGGCATGCGCTGTCGCCTTCTCGGCGAGCTCCCGGGCGAGCTTGTCGGCGATGCGCTCGAGGCGGGCCTTTTCCGCGACCTGCTCGGCGAGGGTGGGCTGGGAATGCGGCCGGCCGTGGGACGTGGCAGATGTCGGGGACTGCACCTCCGAGCCTGGCGCGGAGGCGTCCCTGAGAACCACGGACGTGGAGGGTGACGAGGGGAGGGGCGATTGCTGAGGCTCGTCCCCGATGGAGAGGGAGCTGAGATCACCAATGCTCCTCTCCAGGGCAGTTCCTGCCACGCTGCCTGTTTGCTGAAGGGTGGAGGTGGAGGAAGCGAGATTCTCGACGCTTCCGGCCATCATGTCGCTACTTCTCCAGCTGCCTCTCCTATTCCTCGCTGCGCCGGGTGCATTGTCGGGCGACCCATGCTCCAGGTCGTCCACGGCAGCAACCTGTGCCCTCTTTGCCTTGGCGACCTCCTCTGCCTCAAGCGCGTACTCCACTTCGTACAGTATCTCCGGCCAGACGACGACGTACGCGAAAGTGCAGAGTTGTGCTACCCATCCGCCGCGCATGAGCCACGCCAACATCTGGAGGTAGCTAGGGCGGAAGCTCTTGGATGGACAGAACCACTTGTATGATCTTGGAGCGGCAGAGAGGTCGGCGAGGAAGTTTGGTAGGGCTGGTGCAAAGGGGAACTGCCTTGCCCAGTCTGCACTTGCCCTTGGCAGAGCCTTCATATTGGCATTGGGGCTGAGGATATAGACGTCTCTTGCGTGCAGGGGAGGAATGGCGATGGCGCGTCGCCAGAATATAAAGTGCTGCGCAAATTTGCGCACCTGTCCGAGTGTGAGAATGTTGTTGGTCTGTTGTGCGACCTGGTGAAAAGACATGGTGGGCTTCGAGTGGCGGACAAACTCGATCATGGACAGTGTGGTCTCGTCGGGGTCGGAAGACAGCTCTTGAATGATCTTCTTATCGTCGTCCATCAGAAGCAACGCGAAGTTCTTGTCGAGGTAATGTGGCTCTTCGAAGGCATCGTTGTCCCCGACAAAAGTGTTGGCTGTTGTTATCCACAGTCCACGGCTGTCCTCCTCGCGGTCCAGTGGCGGGAGGTCGGGGATGTGGAAGGGAACGGGGATCTGCACCGAGTGTGTGACGGTGGCCTCGCCCGTGTCAAGCTGAAGCGCAGCGATCTTGTTGCGCGAGATGGCATCGTACAGGTCTTGCATTGATGCGGCCAGAGACGAGTTATGCAGGATCTCTTCCCACAACACGCTCATCTTGCGCTTCTCCTCGCGCGCCTTGTCCTTCATGGACAGGATTTTCTTAGACTCCTTCCAAACAAAGTCGCTGCGCTGCTGGACGTATTTGTAGGCCTTGTTGACCTTGCGGATGATGTTTGTGTACATGGTGTCGATCAAGTGCTTGGCTTCGTGCTTCCTGGGGTTGAGGATGAAGACGAGATTGAACATGGTCATGGAGCTGACCTTGTCTTCTGACTCGTCTTGAGGTTTGCCTGCTGCCACG
Organism: Diaporthe humulicola; assembly: GCA_038088545.1. Lineage (NCBI taxonomy): Eukaryota > Fungi > Ascomycota > Sordariomycetes > Diaporthales > Diaporthaceae > Diaporthe > Diaporthe humulicola. The sequence goes on from JBBWSL010000017.1 coordinate 38,076, forward strand.
GTAGACTTTTCCGGCTTGTCCTTGGGGTCAGTGTTGTCCTCGTCGGCTGCTTCCCCCTTTCTGGCGCCAGTGTCACTGTCCAAGGGATCTTCGTGTGGCGAGAGCTGGTCGTCGTCCTTTTTCGAGGCATCACTGTTCTTGTGCCTTTGCTGGTTCTCCCTCTTCTTGCCCTTCTTTTTCCAAATGCCGTTCTCAGGCTTGTGGATGGGATATGATACAAAGTACAGAGGGTCCAGGGAGATCTGGAAAAGCGTCTTGTGATATGCCCTGGCCGGGGTCAGGATGCTCTCCAAGTCCTTGGTCGGGAGCCCGGCAACATGCTCCCACGGAACAATCTGGGTACCACTGTCGGTGACGATATGGTCATCTTGATCCCAGGGAAGCATCTCGGAAACATTAAGGTTGTACGGCGACGAGCCGTCCATGGGCGCTGCGGCGCGTTCCAGCAAGACATCATCCTCGTCGACGCCGTCCTCGCTGCCCTCAGTGTGCCGATCCTCGACAGGGACTATGTGAGGAGGGTAATGGAAGACGAATCGTGGCCCATCACGATTCCTGTTGATGACCAGGGCTACTCCAAGAAAGTTGGAGGAATTTGGGAGAGCCGGTAGAGTCATATTCGAGGGGTCTCAGCTATCAGGTGAGGGGTTGGGTTGTGACAGGCCACTTCATGCCTCGAGTGGTAGATTTCACAAGCAGGAATTGAACCCATCAATGGATAATTAGGTGCAGGCTGTTCAGTCGCTGCCCCAAAGCATCATTCAAGGCTGGCGTGAGCTGTTGGGCGCGTGAGCATTGGCGCGTCGAGGAAGAGCCGTCACATCGTTATCCGGTGTGTCCAGGGCGGCAGATTGGAGCTGCTTGAGATGAAACGGTGTTGAGATGCAGCCACCGATCAATATACAACATTAGCATCGCAACATCCTCGGACACCGTTTATTATGGATCGTCATGTAGTCCTGATTGTTGGTCTGTTGGAATAGGTGGACCGGACGGAAGCCCTTGCTTGATGCTGGTATCTACACGGCAGGCGGTAGTCTATCTGAGGCTGCACACGGTAGGCCAGCTGGCACCAGCTGTGGCCAGCTGGCCACGCCTATCACATGGGACTCGATGCTCTGAACTGTACCTCTGGTGGATCATCGGCGAGGAGGCAAATAGGACCCTTGGGTGGGGGCATTTTCCATGGCAGGGGCAGGCCTTCCTCCTCCCCCAGTGAGGGAGAGAAAACGGGAGGCTTTTGAACAGGTACGTAGCGGATTAATAGTCTGCCTGTTAGAAGCCAGATCTCTCCCCCTTCCATTCGATCGCTTCTTTAGGAAGTCGTCCCCGTGTCCATCTGTGCCCCTCATCCTCAGACCCTTGAGCTCGACGCCTTTTTTTTGTTGCTCGGCAGATAGTCTCTGCTGTGTTGTCTGTCGACCTGGACATTCGGCGACAGTTGTGCGCCAAACCTTTTTCATCTCCTCTTCGCTTTTGCATTCCCAAGGACTCGCTCCTGAGTAGCTCTACGCCGAGGTGGCTAGCCGTTGTCGAGCACCTTGAGGATCTGTGACTGTAAGCTTGTCCTGTGTCTGCTTGTTCCCTCGTCTCCCGCCCCCAACCCCCCTTTCACTGCCTCCTTGGGCAAAAAGGTATGACGTCTCCCCCCACCAGACTGTGGATGTGTCACGTAGATTCAGAGGCAAGCTTCATGTGATATAAGCTCTGACCGCTGGGACTCAGAGATAAAGGCACATGTTGAGAAACTTAGGCGTCTTGTGCGTGCTTGTTTGTGCATTCGTCGTCGCCGTCCTGCATACATAAAAAAAAAAACCACCGGTGGAAGCCCCCTTTTTGCCGGACACCCCTCCACACCCAAATCACACCAGCCCGACCAGGCAAGCGAACCCCCTCCTCCCCCTTTCCCCAACAATGATGCACCAAAACGGCGACAACGGCCCTCGCGCCGCCGCCGGCTCTGACCAGCATCCTCCGGTCCGCTTTATTTCCCAGACCTACGACGGCTCCGACTCCGAAAACTCGGCCCGCCAGCTCATCCTGGCCCTGCGCCCGGAGTGGTCGTCAGACGACTCCAAAATAGAGTTTGTGCGCTTCACCGATGGTATCACAAACACGCTGCTTAAGGCTGTTAACAAGCGCCCCGGCCTGTCCAAGGACGAGGTCGACCGGGAGGCCGTCCTGCTGCGTGCATATGGTCACGGCACCGACTTGATCATCGACCGCGCCCGGGAAACACAGAACCACGAGTTGCTCTCGCGCCATGGCCTGGCGCCAGAGCTGCTGGCGCGGTTCAACAACGGCATGATCTACAGGTTCATCAGGGGTAGCGTCACCCACCCCGAGGACCTGAGGAGGCCCGAGATATACCTGGCCGTCGCGAGAAGGCTGGCTCAGTGGCATGCCACAGTCCCCTGCCTGGAAGGCAAGACGCACATCAGCGACAAGATGGATGTGCACTGCATGGACGTTCTCAACGACGCTGCAAAGAAGCACGCGACTCTACAGGAGGCCGTGGATGCAGCTGCCCCCGGGACGCAGGCCCCCAACGTGTGGACCGTCATGCAGAAGTGGATATTTGCCCTTCCAACCAAGACGGCTGCACAGAGGGAGCGGCAACAACTGCTACAAGTCGAGCTGTCCAAGTTGGTAGCTGAGCTGAGCCACCGGCCAGGCCTGGGCAAGGACGGTGTAAGTTACTGTCAACGACCATCCAGGTGGAACTGCTAGGTCAGTGCTAACATCAACTAGTTGGTCTTCGCGCATTGCGACCTGCTGAGCGGGAATGTCATTGTCCTGCCCAAGGGCAGCAACGAAGACTCCGGCATAGTCAGCACCACAGACGGCACCGGCGAGACCGTGACTTTTATTGACTATGAATACGCCGTACCCTCCCCGGCGGCGTTTGATTTATGCAATCACTTTGCCGAATGGGGCGGTTTCGACTGTGACTACAATGTGCTGCCCAACAAGTCCCAGCGGCGCGAGTTTATCACCGAGTACGTCCGGTCGTACTTCAGCATCCTCCCCGGGAAACCCGAGCACGATGAGGCGTCCGAGATCCAAAAATTGTCAGACGAAGTCGACCTGTACCGCGGAGTCCCAGGTTTCTACTGGGGTATCTGGGCACTCATCCAGGCAACTATCTCCGATATCGACTTCGACTACGCCTCCTACGCGGAGATCAGGCTAGGCGAGTACTGGGCCTGGAAAGCCGAAGTGAACGGGAGCCGCATTGCAGAGGGTAAAGAGCTGCCGCTGCGGGAACGGCGGTGGGCTGAGTAGTGAGGCCTTCTCTCTCGCCCTCATTCGCGTTCGCCAAGACTCGGGTTTCCAGAAGCGCAGCACGGAGGCGACCGTCACCAGACCAGAGCGTGGTGTTACCGAGGAGATGGGGACAGGTTTACAGTCATTCAACATGGTCTCCGAGAGGAGTACAAACAAAATCAGTAAATAGGCATTAGCGTATACCAGCGCCATATAATATAATTGTCCTTTAGAAGCAAGTACTGACACGGTGGCGCCAAGGATGATCGGTGAAAGGGCCTGCGCTCTCAAGGGAACACAGAGAGATGCCCGTTGGGTTCGTAATGGATCCGAGTGCATCCAGCACTCACGGCCACAGGAAAAGCCCTCCGCATCGAGGGAAAGATGCCATCGTGGGGTCGCCCTGGAGACGAGTCTCGACAGCAGAGACACGTAGACATGACATGGTAGCGATGGGTTTGAGGATGAACTCTACGACACGACACAAGGCCCGCTGGAAGCGGTGTTTATGCCCACCTCTGCCATACCGTTGTACTACCTTTGTGGTTGCAGATAGCTACTGCAGCTGTTCAGGCGATGGGTGGGCATTGGTCTCCCTATTGGCCGCGGGCACAAACCCCTGAGAATTGTCAGTAGCAAGTTCAATACTGCGACACTGCGACACTGCGACAGCAGGGATTATCTCCTTCTCAAAGAATCATATCGATATCGCCCGCCGTACAGTAACAAACATATATATGTGACCAGTTCTGCCACGACCCGAACGTCAAGATCAGGTCCTGCAACAGTCTCACCTGGCCAGACGTTCGGACAAGGCTGTCGGAAAAGGCCAACAGGAGCTCCAAATCAGACTAAGGCAAAATTCAACCTGACTTCAGGGTTGGACGCCTACTCTACTGGCGCTTGCTCGGGGAGGCAGCGATACTCTCAGCACCTGAACTCTCTGCTAGAATATTACTTGGTTCACAATGAACTCCAATATTTCTCGGGACGGCTGCTTCACTTCTTCACAGCTTCGGCAATTACTATCAAATGATCGCCCGCCCAACACCAAGTCAGCTATGCCAACACATCTCTCCAGCGAGCGAGAGATGGAACTGATGAAGCGGTTGCTGGAATTAGAGGGCGTGGTCAAAGACCTCAAGGTCCAAGTTGCGGCGAAGCCAGCACCAAGTGACCAGATGCGACAGATGTCTGAATACCGAGACGCTCAACAGTCTCAAGTAGGCAAATCCTCGAGCCGGGGACCAAAGCGTCTGGTTGAATCAGACACAGTCGACGAGGAGGAATCATTGCATCCCACGGCAAGAAACCCCGCCTAAACTACAGCAAGTGCACATTCCGCAGGAAGGACAAGAAGAAAATGAGTATCACCAACCTGAAAAGACACTCCCATGTCTGATAGCCCCGCGAAGTGCTCCCCAGATGACCGTGTCTGGCTCGGCCAGAAATGCCATCGCTGCGCAACCATGGGTCTCGACTGCTCAGCCAATATCACGAGGAAGGCTGATGGCGAAGACCGGACAAATCGAGCCAAGCAGCGCGGTTCCTCCAAAGAAGATCAGAGCAGCCACAAGCAGGGTCAGAATTTCTTTGGCTTGCGAGATAACAGGAGACGGCCGTTGGCTGCGCTCGTGAACCGGACAACCCAGGGAGGGACCGCATCAACACCGATACCCCCTCATCTTTCCCTTGCCGAGATCCTGTCTGCTTGGCCGACACGAGACGCGCTCGACGATGTCATCGTGATTGACAAGGACTCTGCTTCAAAGCAGGGTGACCCTCCCCATGACTGCAAATTGATTCCAGCCGCAGAGTTGTCCAGTGCGTGTACTGAATCAGTGTTGGAGGGCCATCGACAAAAACCTTCATCCTATCAGATTACACCAGATGCCTGGATTTTCAGAGGACAAGAAACGCTTGTCCAAAATACCAACATGCCTGCCACTTCCACGAATGTAGAAGAGAAGAGGCAAGAGATTGCCAGCATGTTCACCGTTTACCAAAGAAATGACCACCGGGAGATGTTTGACCTCTTCAGGCAAGCACCATTTTTCCATGATGCCCACCGATCAGAAGACATAGTGACCAGGAGGCTTGTGTATCCCGATTGCAATCGCGAGGCCAGAACTAGAAGCAAACTGGAGTGAGCTACCCTATCCAGTTGTGAATGTAGTTTACCTAATGACTCTCTTATCAGGGGACATAAACAGGGGCACGAAAAGCCGTTTCGCTGCTTCGCTAGATTTTGCGAAGGATTCTCTGCACCAAATGACGTTGATCGACATGTGAGATCCTGCCATTCCGAGTGGCCCAAAGAGAGACCATATTACCGTTGTACTGTCCAGGAATGCTGTGAAAGGGACAAAATCTGGCCAAATGCGGACATGTTCATGCAGCATTCGAAGAGAGATCATGGCCTAGTCCCCGACGAACACGGTCTCGACGCCTATATTTATAGGTAAGCAAAATAACTTTGAACAATCCTTTGAAGCAGTGTGGGCGAGATCTCTGGGTAACCTAGACCAAAATCACTAACGCCTGGTGCAAATAGACCTGACCACTTCAGCGACGATATATTGTCTCTGACAACCAGCCAAAACGAAGTTGCCACAAATCCCAGTGGTTTAGCGTCACACGATGAACAGAGCGGCAGCCAGGAGCAGTCCAAGGCCGTAGTCACTTCGCGTAGTTATCTCCCCCCGCAGGCAGAATGGCACCCTAATATTACAGGACGCCCTCCAACTATAGAACCCGACCTAACGCACGTTTTCTCATACTCCGAAAGCTTGCCAAGCGGCTCAGTTGTGCTGCAGAGGAAGAGGGATGCACCCACACCTCGCAGGGTGGTTTGGCCCTCATATGATGACTGACTGGATTTAATATCAGATAAGCCGGGGGGGGGGGGGGCTTCTGTAGGGAAGAGTTACAGCATCAGGTTGGCAGCAGAGGTTGAAGTAGGTCGGAATGAGAAGTCTGAACGTTGTGTCGCATGGGTTGTGGGAGGAGGGTTGACGGCTCTGCCTGATGGGTGGAAATGCGGTTTCCAGGAACCACGAGCTCAGAAACACTTTGATAAAGCTATGAACATTATGTTACTCAACTGCTTTTCAGGTCTGCTAATACTACGAATTGTTTGTCACTAACAGAGTTCAAATAGCAATTGTCAGTAGCTGATTGAACGAGGCATAGTATTGAGTATCAATTCTCAGGGAAGACAACATGGGCTCATCCTAGCTTGGGTCCAGGCCTTTTCTTCTCATTCTAGCGCCGGATCATGATACTCTGGGCACGCTTGAGCTTTACTTGCCATGCCGCTCGGTCAGACAGACTTGTTGAGTGTAACCATTGCTACCACCTCTCTACGAGGTAGACAGAGTCATGGTCATCTTCTCTAGACGGCCAATGGTGTGTTGAGCTAAGGACAATGGCAATTGATGACAGCGATCAGGCTCTCTGGAATTACAGAAGGAAATTACCTGGAGTAAAGCGCTGTATGAATTAGATTCAACATCCTGCCTAACAGTTAAACGAGGCAGGGAGACAAGAGAATCACTGATAGTTAGGTGCTGTTGCAACGCAGTATTGCGAGCAGAGCGACCAGCTCCATTAGGGTAGGCAAGCACGCAGCTGCCATGGCGCTGACTAGATGCAACAGCCAGGGGGATGCCCCCAAGGGTTCCGGGGACGATCCGACCACTTCAAAGAAACTTTTGGAGTAATTTGGAGGTCTTGGCATGATACTGCTGGGGCAGGACATGGTGACGGGGTCAAATTCTTCCATAGCCCACAAAGCTGACGATCTTGGGGAATGAATCGATGACGGACCCTCTCAAAATGTTTGCTTGCCTCATGATCAACACGCAACACGGCCTGTGGACAAAACTCAAGCAACCCCGCGACTGGCCGTGCAGTTGCAGGCAAGGAACCCCCCGAAGAAGCTCCGACACGAGCACAGGACAGTGATGGTTCTCACTCCTAATGTTTGAGGGAGAATACTTTGGCTGTGCTCAGCCCCATCGGGTACAAGGTGACAACCCGAAGCGACTGTGCGCCCCAATGCTGGTCCTCATGAATCGACTGACACGGTTCCAAAAGCACTCACCGCTGCTATTCCATGCTCGGCTGATGGTGGCGGCCGTGTCGGGGATCTGCGACTGTGGCCGGGAACAGATAACGTGAGCAGAAAGTGGGACAGGCGAAAAGGCACTGAAGGGGTGGGATAGATTCGCAACTGGCAGCTGAGGCTGTTGAGGCGAGCAAATGCAGTGAACAGGTCGTGGCACTAGGCAGGCTGTGATTGTCGTGTCGCCTTGCCGAAGGGGACCTTGCCCCAGCTGACAAGCCGGTAGACGTGGAAACAAGCTTAAGATTAGGCATGCAACAGGGCGGGGAAGCAACGATGGGCATGGGCGTCGGTGACCGGCGTGATCACGAAGCTGAGAATGGTTGCTTTCCTCGGACGAGCATGCAGTTCTCGGCATGGATCATGTGAAGAGTGCAGTGTGGGTGGGTGCAAGATAATGGTCACCTCAGCAGCGAGGCTACTCACTCAGGATCACGATATTCCCCAGGTGCGACTTAGCTCTGCAGCAACCGAGCCAAGGCCGACTGATGGTTTGGCAGCCCGGCGCCTAGAGAGTTTGTGCCGACAGTTAGAGGTTGCCAATGCGTCTCTGCTGCATGCGGACGAGGCGTGCCAGTCCGCATGGGTGGCGATATTGGCACTAGGCTCGTTCTCGTGGTCGCTGGAAGCAGAGTTGTAGTGTACTGCACAAGACTTCAGAGGGGGTGTTGGGTCCGTCGAACGGGGTTACATCCTGTATCGGCTATCATGCCGACCACTTGGAGCTGCAGTTTTCCCTTGCGATGTGCCGGGCTTGCTGATGTGCTCGGCCAACCAATCTACTCCTGATTGATTGAATCGAGTCGCCGATATGCTCGTGTCTTATCACGATGTCGATCCCGCTTTCAGTAGAAGCTTTTCGTCCCGGGTCAATCGGTACGGCCTCATTCGCACATGGCATCCGCGTGGGTGATACATCTAGTCTTGTCCCTTCTCCAATCCAGCATTGAGTTTGTAAAGACGAGAGCGGCAATTTCTCCACCACAGCAGTCTTGCACCCCTTGCGCGGTAGTGCAAAGCAAGTAGTGTGTCGCTGCCATGACGACAACGGTCAATGAAATGGACAGCGCTTGTTGTCTCCAGAGGAATTCCTGGAAGGCGGCTCCATGTCCGCCGTTGAGTCGCTCAATTTGATAATAGTTCCCATGTGCTCTAGCGCGAAGCCGTCTCTCTCGGGCCACAGAATTCTGCCGTGGCTCTGGTCAAGATCGACGACGTAGAGGATGCTGAACTTGGGACTTCAACGCCGAATTCTAAGCAGAGCACAAGGTGCTGCTCTGGACTCCAGTTCTCAGACCGAGTAGTTGCTGTGGCCGAAAAAGAAAAGCCCGGCGGTGACATGGCAACTCGACACGTTCGTCTGAGTTCTGCATCGTCGAACTTTCAACTCCAATGTCATCATTCCGCTGCCCCACACTCTGCCTACCCACTGTAGGTTCAATCAACAGAACATGGGGGACCTGCTGTAGAGGACAAAAGGTTGAGAGCTGAGGGCAAACTCAGCCCAAGGATTCCTTGACGTTCTAGCCGCGGGACGTCTCGTCCGGTAGCCGGGGACCTGTCTGTGAACCTGTGCGAATTGCCTTCCCATATTGCATGGCTAGCTGGTGATCACAGGGATACTAGCTTGATCTCACGTAGATCCCGAGTCAAGACTTGGGTCCAGTCTGGCCGAACTCAGTTCGTCTGTTCGCAAGGCAAGCAAGGGTAGCCAGGATCCTTTGCGGCGGATCGGCAAGCTCGAGGATCATGCCTTTGAAGGCCGGCCTCTCCAGTTGTATCCACAGTATCCGTGCCCAGAGAGGGCCGTCAGTACAGCTATCGGGGAGAGCGAGGCGGAACAAGGTGCCGCAGAGCGGTGCGGTGTGGTGCTATCCGCAGGACAGGAGTCGCACCGGCTTCGAGCTGCGATGGCTTCCTGGACCTATAGTACCAGTTGAGATCCCAGCTGGGCGTCGTACCATCGCAACCGATGGGCCGACGATGGGTCCAGAGAGTATGATGGCGGGAGGGGCAGACGAGCATCACTGCTTGGTCACACCAACTGATGCGCAGAACATGCCGGCATAGGTTTGGGCGTGCATGGTAGGCTTGGTAGGGTAATAAAGCAGCATGCGTTGCCCACCGCGGTGCACTGGCAGGAGCGCATGCGGTTCCGCCGTAGGCGGGTTGCAGTGGCATTCAGTGCTCGGATAGGTATCGCGAGGCCATCCCTACCCCTGCTGCCCCGGGCGTCCAAGCCGACACTTGCCAGTGGAATGGTGTGATGTACCGTACGCAGGGCACACGGCGGATGTTTCGTTGGGTAGGTCAAGCCTGCGGTGATGGTTAGAGTTGATCGAGCTTGGCGTCCAAACAAAGATGGGATCGACAGCGAGATATAGCGATCCTTTGTGAGGTCTTATCTCGCCTGTTATAGCGGGCAGCGGGAGCCGGACAGGAGGGTCGGCAAATGCCTGGGCCAGCGATCCCGGGATATGGGGCCAGCGAGACGAGAGCTTGGACGCCAAGCCAAGGCGAGTGGCGTTGATGCCCATACACAGTACTGTGGTATACGTAGGACGCAGCAGCTCTGTTGCCCAGGGCGGGCAGGCTGGACAGGCGAGCGGGCAGGCGGCGGTCGAGGGGCCCTTCAGGCTGGGCAGCAGATGACAGCGAATGGATGATGTGCCAGCGGAGAAGAATAGAACCGCGACGACTTAATAAATGATGGGCATCAAGAGTGATAACCGTGCGTGAGGAGGAGAATAGCGTGCGTTGTGCCTTGTGGTCTTGTGAGGCCGGGGATCTGAGCCTCTCGGGAGGATCTGGAGTTCTTGGGACCAAAAAATGCAGAGAGCTCCCGACCCTTGGTGATCAACGGGGTGGTCAAGCTTCGACGAGGTCCAAGGTTGGCAGGGGTGGGAGCTCGAGGCAGCTCGAGGACGCCCAGCCCAGCCAGCTCGGGGCAGCTCGAGGCAGCTCGGTGGGTCCAAGCTTCTAAGGTTGCCTGGTGAGCAGGATGGACAGGTGCCAAGACGCGGAGTGTTCTCTAGGCCGTACCAATCGCAACAGCAGAGAATAGAGGGAACAGGTGGGCTTGGGGGCATCGACGAGGTGGAGTCGATTCGAGGCGAGTTGAGAGGAGTTGATGGAGCTGGAAGGAAGTCGAGCTGGGTCGGGAGCGAGGGTGTTGCCCATGGTTGGACCTTGGTCGGTGCCCAGGGCAGAAGGGGGAACTAGCGAGAGAGCGTATCAACAAAACTGATGTGCGGTGCCATTATAATACGTGACGATGTATAGACATGAATATAGTCAATGTCAAAGAGTAAATAGTTCAGGCAGGGTGCGCATGGTGCGCATGGTAGGCAGAGCACGCGCAGCACAGCACAGCCATTTGGGCGCTTTGAAGCCGCGCCACTGCAGCTGGGGGGGAGGGGGGCACCTTGAGGAACCCAGCGGCCGACCGACCAGAGATTATCTACTCCGTGTTCTGCTTAGACACAGTTCACAACTAAGTACCTAGATTGATAGATATCTAGTGTAAACGGCGTGTGCATGGAGTACATACTACTAGTAGGAGTCGGTGGATTACATAGTAGACTACCTATCTACACAGCAGGTGGCGGTCCGCGATATAGGCAGATGATAAAAATCAAGCCGCGGCGGACGCACACTGGCTGTTTGGACTGCCCCGTCAGCCCGTCTGGTCCTCTGACAGAAGCGAGTACCTGCCAGCTAGCCAGCCATCCAGCCACCCCAAGCCACGGCCACCATGATCAAGTCAACGGCTGCCCCACCCCCTCTGCACTGATCCTTGCACTGGCACTGCTTTCCAAGGTTGGTCCCTTTGGCACCCTGTTCCTTGCGCCGTGGTAAATGGCTAGGCAAGTACCGTGGACCGGGGCTGGTCCTGCCTCTTGCATGCCTGCTCACTTTTTGTGTCTCCATGCAGTCGAATCAAGAGGACGGACGCCAGGAGGACTGGGCAGGAGAGGAGAGCACAAACCAAACGAAACGAAACAGATCAGAGCAGAACAAGAGGCCAGCTCTTCCCCATGCCCCCATGTCCCCGTACCCCTGCCTGCCCATCACGCCCGACCTCATGTTCCATGTCGATACTCAACGGTTCCCCCTCAGCTCGTCAAGGGACTCGACAGCCGTTCAGGCTCGAGCTGGAGAATGCATCTGTATCTGCGTCTGCGTCTGCGTCTGTGTCCGTGTCTGCGTCTGTGTCCGCGTACCTAGGCATGCGCCTGCGCCTGCGCCTGCACCTGGACTACCTACTTACCTACCTACACCTGCGGCGCCTGCAGCCTGCATCTGCATCTGCACCTCCTGCAACCACAGTCAGTACAATGCCCTTGAGCTGCCCAGGTGGGGTTCATGGTCCACGGGTCCCCGTACCTCCCCGCCGATGTATCTCTGTCCCCAGTCTGGTGGTGGGATACTCGACGGACCGGCTGCATAACTACTTGGGCAGGTGTTGTCTTGTGCAATGTTGTATGTACTGTGTAGACTATCTACCTATATCACTCGCTCGTCCTGTGCCTCTTCTATCTCTCCTGCCTCTCCGGCCCTGTGCCTGTACATGTGCCTATGCCCGTGCCTGCGACTGCGATTGCGACTGCGGCCCGTACGGTACACTCACACCTCGCTCCTCGCCCTCCTCCCTCATTTGGCACAGCTGCAGCTCCAGCTACAGCTCCAGATCCCATCAATCGCACATGAGCATGCGGCAGCCCTCCTGCCCCATCCCGTCTCCATTTATCTATCGCTGCCCTGCCTGCCTCGACTGAGTCGCCTTGCGCCACACTCTGCCTCGATCCTGTCCTCGCTTCTCACCCTCACACCCTCAACCCCCATCCCATTCCCATCCTTGCCTGTTCTCTTGGTCCCCTTCTTCTCCTCTGCCCTCTCCTGCCCTCTCTCTGCCTCGCCAGCAGGTCTAACACCGTCCTACGGCTAGCCTCCTTCATCACGCGCCATGCCATCCCCATGTGTCTGATATCTCCCTCGCCTTCCAATGAGTCCGCGCAAGAAACGACGAATCAATCTCCTCTGGCTACCAAATGGATTTGCTTCCGGTTCTGACCATCTTGACTTGTTGAAGCACCGGCGAGGACAGGGCGAGTAAAGTACCGGCATCGGCCGAATTATTTTGTGTGTACCAACAAGGCCAACCGCGGCTAGTGATCCACCGAGCAGTGCTGGGCAAAATTATCAGACTGTTACTTGAGTCGGCTCGGCTTGTGTGAAGGTATGCCAGAACGGCACCCGAAGTAACGTTTTGGCCCGCCGCCCACACAAGACGCTGCTTACGTTGCAAAGCTGGATTGGTCGACGACCTTGGTACCAGCTACGGCGAAGCAAGAGACAAGATTTAAGAAAAAAAGAAAACGACTGCTGAGACCACAGCTGAAACACCCCCGACGAGGCGGACGTGTCCCGACTTTACGCCGCCCGCTGGTTCCAACCATCGTCTTGGCGCTGCCGTGCGGCCACCGGAGCGCCGGCCGTGTCAGGGCCTCATGGCCTCCGAAAACCTCGGGCCTGCCCGCACAGTCGCCTCCGCCTCCCGGCTGGATCGCGACACCTCCATCGCCACAACCACAACTGGTCCTGGGCCCTCCTGGGGCCCAGGCTTTGGGTTTTCCGCTCCCTCTGCTCCGTTGCATGGTCACGCCCGTGGCCACAGCCAGGGTCAGGCTTCAGCTTCTGCCTCCAGCCCTACTCATGACTCCTCTCTCGACCCGACTATCAGAGCTCTTCTTGACCAGCAAGCCGAGATCGAGGCCAAAATTGCTGCTCTGCTGCCCCGGAAGCACGGCGGGGACTTCAAGGTCGAACTCGCCATGCTGCGGCACAAGCTCAAATCCCTGCACGCTTTCGCCGATGACAATCGTAAGCAAGCACTCTGTATTCCTCTGACTCCCAGCCCCCACTGGCCTTAAACTTGTTGTCCACAATTTTTGCATTGCCAATGTCTTGTCTGTTTCCATTGGCTCTGATCGTACCCCTCTTGGTGACCCTCCGTCTGATGTTGTAACATATCAGATATATCCGATAAGATTCCCGTCTTGTTTGAGATCGAGGATGCCAGAGCACTCCAGTACCAATGCGAGTGTATCGAGACGGCTTGTCTAGAACAAGGTACGCCCCGGATGTCCAAGCTCTTTTATCGTATACGGGGCAGTAGCCTTTTACTGTCCTAACACATGCCAACAGGTCTGGATCTTCACGAGCAGAGGGTAAATGAGGGGTTGAAATTTTACTTCCGACATGATGCTCCGGCTGGGTACGAAGCATGGCTGGACCGAAACTTATCGTACTATGATCCAATTACTCGGGGTTGGCGATTGAGCGACAGCCTTCCATCAAAACCCCGCGGTTCACGGTCCTTTAAGTGCTGGGATGAGAGGTGCTACCACTACGTATACGGTTTCCCGAGCCAAGAGGAGCGAGACCAGCACAGCAGGGACCATCTGGTGTCGTCCAAGCGAGATTCCGGGTTGTCAGTCGGTGGCACACCACCAGTCGTATCTCACCAGCCGCCCCATCACCGCAACTACAGCAATGAGTATCCGAAGAATTCCTCGCCCCTGTATCTGCCACGGCCTAGTGGCAGCTTGCAGCTCTCAACTTCCCCAGTCTCCGGGCATTCGCGCGATCCCAGAGACTCATTTAGGTCCTATTCGTTTATTTCAGAGCCCACATCGTCCGTCAGAGATCTGCGAGGGTCGGTCGACTCCGAAGTCGATCCTCTTCTCCCACCTCTGAAGCGCAGCCGTGTTGGGCAATCCAGGCTAGAGTCTATTGAGGAGCTCAGGCTGCTCCGTGATTTTAAGCCATGCCTTCGATGCAAGATAGCGAGGAAGGGGGTAAGCACCGTCCTCCAAATGTCCCTGATGTGTGCTGTTCCTAATGGCGCAGTGCGACTCACATGACCCATGCTCCTACTGCCTGGATCAGATTGATCCTCCCTCTGGTGGCTTCTGGGCCTCCCTCGGTTGCCATAGAGGACCTCTCAGTGCTTTCGCTGAGACTCTGGTGCCAAGTTCGTCATTCTGACCTAACTTGCTGCTGTTGCTCCATCGACTGACGAGAGACTAGTATCTATCTCACCGCGGCAAAGTCAGACTCCGCTTACCTCACCGCTTGTACCAAGGCGAAACATGAATGAATACCTCGAACAAGCATACCGAGTCAGTCCCGAATTATCACGTCTGGTGCAACACAACCTCGATTTCAATGACGGGTTCTGGTGGTCTGAGGACCTTTCGAAGCTATCGCCATCCAGCAAATCCGTGTCATCGTTCCAGCGAGAACCAGTCGAGAGGCCACCACCCTTGCTGTCAGTTCTTGCGGCCAGTTGGAACATGAGCGGAACGACGTACAATTTCTGGCAGCTGCTCAGGCTGAGCAGATACTTGTCATCCGATAGGGAGGCCGAAGCCGTCACATTCCCGGTGCTATACCGAGTCAAGCTGCTGCTCAGAGAAGTATTGTTTTACGACTTGCAACAAGCTGAGCCCTTAATACATGCAGAAGCATATATCTTGCAGACACGCTCAGTCTGCGATGACTCTACCAACCATGGAAGATACCGATTACTGTACAACTGTATGACTGACTTCCTACAGTCATTCGAGAACATCACACTGGGTGGCGTCCCCATCGATCCAAGGACCTGGATTTCTATCTTTGTGTCGTTGTGTTTGTTCAGTGTTGTGCGGACTGTGCTTGTGGATATTGCTTCATCCGGCTCGAGGCCCAGTCCCTTGTCGAGTTCCACCACGGTGTCGACTGCAGCAACTATGACAGGTGTCTACAAGGCATTGGTCAATATATTTGACGCTGCATCGCCAATGATGCTCGACGACCATCACCTGGCTTTGAGTGAGGATGACCGCGCGCTTTTCAACATGTTGTACGACGTTACGAAGAAAGAATCCTGGAATGAGCAGCGTCTGACGTCGACCAAACAATTCTTGCTGTTGCTTGGTGACATCGACAACAACGGTCCCTTCGCGAACGGATTCATCAAGCAAAGAACACCTAGTCTTCGACCCGGGCGGCTCGCAACGATATCCATACCTGGCTCTGCGGAGGGGCCTCGGCGCCCTCTGCCAGAAGTCCGCCCTATCAGCGAACACTGGAGCGCAAATGGCGGGCTTCCGGGAGGGACCTCGTTTGCTTCTAGGCTCTTTTCTGATCCATCGATGATATCCCCGCAATCCACCAGCCCAGCACGAAGGCACAGCGTTGCGGAAAGCCCCTTGTTTCGCGGGGAAGGCACGGGGATGACCTCTCCGATTCCCCCGACTAGGATTCGACCATCATATCAACGACCACCACTTCGCAGGGTCTACTGCGCCAAGTGCAATGAGTATCCCGAAGGATTTCGAGGCGAACACGAGCTCCGAAGGCACAATGACGCCAAGCACGCTGCTCTTGTGAAGAGGTGGGTGTGCTCTGAACCACAGATCTATAGCCCTGGCTCACCGCAGCCGGTGGTACCGTTGTCCAAGTGCAAGGCTTGCGTCACCCAGAAACGTTATGGTGCCTACTACAACGCAGCAGCTCACTTGCGGAGAGCCCATTTTAATCCTCACAGGGGTGGTAAGGCGAGCGGGGACTGGCCACCAATGACAATTTTGAAGGACTGGATGAAAGAGGTCAGACAATCGGTCGATGTCAATGATCAAGAGTCAGACAGTGGTGATGACGACGGTGACTTCAAGCAGCGATCTGAAGCCTTGTCCCCGCGAAGCGGCCGCCGGTCACCAATGCTTGAAGTCCCCAGGCTTGCTCCAGCACCTCCTTCTTCAGCTCATGGCGTGCCTGCTCATCTCCTGGCTGCGCAACGAGGGCCTCTCCTGGCAGCTCCGTTTCTGGACATACCACCTCTCGCTACGCCAGGAACAATCAATTTCCAACCGAGCCCGATTCAAGGTTCCGCCACGAGTTTTGCCAGCATAGGAAGCATCAATAGGCTCGATGAGGTGCCAGCCTCAAATCGCAACCGATGTCCACACCCACAGTGCGGCCGAGTTTTCAAAGACCTCGCAGCCCATATGTTGACTCACATGGAAGAAAGGCCGGAGAAGTGTCCGATAGAGACATGCGAGTACCACACGAAAGGATTCGCCAGAAAGTACGACAAGAACCGACATGCCTTAACGCACTACAAGGGCACCATGGTCTGTCCCTTCTGCCCTGGACCCGGAACCGCGTACGAGAAATCTTTCAACCGCGCTGATGTCTTCAAGCGACATCTCACTGCCGTTCACAATGTCGAACAGACTCCACCGAATAGTCGCAAGCAATTAGCCTTTAGCAGCTCCTCGTCCGCGGCATCGTCAAGAGATGGAGGTGCGGCTCTGTCTCGCGGAACCACCAGCACAGGCGCAACTGCGAAATGCTCCATCTGTCACATCCAGTTTTTCACGGCTCAAGATTTCTATGAGCACCTGGACGATTGCGTCCTCAACGTCATCGTCCCGTCCACAACCCCACGATCCGCGACATCGAATTCGGGCCCTACTACTGGTGCTATGAGCAATACAAGCAGTACAGTCCCGAGCAGCGCTGCCACCAGTGCTGCCACCAGTGTTGGCCAGGATTCTGCTCTTCTCCGGACGCCTACGACGGCGGACTCAGTTCAGGAGCAGGAACTCGATTTCCAATACCATGCCCGCCGCGCAATCGAGTCATCGGCGATTTCAGATGACAACAGAGACAAAAGACGGCGCGGATCCGACACAGACGGAGTGGCGCCTTCTCCCCAACCGCTACCCGTACAGTACCAAGCCTCCACTTCTGCTGAACCAAACGAGCAGAAAGATGAGCCCAGTGAGAAGATCGAACAAGATGAACTTAGGTCGTCACGGGGCTCGACTTCCCAGTCAGAAAGACATGATGACACGGGGTCTGCCACGGAGGAACGCCCTCGCGTGCTGGCAGTCGAGGTCAAGCTTGGCTCACCTTTCTCACCGGAAAAAGGGCCCGACACCGAAGAACCCTGATCTGGACGAAAAAGGCACAACATAATTATGCCACACGTGGCTTCTTCCTTCTTTTCTCTCATTTTCCGCTTAACAAGTCTCTAAGCACTTGGCTATATTAGTTATTATTATTGTTATCACCATCATCATACCTACCCATATTATTCTTCATAGGATGGGCGTTTGGGCAAAATATCTTTAGGTCTTTATGCGTCTTTCGGCTGCCAGATACTACTGTCTGTCGTTTCCTCTTTTAGAACTCACGTAGGCAAGGCATGAACCGATGATACCACGGCTGATGATAATCTGGGATGTTTAGATAGAAATGTGATATGAAATAACCAACTATGGACTGAGGTACTATGCCACGTCGATGTGAGTAGAGTATCATTTCGATGAGTTCCCATGCCGGCTGTGAGGCGAAGCGAGCGAGCTCGGAGGTTGAAACAACGGTGCAGACTGTGTAGGCACTGGGCGATTATTTCCCGTCAGCGTCTCGGCTGCTTTCCTGCGCAATGGCCCGTGATGCGTCGTCGCGAGGATCGTTCGGGATTGTGTTGAACGCCTCTGGGCTGTGACGTGGACTGCCCGAGGACTCTGGGGACTGAGATTGGCCTGCGGGAGAGACACCTCAAGGTGTGATAGAGACAATGTGATGAGTCGGTGAGATACTTATCAATTTCCTGATTTATGGTCGGAAATTAGCGGTTTTGTGTCTGTTGTATTGGGAAACCTCTTGTTTCCAGTAGTCCTGAAAGGTATTGTGAGATGCCTATAAGCCTAATCTTTACCTGCTTCGATATTACAGGTGCGTTCCGGGACTCGGGGCAATCAAATTCCATCACTAATTACCCACTACACGGTCTAATGTTGGATACCTAACTTTGGGAGTCTCAAGTTTGTACTCATCCCAATAATCGCTTTTAAAAGCAAGCCCTGAATCTCATCATAGAACGCGTGGGAAGAAATCAAGTGGGTCATACTACAATAGCTGTCCAGTCTGCTCTTTTATATTCTATTCTTTTTTTGGTAGTCCAGTCTACTATATATACAATCCAGGGTGTTCTCAGCCAGAGGTCGCCACTAAGATGGCCAACCTTTACCGTCCACAGCAGCCGTGTTCCCGAAGCGGTACGGCAACTCCCTCATGTTGCGCAGGCGGTAGGTCTCGTTCCTGCCTGCAAAGCGAGCCAGGCCCGTGGGCCCTACGTGCAGCATGTCATACTCGGTCCCGTCCTCCAGCTTGTAGCCCTGGCCCGAGACCTGGAGCGCCATGTCGCGGCCGGCCTTGAGGCTGGGCAGGACGCCCGGCGCGGTGTAGGAGCTGCCGACGACGGCCAATGTCCCGCGGAAGGCATCGTAGAGCTCGGTGTGGGCCTGGGCCATGCGCTCCCGGTGGCCGACCAGGTGCTGGGGTATGCAGTCGCGGCAGACCTTGGTCGAGGTGAAGACGGGCTGCGTGGGCGGGATCCCCAGCTGGCGCTGGACCGTGTCCATGGCCATGGCCGTGGCCTCCTTGGCGTCGGGCCACGAGTCGGCGTCCAGGTAGTCCCAGTAGTGCCCGCCAAGCATGACAGTCAGCTTCGTGCCCGGTGCCGACTGGCGCTCGGGGACGCCGGCCACCGCCTCGCGGTCTGAGTCGAAGATGACGCCCAGGGCCGCGTGCGGGTTGTTCTCCGCGGGGACAGACTGCGGGATGAGGTAGCCGAAACCCGGGTGATCAGCGGTCAGGGCGAGATCGGGGTACCATAGGTTGACAAGCTGGATCGTTACAGCCGTGCTATGGTTCTTCAAGGTTGGGAGAGAATCGCCTGTGAGCTTGGCGAGGCTCCCACTGTACAGACTCGATATCACCTTGTCGTACTTCGCCTCACCAACCGCCGTGGCCCCGGCCTGTTCGGGTGCAGAGACGACTGCCTTTCCCTGCTCGTACCTGATCGAGGTAACTGGAATTCCGGCCTTGATAGTCACGTTCGGGTTGTTCTTCAGGGCGTTGGCCAGTGCATCTGTCAGGGTGCTGAAGCCGTTACGGAAGCATATGTACCCAACCTTGGGTCCAAAATAGTTGGCCAGCATCAGCGCAGACTCATTTCTCACGGCGACGTCTCGGCCCGAGTAGAAGTCATGGTCTTTGACCCCAATTAAAGAGGTTGCACCGTGTGTTTCTTGTATGAGGGCTTGCTGAAAAGTTCCCTCACGCATGCTCAGCTTCCAGACGTCACCGCCCCAGATGCCGTGAATCAGGCCCGACAGGAGGTTATTGACAAGATCGGGGCGGCCAAAAACACCACCGAAATGCTCGCCCATAGAAATGTCTTTGAGGTCCGCGATGGCGAACAACTTGTCCTGACGAACCTCTGTCGTTGCTCGCTGTGCTGCCTGGGCGTCTCGCTTGTTTTTAGCAAGGGACATGTTCAGTGCCGATCTAAAGGCACCGGCGAAGACAGGCTCGGTCAAGACCTTGTTTGCGACGCTCGCGAACCATTTAAGCCTCCCAAAGAGATCTTTTGGGAGGTTACTTGGCATGCCGACCAGATGGTCCGGGTAGAAGACATAGCGGTTACTCAGGACAGGGTCGTCCTTGGCCAGAGCAACCGACTCTTCCATCAGCTCCAGCTTTTCGATCTGACAGGCGTGTCAGCATGGGCACGGGACACAGGCTTTTGAAGCGGAGCCGCAGGGCCGCCATACCAGGTCGTACAGCACGAAGTCCTCGTACCGTGTGAGGAGGGTCTGGGGCGAGACGACGCGGGCGCCGCGCTCGAAGCTGATGGTCTCATCAGTGCCCTCGAGAGTGGTGACCTCGACCTTTTCTGTGTCTATCCATCCCCCAACTCGGGCCTGGGACTCGTAGATTGTGATTTTGGCCTCCGGGTGGAAGCGCGTCAAGTAGTAGGCGGTGGTGAGACCGGTCAGGCCACCTCCGAGGACGGCAATGTCGCTGGGCAGGTCAGGGCCCGATGCAGTCGCGTAGCCCCTGCGGGTGCGAGAAAGTGAAACAGCATTGGCCTCGAGCCAGCGGGGTCGTGCTGGAAGGGCAGTGCCGGTGGTGGTGAGCACCGGTACAGAGCTCGAGAAGGGCCGGCTGATCTGGCGGGTGGTGGTGTGGTGGCTGCCGGTCTGGCGAGGGCAACCGTAGGCCCGGACGGCCTTGCAGCTCGTACGGACACAGTGAGCCCTCAAGAGAGCTCTCGGGGCGTTATTGGTGACATGAGGCACCATATCGTGGGATTCTGTGTCGGGGGCTTCAATGGTGGTGGGATGCGAGGCGGCGTCATCGAAGCTCGACCTGCAAAGCTGCCCCAGCTCCTTGACAGGCAGGGATCATCGGCCCACTGCCCTGTTCCTGTCTGGTCGGTACTGCGGTACCCAGGAACCTGGGCGAGACCACCCTACGGAGTACACACCACAGGCACACGTCCAGAGTACCAACTTTGTGCGCTTTGTAGTCTGTGCTGCAACGCCCGCCTCGACTGGGACGCTGGACTGGCTAATCGGAGCTGTGCCATCGCATAACGTACAATGTACAGGATCCAGACTCATCTTTATCACACGCTCGTCCGAGATCTTCTGTTGAGGACGGGTATGTATGGCCACAGCTGAAACGGGCATCGGACCACTCGATTCTTTTCTTATCAATGTTCAGATTACTACACAGATGTCACTAGCAAGGCACAACCACGAGATGAGATGTGCCCAGCTGTGAAACTCGATCACCAGCGACACTGCACAACTAGCAGATTGTGAGATGCAAGATAACAGGTACGAGGCGCCTCGCCTTAAACCTATCTGGGGCCACAGGCCAGAGCAAGAGACATCCCTAGCTTCGAGAAGGCCTGCCCATCTACTTGGCGCTCCTTGACCCGGCCTGTTGGGTCAGGCCCTCTCGCCTACTTGGTACAGACGTCTCCTGTACGGATCACGGCCCGTGAGCCTATGAGGGAGCTGACTATTTGGCTGACATGCTTGTGAGGCTGAAGCAGGCAGCCTACCTGCCATGGCTGGACCGAGCCTAGAGCATTGCGCCGACAACTTCCTCGACTGACCCACGGGGTTGTCGGTGTGCCTTGCGTACCTACATGATCTCAACGTCTTCCCGCCTTGGTGTTGTTGGCCAGCTCAATTTTTTGACAGCCTGCTAATCACCCTCGCCGAAATTGACCGCTTTGGAAATGCGGGATGGCAGTTCCACTTTTCTGCTGTACATGGGAGGACCTTGGAATGGCGGGCTCGTGATCGGCCCTGCGGCAGACTTGGCTCTCCTGTCCGCTGTGTCTATGTACAGCATGTACCGCAGTAGCGTGGGGGTACAATCCGCCCTGTCAGCAGTCAGCCCGCCCTCCCGCAGTTCCTCCTCGCTCTGCCAGATTCGACACACGAGCAGACGAGCAAAGAGATCACGCCCAAGAACTTTTTACCGAAATGAGTCTGCCTGTAACAGTCATTCTGCTGTCGCACTATCTGGACAGTCGCTGGGCATGCAAGGGCTGATTATACCCCGTCCTCTCTTCCATCCGAGACGTCGGCACCCTCGTTCCTCGGATCTCAACTTGGCGACGTGCAGAGACCGGCTGACCACGTCCGCGAGCCGGCCCCGCAACCCGGAACCTAAGCCGACCCGACACAATGCCGTTAACCCTGCACAGAAGTCGGAACTCAGTCAACCCTTCATTGTGACGTTGACAACTCCCCCGAGGTTCCCGCCCGAGAGGCCTGACGGTAGACCGAGGTATGTCTAAACAGGGGGTGGCGAAGGGGCAGCGACAGTGGGCATTTGCCTGAGCTGTTTTCCCCGGCAGCCCTACCAGCAGCTCTCGCAGCAGGACGACACATGGCCGCGGAAGGATGGGCTACAGTGTTTCTAAACCTTCCAGAAAAAACTTCCGGCACCAGCACCCTATTTCAAGAGTGGCACCCCACTCAGTTCATCGTGATTCTCCCTTGTTCGTTTCGCTGTCGCCGAGAGTCGGGGCCCCTCTGTGACCCTCTCCAGCGTGGGAGTCCTCTAAGGCGGCCCCCAAATTTCAGCCTGAAAATGAGACAGTGCCTTGACCGCGGACCCCCACGCTACAGGGTTCCTCTCCCAATTCCCGTGGCTCGGGTTCCAGGAGAGTTTTTTTTTCTCGCCAGTCGGTCGTTCTGCAGTTCTTACGTACTCAGCAAGTCACGTCCCCTGACAGCTCAAGTCCACGAGCAGGGTCGCATGCAGGAATCGGAATGATCTTGAACGTCGGGCAACCAGTCGTTGTTTGGTCAGAGTCGGACGCGGACGGACCAACTCGCTGGTGGACGCAAGGGGAGGCAGAGACGCACTACGTAGCACCGAGTCTAAAAAGAGGATGGGAACGTGGGATTTGGCGCATTCCCCACAGTCTGCAAAGCCATCCCACGCTTCTCCAGACCCAAGATTGCGTCAGGACCTCCATGTTGAGGCCAGTCCTGGCCTTGTACCTCCGAGTACCCGCGCCAAACAACCCCCCTCCACGAAATCTTGATTGGAGTGGACGGCGGCACACACGACCAGCTGACAGGACGTGACACAGGCGGACAAAGAGACATTCCCGCTCAACCCGTTCAACGTCCGCGCCCCAATCGTTGCTCTCCTGGAGCATGGAAGCTCGCAGAATGACCACCCTCCTGGGCACCGCTGGCCATGCAAGCCGTGCCCCGAGCCTGGGCGAATCATTGTGTGCCGTTTTGCAAAATCCGGGGGATCCTCCCAGGCACGGATGCACGCTGGCACGGTCTAGGCACAGCACACGAAGGAGGACTGGGACTCGTGGCGGCCTGCCCTGCCCGGTACATGTCTCAGCCCCGTCGATACTTACGGGCGACATGGCCCCGGCCCCCGACCCTAGCAGGTCGCACCCCAAACTTGCCCAGGAACAGGCTGGGGTTCCTACCTCATCGATGGCCTGCTGACGGCAGCGGTGGACTGGGAACGAGACTGGGACGGCTCGTCTCAACCTGAGGCCCGTCACTAATAGCACTTATATAACTGCCCTGGTCGACCCAGCAGCCCCTTCCATGGCAGCCCCCTTGGACCTTCCTCTCAAAAACTAGTCTTGACTTTTCGATATTATCTTCCCGAAGAATCTGCACACCTCCCGCATTACCTCAAAGTCAATATTACTCCTGTAAACCACCTAGTCCACCTGCCTGTTGTAGTTTGATTACACACCGCCCTGGTACGAGGTTCAAGAGACGTTTGGTTGCTCTTACGACAGCCTCAACGGATTCACCGGCCCGCCAACTCGAATTACTTGGGCCTACGTTGAACAAACAACTATCCGACAAACACAGGATCCGTTCCTACCAAGACCCCGTCCACCATGCTCTCCTACGATTCCCCGATATCTGTCAATGGGCCATCCCCAGTGTCGCCAACCAACATGTCCCCGAACCGCCCGGTCATAACATCCTCTAAGCCTGTGCGGCACACCAAACCAGCGGACATGGTCAAGTCTAATAACACCATGGCCACATACACCCGCGATCAGACCAAGCACCACCACATATGGCTTGTCACGGGCCCTGCAGGCTGTGGGAAAAGCACTGTCGCCAAACACATTGCGGACTCACTAGGCATGTCCTACATAGAAGGCGATGATGTAAGTCTCCGATCACACACGCCTCCGACATACATGTCCTCATTCTAACATGAACTTAGTTCCACCCACCTGCAAACATCGAGAAGATGAGCAACGGCATCCCGCTCACCGACGCCGACCGATGGGACTGGCTCACGCGCCTTCGCGATGAGGCCCTGGCCAAGATTCAGATGGGCAGCAGTGGTGTCGTTGTCACCTGCTCAGCACTCAAGCGGAAATACCGAGACGTCCTTCGCGTGGCCCCATACTTCTACCCCGGCGCCCAGCTCCACTTCATCTACCTGCACGCCTCCGAGGAGGTCCTGCTGCAGAGGGTAGCGGCCCGCCAGGGCCACTACATGGGCGCCACGATGGTCCGCAGCCAGTTTCAGATCCTGGAGCCGCCGACGAGGGAGGAGAGGGATGTTATCAGCGTTGACGTCAGCCGGACGATGGAGGAGGTCACCCGTGATGCGCTTGACCAGGCCGTGAGGAAGTTGGCCGAGGATGCGGCATGAGCACCCTCTTCCGTAATGGTCCAAGCCAGCACATCATTCTACGCAACGTCCCGAACATAACGTTCGGGTCCGCATATGCTTTCGGCGAAAACAATCGGCGCACTGTTTGGAAGGTTGGGGCAGGATGCCGGCGGGCAAAAGCCAAGGAGTCTTTGGGTCATTGACATGGGAATCGCATTTACATCAGCCGCTGCCACACAGTCGTGGTAATTCAATACCAACACTAGCGTTCATCACATATCTTGCGGGCAACACCGCACATTGCATCCAACCACTTGGAAAAGGAATCATGAGAGTCCTGATTGGGCAGGTCACTTCTGAGATGAGGCTTTTTTGTATTGACTGACTCAATGGGAAGAAGAAAGAGAGAGGAGAGTAAGCTCAGCCAGTATCAGCGCAAGCAGTACTATAGCTAGCCAGTCGCACCCGCGGTATTGGAAAACAAAAGCCTTATTATGTAAACGTTTTATAACTTAAAAGATGGCTTGTCTTGTTCGTCCCTCCCTCCCGCACGCCCAGCCCTGTTTCAGTGACAGTCCGGACCGGTGCCCCGGGTGCCCATGGTCTCCCATTTGTCCCTGCGACACGTGAGGGTCGCTCGATACGACTTGGAAGGTTTTCAGGTATTAACACAGCCCAAATAAGAGATGCAGGTAATGCTGAGCCCATCCCCTCCCCCACTTCGAGCACAAGAGGACCAGCACAGGGGAGAGGGCCAATAAGGCCTTGTCCTCCAAATTCGAAGGAGTTGGGTCCTGCTAGCTGCTTCCATGCGTCACGCCGCCTTCTTGTGAGAGCCAGCAGCCGTCAAATCCGCACGCACCCGGCCTAGCAGGCATGCGTCGGCCGAGTACTGCCCAAATACTCACATTGACTTCAGAAATACCTCACGGCCACCACCAGCACCATCACCCCTCACCCGCCCCATCGTCCAGGCCAACAAGCAGAGGGGCCTCGAGTAGGTGAGATGCAGTCATACGGGCTGGTCTTTTGTCCCGCCAGTCTCGGATATCATTCGACCACGTGTAGAACCGGCGTCAGTAATCCGCTCGCCGTGTCCTGCCCGCCTCCTTCTTCTTAAACACCCATGCCAAGTCCCCAAGGAACGTGACACCAGTAGAGGGCACCTCCTGCACACCCTCACGGTGACTGACCGGTGTGGCCATTCATTTGTCCTAGCGACAGCCCTTCGAGAATAGGCTGAAAGAGTGGAAAATAAGAAATAAGCTCTTACTTTTAGTACGGGGGACGGCCCGCCTCGTTTCCCTCTCTGTTCCTTGACTCGTCATTTATCACACACCGGAGAAATGGAGCAAGACAAACTGATATGCAGCGGCTGAGCCTGACAACCGCGATCGCCGTGGCCTGGAACTCGCCGGATTGATCGGCGCCCTCGGGGCATAGTCGCGCGAGGGCGAAAAGAAGGCTACGTTACGGCGGGTACCATACCCGGGCATGATGAAGAAAGAAGGAGGAGCAGCAGGTCGGGCCAGGGTCCGCATATGTGAGCAGCGTGCACACCGAGGTCACATTTTGTGGGGGAATGCAACGAGTGTTGAGCATCCCGAGGATGTTGGGACGACAAGGGCCTCGAAAACAAGCAGCCAGGCAGCTCTTCTCCCACGTTTTTTTGGGTGGAAATTAATGTAGGTTTGTCTTAATTTTCTGCCTTGCACCATAACTACCGCAGATGCATGACCATCACGTCCGGCTCCTCTACCAGACTCCTTACCACCCCGGCAGCCCTCGCCATGGTCGCCCCGTCCACGACCCTGTGGTCCGCGGACCAGCTGAAGTTGCACACGTTCTTGACGCCCCTGACCGCCCACGAGCCGCCGTCGTCGCGGGCGACGTCGGGCACCTCGCGCATGCGCCCGACGCCCAGGATGGCGACCTGCCCGTCCACGATGACGGGGCTGCAGTAGGTGCCGCCGATGCTGCCGATGTTGCTGACCGTGATGGTGCCGCCCGACATGTCCTGCGGGGAGAGCTTGCCCGCCGCCGCGAGGGCCTGCAGCCGGAGCAGCTCGGCCGCGATGGTGAGGATGCTGTGCGAGGCGACGTCCTTGATCACCGGCACGAGGAGGCCCTGCGGCGTGTCCATCGCCACGCCGATGTTGTGCTGCGACCTGTAGACCAGGGCCGGCTTCTCGCCCGGCGATGCGGAGGCCGGGGCGTCCACCCGCGCGTTGAGGATGGGGTACTGCTGCATTGCCATTGAGACGGCCTTGACGATGAAGGGGAGGTAGGAGAGTTTTGCCACGCCGTGGTTGCTGGGGATGACGGGCGCCGGGGACGAGGGCGAGGAGGAGAGGACCTTGTTCAGCCGGCCGCGCAGCGCCGAGAGGTCGGTAAAGTCGATCTCGTCGGCGTAGAGGAAGTGCGGGATGCTCAGCGACCGGGTCATGGTCTTGAACATCTGCTCCTGGGTCTTGGTCAGGGGCTGGCGGTCCTCTGTTTGGACGCCAGGTGATGCAGGAGACCGGGGTGCTGTCGCCGCGCCGGGGCCGGGCTGGGGAGGCTGCGCGGCGCCGTTGTCTCGCGCCTCGAGGAACCTGTAGATGTCCTCCTTGAGGACCCGGCCGTCCTTGCCCGTCCCGTCCACCTCCAGTATATCCACGTTCCGGTCTTTAGAAAGATGCCGAACGGCCGGCGTGGCCAGGGCGGCATGTTTCCCCTTGGGCTTGGCCGGTGAAGTCTCCACTGCCCCGTTGTTGGACGGGCCTGGCGCCGGCTTTTGTGGGGACGCCGGCTCCGTTTTACCCTGCTGCGAGGCCGGTGCCGTCTTCTCGTCGGCGCCAGCGCCGGAAGGCGTCAACTTGTCCAATGTCTCCTGGCTGACGTCGCCCAGGATGTCGATGTCCACAAAGGGCTTGCCGACCTTGGCCATGTCGCCAGCGTCATAGTAGAGTTTCTTGACGACGCCCGCGAAGCGCGAGGTGATCTCGACCGAGGCCTTGTCGCTCTGTACCTCGCACAAAGGGGAGAACTCCTCGACGCGGGCTTCGGGCTCGACGAACCATTGTATGATCTCGCATTCGACGATTCCTGTGGGACGAAGCTGGTGAGAATTCACAGGTTTTCTAATCAGATTGAGGAGGTATCGTACCTTCACCGATGTCTGCTAATAACACTGGCTTCACAACCCGCCGCGTGGGTGTAGAGTGGAAACATCTGCTCGGTCGGAATGGAGCGGTGGGCCTTGGTTCGGACTGTGGCCTCGTGGAGAATGGGGATGTCGGTGTCGCAGCTACTGCGGGTGATGCTCGACTTATACGTTGGGCCAGCTGCCACTGAAGCCGCAGCGCGCGAGTAGAGCGTCGCATGAGCATTGTGTCTACGGTGGAAGGGCGAGAGGGTGGTGGGAAAGGAAATCTACATCTCTCGGGTCAATTGGACAATTATCGTGTGCAAGGCCCCCAATATTACCATGTTTTGGCCTGCTGTCTTATGCCGTGGCTCGCGGTCTGAGCCGTTCTCCGTCGACTCCAAGCCCAAACAAAGCCGAGTCCAGCCATGCCATGCTCAAGTGACGTCTCCTCCGCTGGTAGCCGCTGCTTTCCCCACGAAATGGTAGCGGGGTCCCAGGGGTTATGTATGGGTTCGAACCCCTACTTCGGTCTAGAAACCTGGGGCTTTTTGCCGGCCGGTCCGTCAGTGATCCCTGCAGCAAAATTCCGAGCGCGAGCTTGATCAAGCTCGGAACGACCATCTCCAAACTGCAGCTCGTACCTGGCCAACAATCGGGCAAAGATTGAAACATCTCACACAATGTTCAAGAGGACGTTAGCACGGCCTATCTTGAGGCCCTCCATCAGGCCACTAAACACTTGTCTGTTGTGCCAATGGCGAACTTTTGTCACGACCTATCCTCGCCTCCAAAACCAAAATCCGAAGAAGCTCTCAAAGACTACGGCTTCGAAGACTACCGAGAACACTGCCCTAGGAGAAGCTGCCTCATCCGAACCAAGCCCACTGGCCGATGCGCCACGATCGTACGGCAGGAGGGTCGAGGAGTTCAAGCCCAAGGTCTTGGCGAGGCCCATAGGCCTGAACCACCCGCCCAGCCCGGGCGAGAACACCGGCGTCGATCTCCGTACTTTGAAGGAGCGGAGGGATGATTTTGTCAACTATGACGCGCACCTGAAGAGGCGCGAACAATTGTGAGTCCGAGCCGACGCCCAGGCCGTAGATCTTACGGCGCATCGCTAACCATACCCTGCAGAAAATCGCAGATGGCCCGTCCTTACTTCCGCGACTGGACCAACCTGGCCCTCCACAAGGGCAAGACCTTCCTCGCCCCTCCACGACTCTTCAAGAATGACAAGTCTCTCTACTTCCCGAACCTGTTTGGTCACACGCTCCTCAAGGACACGAGCCTGGCACGGGACACGACGCCCGTGCTTGCAGGCAAGGCCACCGTGGTCGCGATATACAGCTCCGATTGGGCTCGCAGGCAGGCCAAAACCTTCATGGGGAAACAGGAGAACCCTGCTTTGCACGAGATTCTCGACAAGAATAAGGGAAAGGCTCAGCTGGTCCAGATCAACGTCGAGGATACCTCGTACCTGAAGTACTGGGTTGCCCGCGTGTTCTCGGGGGCTATCCGGAGAGAAGTCGGCAAGGATAATTGGGACAAGTACTTCCTCGTCAGGAAAGGCATCTCCGACGAGATCAGGGAGTCGATCGGATACCTGAACAGCAAGGTCGGGTACACATACCTCGTGGACGGGGACTGGAGGATCCGTTGGGCGGGAAGCGGGCCCGCTGAGCCCGAGGAGAGGGAGTCCTTGACCAAGGGGCTCGAGAGGCTCCTGGACGAGGCGGATAAGGGAGTCTGGTCTGGATCCAGGCCTGCCGAGGGGACAGCAACAGCAGAAGCGAGCGGAAAAGGTGCAAGCAGGTGGACATGAAATCCCATCATTGCTCTCATTACACCCCAGGATACCCCATTCAATCAATGTACAACACATTCTCGTGCCAAGCCTTAAATGTCACCGCCTCGAACGCCATGCCGCCCAAAATGATGATGCATTGCCCGCGACCCGAAACCCACCGCATAGTGCCAAAACGACCTGTTACCCTGTGTCCCGGCCCGTTTATAAGAAGAACCAGAACATCAGAAAGCAAAACGCGACGAAACTGCCCATGATGACACCGTCCCTCTGCTTCCTCGCCGATATCCTCCCTATCAATGAGTTGATGCCGGGCACCTGGCTCGCGGCGAGCGTGATCCTGCGGTTGATGTTGGCGAGTGTCTCCCTCTGCAGCGTGAAGTTCTCCTGCACGGCGTAGGCCTGCGACAGCACGCTGTCGGCGGCGTCGTGGCTCCTGTCGACGCGCCGCCGCTCCTCGAGCATGTAGTCGGCCTCGGCCTGCTCCGGGTTCGACGCGCGGTACGACTCGATGTCGTCGCGGACGTTGGACAGCAGGTTGGCGCGGTTGCGCGCGTCCGAAAGGTTCGACTTGAGGCGGGCCAGATCCTTGTTGTGGGCGGCGAGCTTCTCGCGCAGCAGGGCCAGGTTGTTCTGTTTCAGGGCCGAGGAGGTGAGGGTCGCATCGGAGTCGAGGAGGCGGTTGAGCTGGATGATGACGTTCTCTCGCTGCGGGTGGGGTGGTCAGTCTAAGGATGCGGCATGGTGTGCGAATGGCTGCCTTACCTTCCCGAGGAGGTCCTCTAGCTTTGCTTCCGTGGTCCTTTCCTCCTCTGAGGGCTTCTGCGGGATGTTCGGTGCTGTCGAGAACTGCGAGTAGGTGTGAAACAGAGACTCCGTCTGAGCGCTGGATTAGCTGAAGCCCCCGAATTCCCCAGTGATATGGCTGCTAACCTGCGATTCTAATGATCGTGCCTGCTGCCGTAGTTGCGCCCAGCCGTTGTTGCCGGTTGAGGATGCCATGGTCGTCTTGGTGGTGGTGTCCGGAGGCGGACTTGGTGTTTCGGCTGGAGCGGTCGTGCAGCGGTGGCAATGATCCTAGTGCAGCTGCGTGCGCAAGACAGCACGCAGGGTCGAGTGCAACTTAGTGGAATGGGCCTCTTGTCGGAGGGTAATTGGGGACCTGGTGGATAGGTGGATATGCATGTGTAAGTATGGTGATGTGCTGTTGTTGAATGTCGAATACCTCCGCGTTGTTGGACGAGCTGCTGGCCTGTCGTCACAACTGACGGACTCAGACAATGCTGTACGGAGACTTGCCCACACAGCAGGTGACGGAGACAGGGTCCATCATAGGAGGCTTATCAGGAGGTACCCTGTTAGCGTGACCTCCAGCCATTGGTGGCTCGTACTCTTGTTTGGACCCTTAGCTCCCCGTCGAGTGGGTTCCCTGACCCAGTTTTCCTCAAGTTCAGACCGGCGACTGGTACGTATCTTTTTTCAAACCGGAGATTGGTAAACTTTTTTCCACTAGCGTCGACCATTCCCACAGAGGCAAGGAATCTTTTTCCAACTCCACTCCACCGACGATTCCCGTGAGCGACCGACCAGCAACTTGCCTCGCCCGCCCCCGACAGACGACGTTAAATCGACAATACCTGCGAAAATGGTGCGTTACGACTCCGATCCCGAATTTCTGCGAAGCCCCCGGTGGTAATTGGGCTGTGGGAGTGCTTTTCCTGCAGCGCCAACCCACCCCACCACCAGCCGACCCCGAATTGACGACTACACGGACGGGTAACTGACAATGTCGCAGTCTTCCGCTAAGATCAAGGCCGGCCAGCTGTGGTCCAAGAACAAGGACGAGCTCACCAAGACCCTCGGCGAGCTGAAGACCGAGCTGGGCCAGCTGCGCATCCAGAAGATCGCCTCGTCCGGCACCAAGCTGAACAAGATGTGAGCGGACACCCGAATTCCATTACGGCACATTACCACGCGATCCACACGACGAAACAGTCACTCTCCGTACCCGAGCACCGAATGACACATGAGATTGGACATGGAGCATGGGAGCTAACGATGGGGTTCTTGTTGCAGCCACGACCTCCGAAAGTCGATCGCCCGCGTTCTCACCATCATCAACGCTAAGGAGCGACACCACCTGCGCCTCTTCTACAAGAACAAGAAGTACCTGCCTCTCGATCTCCGCGCCAAGCAGACCCGTGCCATCCGTCGTCGTCTGTCTCCCGAGGACGCCTCAAGGAAGCTCGAGAAGACAAAGAAGCGCCAGCAGCACTTCCCTCAGCGCAAATACGCCATCAAGGTTCGTCAAGAACGAAACACCTAGGGGCAGCAAGGGATCCTCGATTTTTCTCAGGGCTGTGGCTGGCACGCAACGTACTAACGGGTGGTACACAGGCTTCCGCATAAAGTGGCAAACGGCGTCGGCATTTGAGGGTTTTTGGTAATTGAAGCAGGTCAAGGCAAAAAGGCTACAGGTCGCTGGCGTGGTTTTCCGAGAATCAAAAAAGGACGATTCCACGCATTCTCGTATGGCAGCATCACAGGGCAAATCTGTTTTCCGCTACGGGTCTCGGTGTTATGAGGATATATGACAGCAAGCCCGGATACCTAGTCAACCAGATAGCTCCAAAAGAGAGCTCGAGTTGACTTCACCACCACCACCTACACTTCTGTCCCCCGTGTGAAAGGCCAAGGCTGAGACTATCCAGACGGCGCGGCGGTCGAAGACCCTCAGCGATATCGGTGAACGTGGATCGGTTGTCGGAGGCTTTTCCCCACGCTGGTTTGCACCCGTCGAGGATGTCAAGAAATGTTCTTGATGCTGTGTGGTGTACTTGGAGGAGTAAACTAGATGACTGGTCAATTCCTGCCCGAAAGTACATTCCTGCTTGCTCGATGCTGTCCCACCCATCTCATGTGCTTTACTTCTAGTTGAACACTTTTCGCACGTCGGACAGCTTCTATTAGCTGTAAGTGACATTCTCGGTCTTTATGAAAGTGGCCCCTTGGAGGGTACTGCATTTCTCTGTCGATCGTGCAACAACTAGATGGATCTACTTTTGCCATTGTAAGAAAGGCATTCGACAAGGAAGGCTTCCGCATTACATGTAAATTTTCCCATTTGGAAAAAGTAGCAAACGCTAAGACGTACATACACCCTCCCAAGCTCTTCTCCACAGCCCTTAAACCTCTGTTCCACTGCGTTCAATGGAACTGATAGCGAGTGGCCTCACGTTCCCTATCCTGATCTTGACTTGTGACCCCACAATCCTCGTATCTCTTGCTCATGAGCACTCCGACCGTCAAAGTGTGCAGGACGGACGGACGGTAAGCCGAGCGCATTGACGATGCCGACTAGATTCGATACTTGGTGGAAGTGCCCGCTTATTCACTGCCCTTCATCTCTCTAGATCCAGGAAAAGTTTGAGACGAAGTTACAGGCCATCACTGATCCTCGCACACAAAAACACTTCGGCTCTTCACCCACGATTCTGGTAGGAACTGCATGTCAGATTTTGCGTGCTGTCGATTATGCAATGTCAGTCTAACTGACTGTGCCGGCAGCAGCAGGAGTTGAGACTCAGCTTGTGACAATTTTCTTCACAAGCACTCAAACAAGCAATGCATTGATCATGTCTTTGTTTGGAAGAAACAATTGCCGATATTGATGATTCTCTCGTATTAGTATCAACAGTCGTGTCAGGACGTGAATGTAGCTCGAACCGAAGAGAGCAGGGCGTCTCATAAGAGACAAGACAACAGTAATGAGCCAGTTGAACAATTAATTCGCTTCATAAAGCACCAGACTATATAGATCCGTCATGTTCGCCATCTCCGGGCACCCCCCTTTCCACCTCTTCCTCTATTGGGCAAGAAGCTGTCCTGTTGAACGCCAACCGCTGTGCATATTCCTGGTATTGTGGGTATCATCTTATCATGCCATGCCGCTTTTTCCTCTGCGTTCCTTGCGTTCCTTTCGTCCCTTGTGTCGAGCCTCAAATTTGACCCATCAAAAGACCTTGTTGACACTCGCACAAAGGGAATGACCCAGGAAACTATGAGTAAAGTGGAAATTGAAAAGCACAAGAACGAGGTAAAAATAAAAATAAAATAAAAGGACACAGTGCTTTCCACTCTACCAGGCTGACTCGGCGTAGTTCTGAAGTGGTTGGTTGAAATTGTACGCCGTTGCATTGGGAATCGCGCCAGCAGCTGCGAAGGATTGTTGCTGCATTGGAATAGTATCGTATCCTGTGCCGGCCTGGGGGCTGTAGAGCAGAGAGGCGTTTTCCGCAGACATTTGTCCGTATTGCAGAATGGAGGGCGAGCTCATCGGAGCCGCTATGCTGTCTGGTTTCTCTGATCCGGAGAAATGGTTGACGTTCGCCATTTGTGGGACGAAATCCGCATGAGTAGCCTGCTTGGAGGACAGCCGCGAGGCCTTGTTACTGCCCGCCACACTGCTACTGCTCGAACGGCTACACCGGGCGCTGGATCCGCGACGAAATGTCATGGGCGCGACAAGCTGTTTCACTTCTGGTAGCCGACATTTGTTAGCAAATTTGCGTTGGTCTCAAGATCAAATGTCATATTTCTCACCTTCTGGGACACGCTTATGGACTGTCTCCAAGTGGCGGCGGCACTGATCCAGTCTGTTGAATCTCTTATCGCATAAAGGTTCAGGGCAGGCGTGCCGACCAACGGCATCATGCGTCCTCCGATGCTTGGAGAGATTTGAGGACTCGCCGAACAAGGTGCCGCAGATCTCACACTTGAGCGGCTTCACATGGGTATGTGTGCGTATGTGCATGGCTGTGAGAGTCATAAGTCAGTAATTTTCTCGATTTATCGCCGGTACAATATCATGTCGACCCAGCTTACTTAGAGCGCTCTGTTGCCTGAAGGCCTTCCCACAGATATCACATTTCAGTGGCTTGGCGTTTTTGTGGATCAGGACATGCTGCGTTAGTGCCTGTTTGGCAGAGAAGGATTGTGCGCAATGGTCACACTTGAAGGGCTTGTCTGGATATACAGTTAGTCTCGGGTATGGGGCATTGAGTAGACACCTCACTTACATTGGGTATGCGTCAACATGTGGCGTTTGACTTTGCTCTTCTGTGCGAAGGGCTTGTGCTGGCGTCCACAATCAGCCCAAGCACAAACGTACCCGCCATCAGCCTTTGGCGTGTTCTCCACGTGCTCAGTCTGCACATGCATCTCAAGTTCGTGTGCATTTTCAAATACCATTCCGCACTTCGAGGCACCTTCGCCCCATAGACACACTGGGTGCGCGGTATCTTGCATTTGGCTGTCGCCCGATGCACAGGAGTCGGCTGGGGAATTCGGTACTTCCTGACCTGCGTCCGACGCGGACGGGTGGAAACTAGCTCTTCTGAAGTTTGGGGATGCAAGACGACCCAGATTTTGATTCGTTGGCGATGCCAAATTCTCGTTGCCAAATGCGAATAGACCCCCTTGATGTCCACTTGTCACTGGCTGCTGTGCAAAGTTATTGTTCGACGTGCCGAATGCAGATGCAGTCTCCATGCTTGAAAAATCCAAGACTGGTTGATTTGGGTGATGCAGCTGCATATTCTGCGCATACTGCAAGCCCTGGTCCATGAACTGTACTAGGTGGCCATGCTGAGCATGCTGTTGAAGATGCAGTGAAGCCTGTAATGGGTCTTGAAAGGGCACACCACATTCCCCGGGGAAATTGCCGCTGCTGTTAGCATGGCCTTGGAAATTAACCATGCCATTCTGCCCTGAGGTCCCTGGCAGAGCAGGCGCATGGCAGTGGGGATTAGGCCCCAGGGCGAAGATGTTGAAAGGATCAGTTTGGATCAGGTTACCCGGTTGGTCAAGGTGCTGTTGGGAATCATGAGTTTGCGCCTGCGTTTGGTACAGGTGCGCGAAGGTAGCGTGAGACCCTGGGTCGGGACAACCAGGGCCTGCCTCGTGGGCAAAGTTGAAGGCATAGTTATGTTCAGCCAGGTCCGATCCGTATAGGTTTGATTCTATGGAAATATAAGCCATGATTCAGATAAGTAATTCAAGTGGGAAGAAAGATTCATTAAAACATGATATGTGGACAGCTGAAGAAACCCTTGTAGATGTTCTCGGACAGTATCCAGGGAGGGAAATTCAGGTCCATAAGTACTGCATGAATATGAGAAGGAAAAGACTTACGCTCATGGAAAGACTCAATGTTGTCACTGGCTTCCTTCGCACTCGTCATAGCCTGCAAAATCAAGGCGCTATGGGCGACATCAGGCTCGACTGCAGGTCTTGTGCAGTTCTCGTCTCTACAGGCAGTGACGAAGTCACATGTACCCGCACTACATGGACCTTTGCTTCCTGAGCATTGGCTATCACAAGAAGCGTTACTTTCTGCCTCGGACGGAGGGTACTCCTCAAAGGGCTCGTCATTTTGAGGTCGCAGACCAGAGGCCTCGTGGCGTGAAATCACCGACACAATCTCAGGAGCCGTCGGATCAGGGTCTTCATGGCCAGGTGATTGCATCCTGGACTGCGGTTTCCCAGTGATAGCCTCAGGGAAGGTGTCACCCGCATTGGGAGACTGCGGAGAAGGAAGCACGGCATCATGGCTGGCGAGAGCCGCAAAGGTCGGGTAAGGGATATCACCGAATGTGGCCCCATTGTCGTGGTTACTTTGCCGAGAAACAAGACCAAGGCCTTGACACCCTGCACCAATCAAACATGTGTCGTCGTGCGCCGAAAACTCGTGGGCTGAGGCGTTCCCAAAGGATTGAAACAGCACCAGGTCATCCATGATGGACGTCCTCACACGTCTGTTCAGGAGGGCGCTATCTTCCAGTCCAGGTTTCGGTCAGAAATTATCGTCTGGTATCGGGCTGGTCGCTAGGGAGAGGGAGGACCCGTGATGGTCCCCGAGGAGCGGCTTTCCAAGGATCCCACGGCCTTCAAGTCATGTCGTGGTGAGATGGTCGTGTGAGTGTATATACTAGTAGATGACGAGCAGTGCCTGGCGAGGAAAAGGACTGTGGGCTGGCAGAGCATGAGACGAATGGCCCGGGGCGAAGAGGTGTGCAATCCGGCGGGGTGACGCTGAGAGAGGCGGGCAGCGGAGGGGAGTGTTGCTGAGGCAGAATTGGACAGGACATTGAGAACCTTGATGGTCGTCGCTGCTTTCGGGTCCGGGTCGGCGTTCACTTAGTCAGCCCAATCTGATTGGCCCTCGATGCATGAGTGATGGAAGTACTTTGGTACTTGAGCACTCGAGCACACGCATCCGGGCAATGGGCAGATAAGGGGCAGTGGGTAAGGTGCAGAGCCCATGGAGCGTAGAGACAGGTTTAAATGAGGAAAATGGTCATGAGAGCCCTATTCGCAACTATCGTCGGCGAGAGCGCCTCTGTTGGGCCAGGTTGACATGAGGCCCACGCAATGAGTTCAACCGCTTTCAGGGAATTAAATTATGTGTACATCGTACGTATCGTATACAAGCAGGGCAGGGGTGCTATTTGTGTATGGACAAGTTCAGTCAGGAGTGCAGTCCTAACTCAAACGGCGAAACGGTCAAACGGCGCTCACCAGTCTGTGGGTTTTCGGCCAACAAAAGGCGCGGAAAGTTAAGGGACACGAGAACATATTGAGTGCTGCTAAACTAAACCTAATTCAGTCCTGTCGGGAATCAGACAAGCTACCCATCCAATCCCCTGGCGCTGTATTTTTACTTCTCTCATGGCATTCCCAGTGAAGCACACCTTTGTGAGGTCAAGGTCGCTTTGATAAGGAATTAGAAACAGGCTACCCTATACAGAGCTCACGGAGATGATGGCATGTGTGGATGCTTGACTATGCTGAGATACAACATAACGCACCTGGTACATCCCAACTCAAAGTGTGTGTATTCTTGTATATCAATCTGTGAACCAACTTGAATCCGTACTTGATCGAACTGACTTGTGGATATGGTCGGAAAATAAAGCCTGGTTATGTCTTCAAGAGGAACTTGCTGTAACGCTATAGCATTACAGCGGCCGCAGCACTTGCCACAACCCTTCAATCCAGACACCTTGGGAGCCTGCAAAACATGCAGACATGTGCAAAGAGAATTTCAGTCGAACCAAAAGTAATCAGGCTGTCGAGATAACTAATTCAGAATTTTCAGCTAGGACAGCGTCCTGTCCACTTGTGGCGGTTGGGAGTTTGAGTCTTGAACTGTCGCCTGGAATTGAACGGCGAATATCTGTTTTGCGGTCTTTTTTCTTCTTTCGACTGCTGTGCTTGACTGACTGCCTCAATATTGTGTGAGAAAGCTTGTTAAAGCGTCTGCGCTTCACCCCGTATAATTCATAATTGGGTATTTGACTGACGCTCACTGCTGCAGTGAATGCTGTGGAACGAAAAAGCGATCGCCAATCCGTTGGATTGGCCCCTATGTATATACTCTGTTCAACAAATGCGGCTACCTTGGCGTCGGTGAGTTGTCGTCGCCCGCCACTGTAGGTAGATGACTTATGACAGCGACTCGTCTAGTGGCCTGGCTTGTTGTGCAAACATACAGCTGAGACATCTAGACCAATCACATACATGCCGCACAGAACAGCTCAGTAGACGAAAAATGCTAGTTATTTTCCTGTTGCTCTCTTTTAACATTGAAATTCTGTAGCGAGCCGCAATCTCAAGAAGGTTGTCAGAGCGCCGGGCTGCCTAGCTATCCAAGCGAAAGTCTACAACCAAGATGTGTTGGCAGTCGCTCCTTCGCGACGTCTTGTTCCGTCTTGAAAGGAGGGGGAACCGAAGTTGGCCTACCTGTGCCCACTTCCCCAAAACAAGCATACAAGAAGAGAGAATAGGTTTTCACGGAATCTATTTGCAACAGCTTCAATCGGACGAACACTATGAAGTGTACCTTTATTTGTGTACATCAGGAAGACTCAAATACAATATAGCCAGCCAAGCGCTTGACAGGGTCCGCAATGAAGTTCAACAATATTGTTCAGACAGCATCAAGACACGCCAGATAAGAGCTGAGCCGCAACTTCCGTGCATGTACCCAGTTGAGTCTGTCAGCAGGCAAATCCCATTGAAAACCACAGTGAAGTCATATACGGGTATGTAGTTGCGTAATATTCTGTCAAAATATGATGTGGCAGTCTGGCTGCTATTGTATCACGGCTGCACCACATGGTATATTAACAAGAATATCCTTAAGTACAGTTCTAACTCAGAGTAGGTCTCGCGGTGCAGAAAATAACACCACTGCAAGGAGCAACAGAGTCTTTTGAGTCATCAATCAACCCGAACAGCCATGGCGGCACTTGCACCGTTCGGTCTTTCGAGCATGTCGGCCGTTCCTATCCTGCCCAATATGGTCAGCATATCCAAAGAAGGTGCCAGTTCCGGGCATGATCTCATCCGACTGCCACTTGGAGCCGTGAGGTATGCGCCTTCTCTCATGGCCAAATAATGCAATAGTATCGAGGGTAAATGGAAGCTGCAATCAAAACAAGTCTCCGGGCGGAGGATGGTCAAAAGCCCTCCGCGTTGCTGTCCCTGGGTTCTGCTCTTTTCTCTCCTCTTCTCTTCCAGATCCACACACAATGAACATTGGAATTCCATCTTCGAGGTCTTTGTCCCTGATCCCACATGCAGCAGCCCATCTTCACGTCTCGTATCTCCTCTTCCCATCATCGCAACACCGAAAGGCTCTCGTTCCACTGCCTTCTCGCCCCCGCCGCGAACCGGAATTGTCATCATCGGCCGACGAGATGCTCGCCGAGCTGGACACTTGCCCAACCACATCACCTCCGGGTTCACCCCATTCATGTTTCCTTTCTGGCCATTGTCAGTAGCCTCCACTTGGCGACACTGACATCAGGTCTGGCCTCTTGTTTTCTCCCGCTCGAACATGTCTGCCGCAATGAAATTGCCTCAGTCTTGCTCCGCGTTCTATCGCGGGTCATCATTGGCAGCGCTGGACTGGTAACATAACCTCTGCAACAAGGTGGGTCCCCCGCATGTAGGATAGATAGCGACGTATGAGCGAACCTTTGGGGAGCGGTGATTATAACTAGGCAAATATCCTTAAGGGGGGCCCATAATGTGTCTGTCGGCTTTAGCTGACGGCCACAGACCAGACAGGACTAGCCCGTCACCACCAACCCTCTGCGGCCTCAGTTCGAGATAGCAGCGAAGCTTGCTCGACATTGCGAGTCGAAGCTGCCGCACAGCATCATCGGCCTTCAAAGAATAATAGACGCTTTCGAGCACTCAGCCTTGCTGTTGTGACTCATTTTGGTGGTGAGGTGGACATGTAGGTGTGTTAGAAACAAGTGCAAAAACGGTGGGCTCTGGAGTTGGGGAAGCGATGTTGAATTGTTAGTGACCTTTGAGCTTAGAAGCATGCAATGAATGCCTGACACTTGTCTCGTACTCTGTGCATCGTTTATTTTTCAAGTGATTTGTGACAAGATTGCCTCAGTCGTATTCCGCTCTGTGTTGCGGGTCATCATTGGCATTGTTTGAAAAGTTGACGGGTCCCCTCGTGTAGGAATATGTAGCGACGTATGAGAGGTCTTTGATGTTTTGCGGAAGAGATATGGGGCAGATGAAGGTCCTTTTATAGAGAGCAAAGAATTCAAGGTGTGCGGTTTGACGCCAGTGGCAGTCCATCAATTAGACTGACCTGCTTATATTGGACGATATTGTTGTTCGTCTGCATGCCAAACCTGCTCGTTACTGACACCATAACGCTCGATGTTTCCTAGCGGCTATTTGGACATATTTAGTTTGTCGTGCCCCGTCAGATGGAAACTCCCAAGACTTAACAAATGAGATTCCTTAGTCTGGCTCGTGTCTCGATTTCCTGACTGCACTGTGGCGGATCCCCTGATATCGGCCTGGGTTGTGTTCTGTGTTCCGGGAGGTATGTATCGGCCAGGGTCGGTCTTGTAAGCCGGAGCCCAGCTTCGCTAACTCCTCAAGTGTCCGCGGGGCTGTACACCCACCCCGCCCTGCTCCGGGTTGGGGTGAGCCGGTGCTGATACACCTGAATGCCCCGTAGCGTCTGCCAAGCTACACCTCCATACCCAGGGCAACCTGTTTGATTGACTGGGACAGGCGACATCCAAGCCCAGACGTCCCTTCTCTCTCCGAAAGACCACACCGGGCAAACCAGATAGATGCTGAACAGCCTGACTTGGTACGCTTGATCAGGTCCAGCCCAACTCATACAGCCGTCACAGCGGATAGTTGCTCATTAGCCCCACCAAGCAATCACCCCTCTGGCACCCTGCGTCCCCTCATTTGCAGCCCCCGAGCGCCATTAGCAGACGGCCAGTCCACCATCAAGGTCACTCACACAATACTGCTCAAATTTTCATACCGAACCACGACGTGATTTGAATCTACATCCCTGCGCCGAGACCCAGGTTGTTTCTCGCGGGCCCGTCCAAGCCCAGGCCCAGTTTCGGGCACCACCACACGCAGAGATGGGTGCCTGCTGCGGCAAGGAGTCGAGGGACGAGAACTTCGCCGGCCCAGGCCGCCGGCTGGACTCGTCGCCCGACACGAGGCCCACCGCGCCGCTTCCCAGCAACAAGCGCGTCGGCGGGCCCCCGCGGACGCTGGGAGGCCCGTCAACCGAGGGCGGCGCCGGGGCCTCCGCTCCAGACCCCGCGGAGGCGAGGCTCAGGGTTGCCGCTGCTGCCGATGTGAGAGAGAAACCCCCGACGCTGACTGGGCATGACCAGCAGTACAACACACCAGCCGCATTTGCTTCGTAAACTGACCATGTCTTCTTAGGCGAGAGCGAGAGCAGCAGAGAACAGGGCCCCTGGCAAGCTGGGCAGCCTGCTGCAGCAGCAGAAGAAGCAGACCGTGAACGAGACCATGAAGCAGGCAGCCGAGGAGGAGGCGCGGCGGAGGGAGATCGAGGCGGCGGATGACCAACGCAACTACAACTGATGAGCATGTGGGACTGATTCACTGACTCCGGCGTACTGGACATTTTGGGATTTTTTGACAAGGGCCAAGCGACGCCCAGAAGTATCTTGACAATTGCAGTATCTAAATCTTATTCTACCTCGATGATCTACCATCTGCGCTCCTGTAAACACTGATGGCCAAGCACTCCCCGTTGGGTAGGGCGTGGGGTTCCCGCTGCCTCATTATGTGCTCTGGCCCTGTACATGTGGCTGCTCCACCACTTGTTGAGGGCATTTTACCCCCGAAAGCCAAACCAAAGACTGATTTTGAACAAGATGGCTCCCGGGCATATCTTCATGGGCCTTGTCAAGCTAGACTCTTTTCCCCTGAGCCAACAAGTCTCCAACTTTCGGTGGCAGGACCAGGGCACTTCTATCGTTGCGTCTGTAAAAATCTACGATGACCATGGCCGTGTTTTCAGGCACGTCCTCGTGGACGAAATGGCCAGCCTCCGGGAAGATGTGCAGGGCATATTTGCCTGTATGCCAGTCAGCTTCACGATCAGTCACACGCACGCAGTGGCGGCAAAGGCTCACCTTGCATCTGGCCGATGGTCAATTCCTTGTCCAGCCGGTCGGTCCCGGCCAGGATCAGCAGCTTCCCGCCCTTGGCCTCGAGGAACTTCTTGCTGAGGCCCACGAACCAGTCCGACCAGAAGGGCTCTGTCGCAGCGAGATTCGTCCTCCATTTCCAGGGCCTGCCGGAGCCTGAACTTGGATCCTGCGTCAACAGGGCGGGCACGCTGGTGCGCGCTGAGATAGAGTTGCGGATTGTCCTCGATCGAATGTGCCAGTCGATTCCAGCTTGGACCGAGGCAAAGCCTGTAGGTCTGGTGGACAGGTACGTCGTCATGCTTTGGAGGGCGTCCATGGCCGAGCCCTCGACGACGTCCAGCACAGCGTATCCGAGAAGCGAAGCTCCCAGGGCATGAGACTTTGCGAGATCCGTCACGACGGCCCCTCCGAGAGAGTGACCAACGAGCACGATCGGGGGCAGTTCCTTCCAGCCCATCTGCGCCTGGGTCTGCTGGATTGCGGACAGCAGATCTCTGCGCAGTGTCTCCAGGCGAAGGTCAAGCGGCGAATCTGGGGGCGTGGCTGTCGACCCGTGGCCCCTCGCGTCCAGGGACATGATGCCTGCAGATGGCAGCCGCTTCCTGATCTCGGACCCTACCACTGCAAACGACAAGGCAGATGATCCAGCGCCGTGATGCATCACGAACAGTGGTCCCTTGTCACCAGGTGAGGTCAGATAGGCATGGTGCGTGATCTGAGCTGCACCGGTCTCGTCCTCCTGGCCTTCGAGGAAGAGCTCCCGCTCAAAATACGTTGTCCAAGGTATCTGGTCCAACGTTCTGCCTCCTCCTCTTGGCGGACTATTTCAGTTCAATCAGTAACGTGATTGAGGTCCTCTCGAACTGCGGTGGTGTCTGAATAATCAATGAGCGGCACTCACCCTAACGGCCTGGCAAAGAGCTTCCTGCTCGGGGTGGGAACCACGGTGCCGGTGGACGATGCCGACGATGCCGACGAGGAGTCGTCGTCCAAGGATTCCGGAAGCTCCCCTATGCGACCGTTCTCCTCTTCCTCCTCCTCCTCCTCGTCCAGCTCATTGAAGACGTCTGCATTGCTCATCTCCATCTTCTTCTTTGCCCACGCCTTTTGCAGGTCACTCATCTTGAGTGCGCAAAGCTCCGTGTGTTTTGATGCCGTGATCCGTCATCTAAACCGACCGCCTGCGATCAATGGATGAGACTCTCTCAGGCCTGCATGGGGGAGGCGAACAGGGTTGAAACGGTGGCACGCTTTGGCGGGCAACACGTGGTGGCGTCTCTCTTGGAAAGATAAACGAAAGGGCTGCAGGGGATTGCTTTGGAATGACTTGATATCAGTTCATATGCAAGTGCGCATGCAGGCCGTTGAGATTCGTAACGTACGTCACCCTACATGTGCTGTCGGTGGGTGCGTTTTGGGCAGCTGTGGCCGCTGTGAGGGGATACCTGGTCACTCAATCAGGCAAGTGAGCTTCCCACTGCTGGGAGCGGCAGGTACAGTGCCCTGCACAGTGCAGCGCCAAAGGGCCTTTCACTACTGAGTGGGAATCATAAAGAAGATGGGAAATTCTGGGACCAGTCTCAATCTTTGACGGAAATCGGTAGGCATCTTCTGAATCATCAGAATTTTGCATAACAATAAGATAGATGGTTGCAGGTTTACGGGCAGCCGCCATTCAAAATGGCTGGCTTTTCTCCCGAGCCAATACCAAGGCACTCAAACAAGTGCAGCTGGAACCAAACCAGAAATCTTACTTGACTTGTCCCTGAAAATACCCTTATCAGGAGAATTACAACCATGGTCAGGATGCAAATGCTAGCCCTTATTCAGTGGAGAAAGGGATCCAATTACCTTTACTCATTCGTTGCCTAATTTGTCTTCGGATATCTTTGTCTAAAACCTCCATGTCCAACCATGCCGCCAATAACGCCGAATTGTCACAGGCTTTTCAAAATGCCACTCCGTGGATATGCTAGTTGGGGTCTTGTTGAGTGCACAGCGTGCTCAAACTGAGAGAGCCACAGGAGACCGAAGCATCTCGGTGTCCGTCGCCGTCTCGTCCGTCCTCTGACGTTTGGTGGACACCTCCTCGGAGACCTGCGAAGCTGGATTGCCTTCGGTCTTTCGCTTTGCGCTTCCGTTCAGTGTGGCCGCAGGTTTCGTCCCAGAGCCGATGATTATGTCAACTGCCCTGTCTGCGTCGGTTGCCGCGTCCTTCAAATGGTCGAACCCCAACGCCTCGCAGACGGCAGTATAGCTCTTGCAGGACTGCACTCGCTTGTACGCAGGCTGCTTGCCAGGTATAATCTGGTTCAGCATGTACTTCGTGTTGCCGAACTTGTTCTCCGTCTCCATCGCAAACCGCAGATACGTCTCCGTCACCTCACCCCACGGCGCCATGCCGCCCTGCTCCTTGGTTCTGAAACAGCTCGAGTTCTTCTCTGCCGCCGTCGCAATCATGGCCCCGTCAACACCGAACTCCTTGATGAGCTCAACGGCAGAATCCCGACTCTCGACGTCCCCGTTC
The DNA here is from genome assembly GCA_038088545.1 of Diaporthe humulicola. Classification (NCBI taxonomy): domain Eukaryota; kingdom Fungi; phylum Ascomycota; class Sordariomycetes; order Diaporthales; family Diaporthaceae; genus Diaporthe; species Diaporthe humulicola. The sequence continues at coordinate 82,518 of JBBWSL010000017.1, forward strand.
ATCAGGCACGCAACGCCCGCCTCGTGGCACAATTCCCGGACCATCTGCAGCTGTCCTCGGATGGCCCTCTCGCGTGGTCGCATGGGCGTTGTTCGGCAGTGCACAGTCAGTCCTGTGATGCCCGTAGCCACCAGCCTCCTGACCAGGGCTTCCGTCTCTGCGGGTGTTTGCAGTATCCTGATTTTCACACTGATCCCGATCTGGAATTCCGGCACAATATTCTTCACCAAAGCCTCCAAGATGGCCACCAACTTATCAGGCGTCCTCAAAAGGGCCGCGCCCATCCCGTCGTGCGTGCTGAACGGTTTCGGGCACCCTGCGTTCACGTCGATTCCCGCCACGTCTGGTGCGATGAGTCGCGCGGCAGCGACGGCACGGTCTGGATCGGAGGTTCCGATTTGGAAAATGAGCTTGCGCCCCTCGCGCTCGGGGTGTAATCGGTAGATCACCGACTCTTTGGCATTGGGTGGCGGCTGCTTTTGCCCTTGGTGTGGGACACGGATGAAGTCAATTGTATTCGTGGACGGGTTGACTCGTCGCGTTGTGCCTAACATGGATCGGTCGACAGTCTCGGGGCCTGCACATGCAAGTGTTGTCAGCCATGGTGGAATTGAATTGAGACGCGCAGAGAAACTGACCCCATACCAAGTCGGCGCCATAGTGCAGGGCGAGCAGGCGCGATGGCAATTCGCCCGACCGGACCATAGGCGCCAGAACGAGTTTGCCTCGGTAGTCGACTCCCCTAGGAGGGATCGCCACTCTGTTGACAGCCGCCTCAGACATTATGAGTGACTTCAAGGAGCGAGAGAGCATCACTGCCTGGGGGACCGCGATTGTGTTGTGAGATGGCGAAGTGCAACTTGCAGAAGCACAAACTTCTAGATGCGACCGCCGGCCAGAGTCACAAATAGTCTTGGCGGCCGATGTGGGGCTGGTCCGTGCGCCGCCCGATGAGGCTAGCGCACCTTAGTCCTGGAACCAATCATACGTCATCGCGTGGCGCCCCACAGATCGGCCCGCAGCGGGAGGGTCCCGCCACATGGGACGCACTCTGCGCAGTACTGTAAGTCAAATTCATCCCGACATCAATATAAATGCCAGTACGGGGACAAGTTGATATTGAACCATTGAACCATCAGTGCGGCTGAGGATTGGCTAATGCAGGGCCGAGTTTGTCACACTTGTGGCTGTAATTTGCAAGCTGCACAGGCAATTCACAGTGTGTTCCGGGCTCCGAGTAGGCTCCGCACCACATCATATCAATGGATCCTCCAACGCAACCAGCACCCACAACGAGGCTCCTGAGTCAGCAGTGTCTCATTGAACATTGGTCTTGCTTACATAATACCCGACCCAACTTCCATTAGCAAGAGAACTGCTTAAAGCACCTCAAAACAACCAAGAAGCTCAACACAGGCCTTCAACAGCCTCTTTCTCACTTCCAGACGAAGCAATTACTTCAGAATACTTCCTAGGGATGCAAAAAAGGAAAAATAAAGCTTGGAGAAGTAGGGGATCGAACCCTAGACCTTCCGCAATGGTTGAATTGTGAAGGAATCACGTTGCAAAGCGGGCGCGCTACCACTGCGCCACATCCCCGAGTTGTTTCAACGTCTCAATTGCGCAACTATATTCCAAAATTTGGAAATTTTTCAAAACCCAGCTTTCACTCTAGTAAATGCTCCGTTTGGGCCGTAACCACTGTCTGCAATTCCATGATACACACGCATATGATCGTCCGAGATGACCTCTTTGTTTGAGAGGAGGGTGAATTATGACCAGGAAGGTGGCTTGTTAGCAGATGTGACTGGACAGGAGAAACGTCTGGACAGGATACATGACTGGACAGGATACATGACTGGACAGGATACATGACTGGACAGGATACATGACTGGACAGGATACATGACTGGACAGGATACATGACTGGACAGGATACATGACTGGACAGGATACATGACCTGAAGCGGAATGTGACTCGACATGGTGGTACGCCAATTCTGTTACTCTAAACGTTATCCGGTCGCTTATTCACTGCAGACTCACTGTCCTGTAGAGATCATCCTCTGGGATACTATCCTCTGGTAGGATATCCCATGGGAGGATATCCCATGGGAGATTCTCCCATGGGAGGATCTCTCACAGGAGGATGTTCTCAAGCTATGGGAGGATATCCCATGGGAGATCTCTCATAGGAGGATGTTCTATGGGAGGATAACCCATGGGAGGATAACCCATAGGATGATAACCTATAGGAGGGTAACCTATGGGAGTACATCCCATAGGAGGATATCCTATGGGAGGATCTACAATAGGAGGATACCCTATAGTAGATTATCCTATAGGACATAGTTCTATAGGAGGATATCCCACAGGAGGGTATCCTATGTGGGGTTATTTAATAGCTGATTCTCTTATAGTGATTATCCCGTACATATTTAGATTGTACGTGGTTGACTGTACAAGGTTATCCTAGGGAGAACTATCCTATATTGAATAATTTGTAGAAAGCTATTTTGCAAGAGAATACCGACGAGCATATTTCACGCTGATGGCACCCTCGTTTCCTCAACAAATGGGTTGACTGCTTGCCGTCCTTCTATGGCGTTGTGGTCTTCTCTGCAGCCAGTCTGGATCCCACTGATCGGCTTAAGCAAACAATGATGAGGAGTCTGGCTGCCAGTCATTATGTGTTTGTACTTGGTGATCAGCCCAGCGAGACAGACACCGTCATCAAAAGTGACCAGTCTGCGCAAGAGCCTTGCTTAGATGATTAAAATTAGGATAAATTGCTGTAACACCTTGAATTGTGAAAGGGGTCTCTGTCCGCACTTAAATGGAAATCAAACAGAACCACAGCTTCAAGGCTGAGAAGGTTTGCAAGAAGCTATCAAAGTACTTCAAGAACTTTCTTAGCACTGACGAGTCTACCAGAATCTTTCTGTCATACATGTATCTGCGAACCTAACAAAGTCTACCCTCCCACTGAGGACAAATTGGAGTGGTATGGCATATAAGGAAACCGACTGCGCGCCCGCTTTGCAACGTGATTCCTTCACAATTCAACCATTGCGGAAGGTCTAGGGTTCGATCCCCTAAAGAAGGCCATTCTCTATGACGAGGCCTTGAGATGATATGGCGACATTTGTCGCCTGGCTGATGATGAATAATCACAGTGGTGATATGACAGACACAAAGACGGAACGGCTAGATGTATTTCCAAGTACGAAATCTCCAAATCGACTTGGGGCATATCTCAGCTGCTCTGGATGGTTTTTGCGAAGCATATTTCTTACTTGACTGAGATTGAGTTTAGCTCAGGATCGCAAGGTCATGGTGGCACTCATACGTTTCTCTGGGTGGTTGGTGGTAAGTGTCGCCCAGCATTGTAAATATTTAGATGTTGATTCTTAGCATAGTTCAATGCATCTGGATGTGCAGTTGTGGTGGGTTCCATCGAATATTGATGTGCATTTATAGTGAAGTAGCATATCTCCCAGGTTTACTCCCTCTTTCCTTATTTCCTCCCTGCCCAGGCGTTGCCCCTGAGGACGACAAGTAATTGTTCATTTTCTTTCTCTCACCCCTTCTTCCTCCTTTATTTTCTACCTCATATCTGCACTTTTCATCTCCGTCTCTCTTACCAAGTTACTCTCTCTTTCTTTTCCTCCCTTGGCTTTTCCTCGTTCTTCTTCTTGTGGCGAGTGAGTGCCTCTGCTGGCTTTTTTGCATTCCTTCTATTACACTTGTTGGTGGAGTGGTTGAAGAAGAAAATACACCACTAATATCAACGTACACCTCCATAGTATTGTCATCAGCAAAACGCATTCAGCATCATTGTCGATAAAGCATACTCCATTATACTGATAATGACTTATCACAAGCTGCCTGCGGTCTTGGTACTGTCACAGGCAAGAATGTCTTAGGCCGAGGGCATGGGCTGGCTGACATTGATGTCAGAACGTGCACTGGTGGGCTGTCACTCCACCATTTCAAGCCGCAGAATGAGTTTTCTTTCACCAACATGAATTCCTTTGAATGCAAGGCTGGAATCTGCCTCAATTAAATCGGTACGGAATAAGCTAATGGTAAGTTTTAGTGTAGCAGATGGTATCTAGGTATACATAGGGTATTTATTACAAAGCGAAACAACGTGAAAGGCGAAATGGAACCATGCAGAAGAGACGTCCAAGCCGATACACCAGAAGCCCGTGGGATGGGATCAAGCAGTCACAGTCAAGGCAGGCACCGTGAGCCCGTAGGACTCGGTCCTGCCCTCGCGGTCGTGCTGGTCGATCTCGACACGGATGCAGATGTCCAGGCTGCCGTCGTTCTCCTGGCCGTGGTCGAGCGCCGACGCGGCCCTGTGCTTGGTGCCGCAGTCGACCTCGCCCGGGTGGATGGGCAGGTGGGCGTCCTTGGACTTGACCGAGACGCGCCCGCTCACGGTGGACGCGGCCTCGTTGCCGTTGGCGTGCTCCGCCGCCCCGTTGCCGTTGGCGGCGGTGGTGGGCCGCTGCCTGGGCGCGTTGTTGGGCGAGTTCTCGGTGAGCATGGCGAAGTTGCGGCTCGGCATCGTCACTTGGTTGTGGTTGGCTGTCTTGGTGGAGTCGCCGGGGTCCTTGTCGAAGAGCTTGAGGAGCGTCTCGTCGGTCTCGTGGTCGAGATGGTGGATCTTGTTGCGCCGGGCGAGCAGGTTTGCGACAGCCTGTGGTGGGGGCTTGTTCACGATCGCGGACGAGACGACGTTTGCCATGTAGCGATAGTCATTTTCGCAAGGGATGTTGAGCGAGGGGTTGGAGTAGAAGCGACCGAGAGCCGCCAGATGTACATCTCCACCAAGAATCGTTACGCGCACAGAGACTGTTCGTTCTCATTTAGCTCGTTGCCCTCGTCAAGGGGACGGGTATCATCGCAGTTGATGACTTACATTGTTTGCAAATTTGCTGGAATCGCTCGACCATCATGTTTCGCTCCTTCTTGTGAGTTCGGGCAGTGTAATGATCGTCCAAGTCATCCAAGAGATCGACGGATCCGTCGAAATGGTTGAAGAGACCACCGCCTGTTCTGAATGTCAGCCATCGCGACTTCATCCAGATTTGAACAAACCAAGCGAACACCAAGGGACAACAGCGGCAGCAGCGCAACAAAATGTTTGCTGAGTCATTCAAGAAAAAAAAACATATTTGACGTACCCAGGCCGAATCTCCGATTGGCGAATTTGATGGGGCCCATAATAGGGCTACTGAAGACGTTCTCGAGCCAGGTGAGCCGCTGTAAGATGCGAGTTAGATAAGCCCAAGGTACTGATGCATTAATAGCCAGGTACTTACAGGGTACGCAATTGGAATACCCAACAGTAGTATCAGGTGCCTGAAAGGCGTGCCCGCGGCTTGCGCGTCCCGCAGCTCTTGGCTCAGCCGCTCGAAGATCAAATCATATGTCTCCGGATAGTTGACTTGATGACGAGTGCGCTCGGTACGCGCGTCGATGCCCACGAGCGCTATCCTTGCGCCCAGCTTGGCAAAGATGTTGTGGGAGTGCTCAGCCACGTACGGCCCGGGCTTGGGCCCAACAATGTAGCTGGATTCACGGATGGGCTCGGCGACGTATGTGTCAACAAGCTGGTCCCTATCAATACCAGTGGCCTGGCCGTCTCCGGGTACGGTCACTGTCTGCGGCGCGTCGGAGGTATAGGTAGATGGCGGCGGTGGCAGGTGATGCTGGAATAGCATGTAGTACTTGTGCGCACAACCCCCGATCCCGCGGAAGACGTCGCACTTCATGAACTCGTTGACGTAGGAGCCGAACCCATCGATGATATCATGGTCGTCCCAAATATTGACTTGCTACTGCAAATTAGCATTTTGTTACAGTGATGGGGGCCAAACCGAATTTCTTTGAAGGATTCAATGGATGTAGCAGGGTAAATGTGTAAAAAACTTATGCTGACCGGAATTTGACCATTCGCAGTGGCGAACGGCTCCGTACTATACCAACGGATGTAGTTGTTGAGATAATAGTCGTCGCAATCGGTACGTAGCTGCTCGGAGAAGGGGTATTCGCGACGCTTCTTGGGGTTGCCGATATCTGTCCAAGGTCGGAGAGGGCCGTTGACCCGGATCCCGTCATTGTAGATCTGGTCACCACCACCGATCATCACGTGGAATGGAGATTCGGCATGGCGCCTGTTGACATCGTTCCACAGCGCGGGACCACTCCAGGCGTCCTCGTCGGTTCCGACGGAGAAACCGTTGCAAGAGTGAAACATGATGCGCATGGACTCTGTCGCGGCAGGTACGAAGAAGTTGTTCGCCTGCGGCTTCGTGTTGCTGGCGAAGCGCATGCCGGGGACGGTGTACTCCCACTTGACCTCGGTCGCCTCAATCCCGGCGTGGAGGTCGAACCGCCAGAAGGTGTTGCGGATATCAGAGTACAGACAAATTCCCTGCGTCTCCGTCGACCCTGCAGCTCCGTCTGCACCGTTCACATGTCCATTGGTCTCCCCGTTGGTCTCCGAGCCAGGGAGGGCGCCTTGCGCCCTCTGAACAGGTCCGACCCTCCGCAGCACCAGGGTTGGGACGAATCCCTGGGTCTTGCCGCCGCCCTTCGTAACTATCAAGACGCTCCCGATCCAGTGATTCCCCTCGGTGCGCCTGTAGTTTAGCAGGGGCCCGCACGCGATGGTCCTCCCATCCTGGGGCACGGCGTTCGCGAGATCACCGTCAATGGCGTTTTGCGGTTCGCCCGCAGCTGCGGCCTCGTTGCCGTCGATCATGATGGGCGTGTGTGTCTTGCCCGCAACAGCAGAGCCGCCAGTTGGGCTGTCGCCGCCTTTTGTGCCATCCTCGGAGGGAACCCTGGTAGTGTGCAGGAAGCTTGCAAGATCATGGGTCCCGCTCTTTCCATCGGGGGCCCTTGGCTGAAGCGTTTGACCCGCATGCTTTCGAAATTGGCTCGATTCCTCATGGCGCCATCTGTTGCTGGACGCGTAGGGGTTCCGTGGGTCAAGGTGTTGGTCGGCCTGGTCGACGGCGCGGTCGTGCGCCGGGTGAGAAGACATACTGTGTATATTTCTCGGGACGGGTTGGGGCTGCTGAGTCGCGAATGGGTCAGGGCGCGGGCGCTATTGGCAGAAACATTGAAGGGTTCACAGCTGTGGGGACTTACACAAAGGTGTCGCAGTCGCAGATGCTGTCCTGTTGTCCCAGCCACGCAACGGTAAGCAGGATGGGTAGATTACTTGTATTCGCGGCCGTGACAAGTGGTTCAGCAAGGGAGGCGACGTGAAGACGAAGACTGATAAGGACTGGGGATTGTGTTGGCCGGGTGTTGGACGGCTCTCAATGTTATTCTTAGACCCGAGGGATTCGAGGTAAGGCCTGGTCAACGGGTCATACGGAAAAGACGGCGTGGACGGTTCAGCAACAGGGCACATGCATAGCTCTTTAGAACGGGATCAACACAAGAGAATATTGGATTCAAAACTGCAGTGGGTACGGGTGATGACCTGCAGAGTCACGCCACTGGGTGCAGCAGCGAATGGACTCTGATGTGTTCTGATTTGCTCTCGTGGAAAAGAGGCGGGCGGACGACTGCAAGCACAGCCGTGCGATTTTGACGCGATCCCGTTTCTGGTGCGAGGGAGGTTGGGCGCAATTTGGGGATGATGACAACGCCAAGACGTCCTGATCAAGGAAGTTGAGCGGCTCGACTCCTAGATAAGCTGAAGGGGACACGACTAAAATAAGGCCATCTCCTAGCACGAGGTAGTGTGGATGACCTGGGAGAGCGAGTGATTGTGTACACCAGGCCCATTTTCAATGATGGATTGACTGATTGACTGATTGATTGCATGGTCAGTAAGTGATACACACACACATCGTGGTGCCTCACGGCTGCGTTCGTCCGCCCCACAACAAGACAATGCCCAGCTGTGTATTTCCTTGGAGGCCGCCGCCATGGAAGGGTTAGTGTGCGACCAGAGATGTTCATAGCCGGCGAAGCTTGTCCGAGTTACACCATATGCGACCACGGGAGCCTGTGTAATGAGTGTGTTGTGCCGTGATGCAGGTGTTTATATTGTGAGATACGCAGGCAGGGGCACTGTTTAATCTCTGATGTTCCATCTCGAACGCAACTCCAAATCTAATTCAGAATCCTGTTCTCCGTGTCCCATCTGCGAGCCCGCCGCAGTGGATCTCGGGAAGCCTTGGACCACGGCCTGCATGGCATGCTTGAGACCAGGGGTCCATATCCCATATCTCGCATCCTTGTCCCTGCCCAGGGTGTATTGGCCTGTCAATTGCATGCAGTTTCAAAACACCCCATCCATGGGTCCCCTCTCTTTCCGTCTCCTCCTCTCCTACACATGCTCTGCGGATTATTTCTCACTTTGAATCTATTCAACAGACGTCATCAAACTGGAGGCAACTGTGGTGTCCCACAGAAGATAGTCCACCGCAAAGTCGCACACACGTAGACACCCGGGATCCCTGCAAGCTGTGGGCTGCTCGTCACCATGTTGCCGCAATTCCCAATACTCCCCTCCCATCTCGCGTGCCTTTTTAGATCTCTGGGCCAGATCTTCTCCGCCCCAATGGACAATTCTAAAGCTGCATGTGTCAGTCTGTGTGTCTTGACACGTGGGCCACGCGCTATCTCAGCAGTCCATTGATGACCTCAAGAAGAAGTCGCCCTCACGGCGGTCCGCACAGAGTCACCACAGGTGTCACAGGTGAGAGCAAGCTCAAGAGCTTCTTGTCTGAAACCAGAGCTTCTGAGACTGGCGGGCCCTCGGAAGGAGGTGGCTGCCTCCGGTGAAACCAACCCGGGTCGGTGTCGAAAGATATCGTGTACACCTTATGACGTTTGAGACAAACTGTTGCTTGGTGGTGACAAGCGCCGGACGGTATTTCGACTGGGTGAACATCTGAGCACACATAGTCGGTAGACTATAAATGCTTTCTTTACACCTTTACTACTAAAAGATGCCAAGTTTCTCGGACACCAGCCGGTCTTAGCAGCAAAGCTCGGGAATAAACGAAAAAGTTGGCATGGCATACTCTAGACCGACCATAGCACATGGCTCCAAGGCTCTTGGCAGCATTCTGACAGCCAGCAGGAGGCTACAACAAACCTCACAGCCCAAGGTCGTTACTAATTGTGGATTCCAAGGCAATCCCAGAAAAGGCGGCTCAAGTCGGGAGGAAGAGGGGATCGCATGGGCAAGAGCCGCCTGGTCAATGTCAAGGCAAAGCCGAGACGAATCAGTGGCTCCGATTAAAGGCCCGGCACACAGGCGGCCAGCCATGCCCTGAGGTGCTCTGCGGTGCTCTAGGGGCCGGCTTTCGGGGGTGTTATCAGAGTCATGGCCTGCAGCGATTGGTCAATTGGCACCTCAAGGTTTCCAGCATGGGCCCCTCCCCGCATGATGCTTCTCCACGTTGGCGATGGAGCTACCCTTGTCCTCAAGTAAGGCCGCGGTTTTCCGACGGCGATGATGGTATCCCTTGCTGTACATCTAAGTCAATAAAGATGCATCTGGTTGAGCTCCTGACTTGCGATCAACGTTCTCGTCTGCAAAAATTCTTTCCAAACTCGTGATACCCTTCCTTCGGTCAACAGCTTGTCTCTGCTCTTTTCTTTTCCCTCTCATCCAAATCAGACCCTCCTACTCATACACGTAGTCATGGCTATGACTTCCAGGAGCGCCGGTCTGCGGTCAGTGACCTCACGGTCAACTTCCGCCTTATCGTCCAGGCTGGCAGGCACCCCGCTGCCTCGTCGCAGCTTTGCGACATCAGCCCCCAGGACCTCAGTTCTTGCATCCTTCAAGGTGCCCAAAATAGCGAATGAGCCAAACGTACGTCCCCAGCGACAAGGTGCTGTCCCGCACAGAACATGTTACTGACCAACATGTGTAGCACCACTATGCAAAGGGCTCGGCCCAGCGGGAAGGCCTGCTTTCTACTGTCCAGAAAGTCAAGAACCAGGGTACAGTCAATGTCCCAATCGTGGTTGGTGGTAAAGAAGTCAGTATAAGCTCTACTCCCGTGTTGGCCACTGGCTCGTCATCACCAACTCACACGTCTATCACCACAGATCACAACATCTTCCACCGGCAAGCAGTTGAACCCGTCAGACCATTCCCAAGTTGTGGCCACATACTCAAAAGCAGGCCCGGAAGATGTCAGGAGGGCAATTGACTCTGCCCTGGCTGCCAAGGACGCCTGGGCATCGCTGCCCTTCGCCGACAGGGCAGCTGTCTTCCTCAAGGCTGCAGATCTGATCTCCACAAAGTACAGATACGAAATCATGGCTGCCACTATGCTCGGCCAGGGCAAGAACGCATGGCAGGCCGAGATTGATGCCGCCGCAGAGCTGTGCGACTTCCTGCGATTCAACGTCCAGTACGCCGAGGAGCTGTACGCTCAGCAGCCCGAGCACAACTCGACAGGCGTGTGGAACCGCCTGGAGTACCGGCCGCTCGAGGGCTTCGTGTACGCCATCACACCGTTCAACTTCACTGCTATCGCTGGTAACCTGCCCGGTCTCCCCGCCCTGCTTGGAAACGTGGTTCTGTGGAAGCCATCCGACTTCGCCATCGCTTCCAACTGGCTCCTCTACAAGATCTTCATCGAGGCAGGCCTGCCCAAGGATGTCATCCAGTTCATCCCAGGTGAGCCCGAGGAGATCACCAAGATCGCATTGGGTCACAGGCAATTTGCGGCCCTCCACTACACGGGCAGCACTGCCGTGTTCCGCAAGCTGTACGGTCAGATTGGCCAGGGCATAGCAGAGGGACGCTACGTGGGCTACCCTCGCATCGTGGGCGAGACTGGTGGCAAGAACTTCCACATCATCCACCCCTCTGCGGATGTTGAGAACGCGGCCGTGCAGACCGTGCGTGGCGCATTCGAGTTCCAGGGTCAGAAGTGCAGCGCGACGTCGCGGGTCTACGTGCCCAAGAGCGTGTGGCCCCAGTTCAAGCAGAAGCTGGTCGAGGAGACAGAGGCGCTGAAGATTGGCGTGCCATGGGAGTCCCAAAACTTCATCGGCCCTGTCATCCACCCTGCGTCATTCGACAAGCTCTCTGGCGCGATCGAGAAGGCGAAGACGGACAGTGAGCTCGAGCTGGTCACCGGCGGCTCGTTCGACAACTCCAAGGGCTACTTCGTGAAGCCTACCGTCTACCGCACGACGAACCCCGCACACCCATACCTCAAGGCAGAGTTCTTCGGCCCCATCCTGACGGCGTACGTGTACGACGACAGCAAGCCCGATGGCTTCGTCGAGGCTTGCAAGCTGGTCGACTCCACAACCGAGTACGGTCTCACGGGGTCGGTGTTCGCGTCTGACCGGACGGCGGTGCGGGTTGCGGAGGAGGCGCTGCGGAACTCGGCGGGCAACTTCTACATCAACTGCAAGAGCACGGGTGCGGTGGTGGGACAGCAGCCATTCGGCGGCGCGAGGGCATCGGGCACGAACGACAAGGCCGGAAGCTCGGCGATCATGGGTAGATTTGTGAACATGAGGACTATGAAGGAGGAGTTTGTCGCCACGACCAAGGTGGAGTACCCCAGCAACGAGATCTAAGGTGGTGATGGTGGTGGGATATAAGTCGGAAAGGCATGGAAATAGGCGTCTGGTTAACGAGGCACGATCATCAAATGCACTTTACAGCATGTGAGAGGCCAGAAGCCAAGAGTGAAACAGTAGGTCTAGGCCATGAACCCTGGACAGCCTGGCAGTCTGTTATCTGCGGGTACCGAGTATCCTAGCCGAAACTTTGATGCGGACGTGAGCACGTGGGCACCTCTTGGGCCAGAAATTTAGATGATGAGGACGATGAGCTCGAACCAAATGCATCCATTTCAACATGCCAGCTCCCGCAGGTGTTATTCATGGTATTGGCTGACTGAAATGGGGACTGGACTGTCATTTCTGTATTGAATCTACATGCCACTGGCTGGTAGGATTACAGTTGCAAACTAGACAGGCACAAATTAGGGCGTTCATTTCGATCCGCTCTCTCGACATGTAGACAACGCCCAGCACAACGGGCCATCCATCTTGGTCTGCCTGATACGTATTAAACCACAAATAAGTCACGAGATGCACCTGATGCCGATGGGAAGGCCGTCAGAATGTGTCGAGTCAGGCACACCACGCGGCCTGACGGGTGGGCAGCAAGGCTGTTCACGGCCGCAGCCTGTGGTTGAGCCCATGTGAGTGTCGCGAGCGCTGCAAAACGCTGCAAGCACTCGACCGAAGCGTGCTGTTGTTGGGAGATCCCTGGACGCACGGGCCACCGTCCCATCCAGCCAGGCCGCCGGCCGCCCGCCTCGCCGGACTCCCCTCCAGCACGAGGTCGTAAGCTCCACTGTGATTCGCCCTTGCTCGCGTGAGCACCTGCCGGGAACACTATCGTTCTCTGCTACCACCACCCATTCGTGGGTTTTGGGTGCGGCCTCACATGCACGCATTCTCCCTCTGGGGTAAGGGAGCCAGCGCCGTCCCGGCCAATTGATCCAAAACGCCCTCGCCCGAGCTATCGAGGGCACGTTGCTTATCGTCATAATTCTTGTCGTCAGGTTCTCTCCGGTAGGTTTCGTATAGTGGCAGCCGTTTCTCCTTCCGTCTTTTTTCTTCTTCTCTCCTTCCCCCAAACCCACCGCTTATACACGTATCTCGTGTGTCTCGTGTGTCTCGTGCCTCGTGCCTCTCTTATTTCACCTATCCTGTCTTGTTGTCCTTGTCCAGTCTTCCAAGTGCCTGTCTCACAGTCAGGATTACCTGATCTGGACATCCCGCCTTTACAGCTGCTCACCCTCCGCTGCGCTCGTGACGACCGTGACACAGCCCTGCCCAGCACGCAACGAAACTTCTGTGGCTGCGCATGCTTGACTTTGGCCTTGGCTGTTGACGGCCGCGTTGACTTGTTTGTCTCATTCTACTACAACCGTACCTGGCAAACTCCGGATTTCTCCAATACGCCCCATCTCTGTGGTTGGCACTACTTTGCCGTTACGCAGGCCCCAATCATGCCTCGCACGGCGTTGCCTCCCACGCCGGCCTCTTCTACAGACATCGCAGGACAGGATGGTACCAAGCAGCTGTCACAGCTGCAGATGTCCTTCGAGCTGCCTCCACCTGCCATCAAGTCGCGTCCCGCGAGCTCTCAGACGGACAATATGCACACTCCCGCATCACCAGAGTCCCCAGTTTCACCCAAGGCCCCGTTCAGGATACAGCCCAGTGAGGCCGTCAAGTCGAGACGGCGGCCGTCCACTGCCGCGGCTGCGAGCAAGGATCCCAATTTCGCCCTGCCACCGCCTCCTACGAGATCTCGTAAGATCATCCAGATGAAGCCCCGGCCCCAGGAGGAGAAGAAGCCCGCGGAACCGGCGACAGCCGGCAAGAGTCCGGCCAGCACATCCAGTGCTAAGAAGACTGCTGCTGCAGCGACCACGAGTGAGGCCGGGCCAGCAAAGAAGAAGCAGCCGTCTGCCTCCAGTGTCGCTGGTCGGAAGATCGCGAGGAAGACGGCACACAGCCTCATCGAGCGGCGGCGGAGATCAAAGATGAACGAGGAGTTTGCCGTCCTGAAGGACATGATACCAGCTTGTACGGGCGAAATGCACAAGCTGGCTATCTTGCAGGTGAGAATTTGTGACCCGGTCGACACTTGATTATACCTCCGTAACTGACTATGCCAGGCTTCCATCGAATACGTTAGATACCTGCAGGACTGCGTCGAGAAGCTCAAGGCACAGCAGGAGCTGCCAGCCCAGACCACACCCGAGATGGAAGGAATATTGACCCCATCGGGTCGACAGGGGTACGACCCAGACCAAGAGTACCGCCAGGCCTACTCCGAGGAGCAGCACTCCCCAGATGTCGAGATGACCGGCTCAGAAGACGCGCCCTCGCCGACCTTCACCAACCGCCCGTCCTCAGCCACGACCTCGGCTTCCCACCAGCCCTCCGTCTCCCCGGCCCTCGGGGCCCAGGAACACCCCTCGGCGGGCCGCCACGACTCGTACGCGCCCCTCCCGGCAGAGCACCACAGGCACTACAGCTACAGCAGCGCCACGACGTCGCCGGCGTTTGGGCCCATGGCGGGCGGCTACGGCGCGGCTGCCTACGCGCCGAGCAGCCACTCGGCCGCCGGGTCGGCGCTGACGAGCCCCGCGCTGGGCCCGCTCCGGGAGCGGGACCTGGACCAGGAGGCCATGGCCGCCCTGCTCATGCTGAACAGCGACCGGCGGGGCACGGTGTCGAGCACGGTGTCGAGCACGGGTGGTGGATCCAGCAGCGCCGCAGGCGCAGGGGCCGCTACCGGTGGCCCTAGTAGCAGTTCAGCGAGGGGAATGAGTGTAAGAGATCTGCTGAGCACTTGATTTTATTTGTTGCGATCAGGATCTGCATCCCTTATGTTGATGCTGATTACCGTATTTGGGCTTCTGCTTGTTGGCGACGAGTTTCGCGGCATTGTATATACCCCACAGACGGGTGGTTGCCTGCTTACTCCGTGTCTGGTATATCCCCATGGCCGCTGATGTGGGTGCTTGTGGTTTGCTGTAGGGCCATACCTGATAATGTGGTCTCTTCTGCCTCATTATTTGTATGGCAGGTAAGCCTCGTTAAGACATGTGGGTATGGGAGTTCAGGGAGAGTGCTCCAAGGCGGGCCAAGACTGGTTGGGGTACAATTTGTACGTTTGGGGATAAGGATTCATGACTGGTAGAATCAGCATCGAGCTAGACACGCAGTTGATCGTCAAGATCTTGGGACAGCCTCTCCTCGCTGTGCTCTACAGTACGTGCTTGTAGAGGCACACGTTGATAATATATCTACAAGAGATCTTCAGTGCTTACGTGGTTCTTCAATACAATATCGCATGACAATTTGTGAAAAAGGCTTTTACTTGCGGATGACTGGAATCTCGGGTTAACATTATATTGTATTCCCTCTGTCTCCTTGTCTTCGCCTTGCCAATCCAGACCGGCTCATTGCTGTCGGGACCCGTCTTCCCTGTGCTTCAAATAGGCACCTATGAGACACTGGAAGACTTGATACTCGATTCAATTTGCCACTCTCTATAGTCCTACTGAGCTCATGGTCCTTTATAGGTCTCACGCACGCCCGTCAACACACAGAGTTTGGTCCGTATCTGATCCATCCATGCTAGGTCTTGCGAGCGCTGTCAAAAGTTTACGACACCTGTTTGAAAGCTATGCTCTTGAAGAGAACCACCCTCGGCATCTCTACCTTAGACCTTTTCTCAAGACAGAGCGCTCAGGTCCAATGGCACACTACTCCCCCTACCGGCTCGATATCTCCTTGCTCCGCCCTGGAACTCCCTTGGCTTGGGAAACACGGACTCGTCTACGAATTTCCACCTTGAATCCTGGATAACAATCCGCTCGCCCCTCGCTGCTCCGCCACCGTTCGCCCGAGATGCCATTGAGTTGCTTCGTGTGGGGCTGGGACTCTTTCCGGCCCCGTTCGGCGCAAGTACGAAATTGTTGGGGTCAAGCATCGAGCGACCGACGGAGCCCGAATGAGCACGCGCAGGTGTGGTATTTGAAGGGGGTGGCGGTGGTGGGGGACCAGACGCCGGGGATCGCGGCGAGGGGGCGCCCGGCGGAGGAGGCGGGGGAGGGGCCGAGGTCGGCGAGCTTGCCCCCGTTGCTGCTGCCCGAATCGCCGCTTGCACGGCGATGTTGGGAGAAACCGCGCCGGCTGCTGGCGGCGGGGGAGGCGGGGGCTGTGATCTTGCCGGCGCCGGAGGTGGTCGAGAAGCAAACGATGGAGGCGGAGGAGGTGGTGCTGGCGGTAATGACGGTGCGGCAGACGACGGCGGCGGCGGTGCCGGGGCGCTTGGTAGAGCAGGAGCTGAAGACATATTGGATGGTTTGCGGGAGCTGGGTGGCGGGGGCGGCTTCTTCCCTATCGGAGGAGGCGGGCCCTTTAATGAAGCTGACGACATTGGCCGCGGGACATCGCTGGCAGCCGTCCTTCGAAGATTCGCTATAGATGCATGATTGGCCAGGCCTGGTATCATTGGACGTCCGGGGACTGCAGGCGCAGCACCGACAGGCGGACGAGGAGCAGCAGCTGCTGGCGGTCTCGGCGCGGATGACCTCGAGGATTCAGGGTCGGATAGGTATGACGACGAGGCTTGATCCGCTGGAATATGTTAATTGGCAGATCGATAGCACTCCAACCAACTTGAACGTACCTCCTGTGTCTACTCCTCCGCCAGTCTTTCTGAGTTTCGGCATGCCTCCGGCGAAGAGACCAGCCAGTTGTGGGGCAGCATCCATCGGCGCGGCGGGCGCATCTCGACTTCCTTGATCGCTGTTGCTTCTTGCTCTGTTACCGGGCACGGGTGGAGCGAGGCCCCCGGGGGCTTTCGGCAAGCCCGGGACTGGCGGAGCACCTCCTACCGGCGACGGTCCCGGCCCGCCGGACACTTTCCCGACAACTGGCGCAGATCGATCGTTGGTAACGGCCTTCTTCAGAGCCTTTCCCTTGGAGATATCTGAGAGGAGGGCGCCCTTGGATCTGTGTTAGCTTCACGCTTCTGAGAGCGAGGAGGCTCTGAACAAACATACTCTTCCTGGTCCCGCAGCAGGCGGCCGCGACGGGAGGTTCCCAGGAGGGGGCGGAGGCGGAGGAGGGCCTCCACCACCGGGAGGCGGCGGGGGTGGCGGGGGAGGGGGTGGTGGCATGGTAGCTAGGTGCCCCAGCAGCTGAAACGAGACAGAGTCGATTCGGAGGGCGGAAGATGGAACAGGAGCGAAATACGAAGGACAGAGGGGCGTCGGGATAAGCGGCGATACACGTTAATGACTAGACAGTTGTTTGGACTCGGCCTCGGCGTTGGCAATGCATGGAAGGAGGGTCGTGGAGATGCTGACGACAAGTCGAGGGTGCAGGCCGATATGGCTCGAGGGCGATGCAGTTTGATGCCTAAAGCTTGAGAACTAGGCTGAAGGACAGTCAGTGGTGAGAGTCAAGGAGGATGTTGCAGGTGGTCCAGGTGTCGTCACACCCGCTTGGGCAAGCAGGGGCAGGCATGCCCAATGTGCCGTGGCTCCCACTTTAGGGTTAGGGGAGGAGAAGGCTGGTTGGGGGGGAGGGAAGGTTTCCGACGTGCTCAGGGTTAGGAGGAGCTCGTCACATTTCCAAGAAGATGCAGATCGCGCGTATTTCCCCAATCCCCTCATCATCCGTCCCTACACAGTGCACCCACCATCACTCGCGCCTCCACGCCACATGAGCCACGGGCTGCGCGTGTCATTTGACAGATCGGAAAAGGCCTAGGCCATTGTCACCTGAATCTGCAATCTATCTTTATTTCGTCCCTTGTCAGTGGTTTATGCCCTTGAGTTCCGAAATCCGACTGTCGTGGTGCTGGTGCTACGCGGCCTGTTTCGCCCAGAAGACCCCGCGGGGGCACTGAGCTTGTTGCTCGGTGAAGACGACTCTGCGCCAGGGCGCTGGGAAAAGAGGCTCAAGAGACCCTGCTGAAACGCTTGGTTCTGATTCGTGAGCCACTACCGACGCGGCCGAAGATCTGCAGGCAGGGGGGCTGCGATCCAACACCGCGGTCAACTCCCACCCGTCGCTCTGTTTGCTTGAACGTTCAACCGATAGCCATTGCACTACACGGAGAATGCGACGTTGACGCACTGGTGTTCGCGCCAACTCACAAGGTCGAGACGACAACCTTGACGCCCAGCCAGCCCGTCAGTCTTGGAAAATACTCTACGCACGCCTCACAACGGGTTCCAAAACATCTCCCGCCGCCGTCTATTTTCGCATCGCCTAACAGTTTACCCCCAGCCCGTCATCGCCATCGCTAATCTCATCTCTTCACCCTTCCTCCTTCACCCTGCCCCCCTTTCCGAGGCCCCCCCCTTTCTCCCTCGTCCCCCCACCCCAGGGCGTCCGGTCCGTCCCTGACGTTCCGCTAGCAACTACCGATATCTACCGCAACCTTAAAACAATTCCAGCATCTAGCGTGGAACGTCCCTGGACGTTCACGATGCACCGCCCGTTTGCCCAGCGGCCAAGCTGCCCAAATCCTCGTCGGATCTATCAGATCTGCACCTCCATCACGGCTCCCACGCCCTCGACGCTTGGTTCACGACTTGCCAAGTCCCCGTTTGCAACACTTGGCGCTTGCCCGCAAAGAGTCAGGCCCCTCCAAGGGATGCCCAACGCAGGCTTGTTGTCAAAGCCAATCTTGCCAACCTCCAGGTCTTACCGTTTTGGCCCACCCAAGCCTTCGAAGCATTCCCTCCCGGATGAGGCCCAGACGGGACCCTCCAGGGCGAAAGCTTCTTCCAAGCAAGGAAATGTGGGCATCAAGGACGTCGTCCTCGTCGTCGAGCACACCTTGGATCAGCTCCTGTCCCATGGCAGGATCCCGCAGGAGGACGAGGTTGTCGCCGCATTACGCAAGTGCGCCAAAGCTGCCAGTCTGATCCACGCCGGGCCAGCCAGTCCTGTTCACCTCGGGGAGTCTGTCGAGTCAGACAGCGCAGCGTCGTCGTTGCTATCTATGGACGGACCTAGCTCAGAGCTGACGCAGTCCGTGGACACTACTGCCGTCCTAGAACCCCCTCGGCCTAGCGAGCTGGCGGACCGCATATCCGAAGCCGCCTTTGTCATTGTCTCTCACCCGGACGTCGTCATTACATCGCACGTCTTGGAACTCTATCTGGACACTCAAGCCCGACTGGGCAAGGTAGAGACTCTCCCGCACGTGCTGGGTTTGTACGCCTCGAAACCGAAACCTCGACGAAGCCGTGGTCCGTTGCAGTACCTCAACCAAAACCCCGATAGGGCAGCCAATGCTGTCGATCCCGACCTTGTTGACAAAGCGCTGAACGCTGCTATCGAGGCCAAGAACCTTGATGCAGCCATCGGTATCATCGAAAATAGCTACGCAACAAAGGCGTTTACCCGGGCGAAGCTGCTCAAGAAAGCTCTGCTCCCTGCCTCGGCCGTAGTCGCGACTCCCATGGCTGTCTATCTGCTGGCGTCCAATCTGTCTCATCTACAGAGTTCTTTCGACCAGAAGACGGCAACCGCCGTGGCCACGGCCGGCATCCTGGCCTACGTTGGGTTTACCGGCTGGATAGGCGCCTTATCTGCTATCACGCAGAATGATCACATGAAACGCGTGACATGGGCCCCAGGGATCCCTCTGAAGGAACGGTGGATTCATGAAGAGGAGAGGGCCGCTCTGGACAAGGTGGTCTGCTCCTTTGGCTTCTCACAGGCTCACCGATATGGTGAAGAGGAGGGTGCTGACTTCCAAGCGCTGCGCGAATTTATCATGTATAAGGGCATGGTCTTGGATAGGGTCGAGTTGATGGACGGTTTGAGCTGAGGAGACAACATGCCAATCGACACGGTCATCAGTCGCATCTCGCGCGCGACGTGTCCTGCGGTCCTACTTCGAAAAGTGACACAGACGCAGCCTATGGCCCTTGGCGCCAGCCTCATGTTCTTGAGAGGCCCTGGCCAGATTTGGACAAAGAGAACCTCGCCGGAATGGCAATCTACATCGAACCGGGGTAATACCGCCGTGTCCCACCAGGCATCGGGTTACAAAAATATCCATTCTTGCAAACCCGAGGGAAGAGTCTCATGCATCGTCGGAAACCGGCAGAATCAAAAGCTGGGGCATGGGGCATGGGGTATGGAGACCCCATACCATGGACACTGTGCGTGTTTACGTCTCCCTGGCATTCGGTAATCTCACATGTCTGTGTGGGCTGGGCATACACATGCTTCTTTCTCTGCGTTGTTCTTGGCCCGAAGGTAGTCCATCGGGTGGGTACGATCGGACATGTCTCGACAGCGGTTTCTCTGAACTAGTGTCACTTCAGTATGACAGGGAAGCCAGCCTCTCCTCCTTCCTGCGCCCACACCCCTGTATCCAGGTCTCACATCTTGTACCTTGTACCACTTTGTTAACACTATTCATTCGAATGTATTAAGCATGGACAGTCCGTCCCTATTCTACACTTTCCTGTTTGCTCATTTGATCCATCTATCCTACGCCGTCAACGCAAAACCTAAGCCGGTTTCTTTACCCTCCGTATATCACATCACATATGCCACCTGTGTTACCTACGCACCGTGTCACGTCAATCCCGAACCTATTGATCTTTGCCATCACATATCTTTCCTAGAGGCCGAACAGGTGCTTCTAGCCTCGACCTAGCAATACGGCCTCATCCAAGTCTCACGTTATAAGACCCGGGTCTGACCCCGGCACTCATCACAAAGATGCCTATCACCACGCCTACCGAGGAAAATTGCGAATACTATGGAAGGTTCATGCACACGTTGGAGCGAGAGGAGGCTGAAGGCCTGTATTGGACATTCTTCTTTCTCGTTTTGGCAGCCCTTTTCACGGCCTCGTGGAAGTACGGCCGGGTAATGGAGCGCATCGAGCACTTGAGTGTGGAAAGTCGCGAGCGACAACGGCGCTTGAGATGGCTGTTCTGGTACTGCTTTCTCACCGGTGTCATCGGAATGATAATCGTTGTTCTCGAGGCCTTTGTCATCAACACACTGCAGTTCTGCGACGGAGAACCCCTCATCAGTCTCTACTGGTCCCTGTGGACCATGATCCAGGTCGGCGGTATCATAGCTGTCTGGGGTATCTGCCTTCATGTCCGCCATATGGTCACCGGAAAGAAACACCCGCCCTGGGCGCTCGCACTCGGAACGCCAGTGCTGGTGGTCGCGGGCTTGGGCCACTACTTCCAGGGCAAGCTCAAGAGATCACGAGCGGCCCGGAGTATTAGGGGCCGGAGTCGCAGCCGCAACCCGACAGAAAGAGGGCGCACCGAAGCTCTCAGCGAGGTGTAAGTGGGATACCCAGACTGTCGCTGTCACTCGATGCCAAGTAGCTATGCTAACGTCTTCCATTATAGTCCTACAATCAGGGGTGATAGCACCGACTCCAAGGCTAGGTCGACTGACGGAGACAGCCCAACTGTTTGCGGAGATTGCAATGATGACTTCAACGCCAAAGTCATTGGCTACACGAAGGATGGCGATGTGATCATCAGACTCGCATCCAACGTCCGTCAAGAGTTTATGTCACGAGCCCAAGGCAGCAGTGGCATCACCTGGGATGAGCCGATCAGACCCACCTCGTCGAGAGAAGGCGACATACGCAGGAAAGACAGCATGAGCCGGGGTCGATCCATGACCCGTGCCTCCTCCAAGGGCAAGGACAGAGAGGACTCTTCCACCTTCGTTGACCTGGAGAAAGGGGACATCGAATCTGTTGATGATTCACCTGAGAAGACCGCGGGCGCCAGAAACGCATGAGGAGCCGGAGAAAGGAAGAGCAGCATCTTCCCATGGCTGTGATCCCAGCGGAAGCTGCGGCGTGTTCAAACTTTCTTGGGCATCAAAAGCCTCCCCCGGGCGCCCCGGGGCCTGCACTTTTGGACAAGGGGCGCTCAAATTACGGGCTTGCAACGAGGAACGGGCGCCCAAGCACCTCGTGGTGAACATCGGAGGCAATAACGATCGCTACGATAATGACTCGCCAATGATGACGATGATGAGCTTACTGAGTGGACCAGTTGGGCAAGGGAGATTACAGCGTTTCTGATAGGCATTTCTGAAGCTTTTTTGGGCCATTGTTACTTCTACATTGTACACTGTTATCTTGTCATTTTTGGAAAGCGGGCGTACTACCACCACAAGGGTTTTCTTCGGCACTTAGAAAGGTTGATACCAAACCGGGGTTTCGATTGTGGGTCAGAATGACTTTGGATTGCGTAGCCACTCTCAGGCAGATAGAAACTTTAAAAGCAAAGAGGCCGCTTTCACCAATGCGGCGAGTCTACCAAAGCAGAGCAGACCCTGGCAGGCGGTGATTTGTAAGGAAACATCTGAAACTTCGACACAGGCTTCCTTTTGGGTATATCCGATCGCAGACATTCCTGCTACGTGCCCCACTCTTGTCGTCTGGTGTGCAGTTGTTACAGCAGCCGTTGCGACCCTGGTCGTCTGAAAAAACCGCTCAAGCGCGCCGTCACGCTGGCGCGCTCTTCCGTCACTCAGGGTTCGTTCTCTGATGATTCGGGAACTATATAACCGCCCTTGGCCATAGGCTAGCAGGCTAGCTAGCCCGTTCACATGCAATCCGGCGCAGAACGGAACGGACAGCCCATGCTTTGTGTGCTTCCGTGTGAGTGTGTGTTTTGTGTTTTGTCCTGACATGGCGGAAAAGGTTAACACCAAATCTTGTACTACGCGGTGTAAGTCTACGGAGTCGGCATGGGGATCCTCCTCCCCTGCACCCCACCCCCCTACCCCAGCAACCACTCAAGTCGTGGGCGAGGTCCAAAAAAAAAACAAGCTCCGACTGCCTACTCTCGGCAGAGGTGTCTGCCGTCTTGGGGGTGCGCAAATCGATCGCCGTGGGAGAGCGGCCGGGGCTCTGACTCGCCTTCTCGCGGCGGACAGAATCTTATCTGCTGTGTGCCGTCTTAGCTCCCGTCGTGCCTCGCAACGCACGCACGCAGTGCCAGTCATTGACCGGGGGGTGGAGAGCCAGGGCCCCCGAATCCCCTTCCCCTATAGGCAAGCCGCAGGGGGTGACAAGAAAGGGAGAGCGGCCTTGGCCCCGAAGCATAATTATTCTGCGGTCCCTCCGCCCAGCCGCCCCCCGGTGGTCCACCATTCCGCCAAGCGGGAAGGCTTGAGTCGGTCGTGACGCAGTAGTTTCGACCGGATCTTTTGTTTCTCAATGCTGCCCAATAGGGAGGGGCGCTCTCGGGCTGTGTCCACGACGTCAGCCATGCGCCATGGACAGGCCGCCCGTCAGTCATTCATGGGGTGGCAACTGAGACCTTTGGACGGCCGGCGATCGTGGTGGTCTGGGGACAAGACGTCGGGCACCGAATATGTCTCGAGGCTCCATACACGTATCCACGGCACACAGCCGGGTCTCTGGAAAGGCAGCCTTGCTTGGCTTCATTCCCGTCTTTCTCGTTTTCTCTTGGCTGATTCGCCCCGGCCTGTAGATACGTCCGTACACAAGCTCAGCTGAGAAACCTTGGGCCCGCTCAGAAACAGATGTCAGGTCTATCTCGCCAAGGGCCCTAGAACGCTTGATCGGCAGTCGCCCTGCAGGATTCCTATCTGCGACATCTCCAATCACAAGCCGCGAGGCTGGAGAGTGGCACCCATACCTAACAGAATCCACTGGATTGTATCTCCTATATTGCAGGGCGTCTGGCTAGCCCAAATGACAGAAGCACGGCCAGCATGTGCTTGGGACTCATGGATGGCAAAAGGCTTGGGCTGTCCCATGGCTCGGTAGCCGGATAATAACCTTGTGTCATCGGCAAGCTCCCCATTTCCCAGTCCCTTCACGCGCACACATCACCGATCTCCTCTACTCCATATCGCGGTTTCATCGTGATGATGTGTCCGGCCAGGACCATGACGGCCAGGCTCACCGTCTATCGGAGAGAAGCCCGAACCCTACTGCACCTTTCCGGCTCGGCCCACCTGGAGGATCTCTCCCGTGAGGCGATCATCGGCTCTCAGAACAGGCCAAGAGCTGACTTCCGCCTTGGCTAGCGTCACCTCGAGCTTAGTGCCCAAGATCTTATACGTGGTCTTTTCTGGGTCGATGCCACCAAACAGAGGCACCTCAGTCCTGTACCTCTTCGGGGGCGAGTCGGTAGTTGGCAGGTCGAGTTGGACGGAAGACTGCGTGAAGACGACCTTGGCGGTGTTCTTATCAATCTTCTTCAGGAAGAAGGACGCGATTACACTGCTTGGCGTCTGGTAAAAGTCCGTCCTGCAAAGGGCGGTCAGCATGTATGTCTCATCCCGCAGCGTCCGTGTGAGGGTGTTTCGAGACGTCGATAGGAGCATGGGTATGGGCATGGGCATAATAGCGCGTGGCTTGGGGAGTCCGTGACGCAACAGAAGGCGCAGCAGTCGTGATGTGATCGCCCACCCGGTAACTCTCGGCCTAGTAGGTGTCCCGGGATATGGTGGCCGGGAAAAGCTAGGGGAGGACAGTAACCGATGGTACTCACCGTACTGTCTCGAGCAGTTCCTCCGCGCCGGCAGCTTTGCCCTTTTCCTTGTTTCCGCTGCCGATGAACAAGTGCCGGGGTTTGGTCTGGCAGCCCTCGATCTTCATGAACTCGTCAAACTCGAGCACCCTCCTCTTGCAGCAGGTGTATCCCTTGCTCCCCTCGTGGAAGATGGGAATACCCGGGTGGTGCACGCAGCTCTCCTTGTCATTCCGCTCCGCCCCCTTCTTGTAGGAAACACCGCATGCCCGCCGCCGACACGCGCGGCCATCGGGGATCTCGAGCGAGGCGTCGTCGTCATCTGATTCAGGCGGAGGGGGAGGCGGCGTCTGTGTGGGCGTAGGGGCATTGATGGGTGCACGGGGGAGGGCGGGCCCCGGTGAGGCTGTGGTTTCGTTGGTGACCTCCTTTACAAGCTCCGGGTCCGCTTCTTTCTTCTCGATCTGGGGTGGTAGGTCGGTCGTGCTGTGCTTTCCCTTGGTGCATGGCTCGATCTCCATGAACTCCTCAAAGGTCAGGACGCGGGGCTTGCAGCATTTCCAACCTGGATCACACATAGTCAGCTATGTCATTTGGTCCTCGCCCCTGGAGTGAGCCCAGGGAACATGCAGGGCCAGGGGAGGAAGAGGTGCGAACCTTTCTGGCCTTCATGGAATATGGGTGGGCCTGGATGGTACTGGCAGACTTCTTCAGCGTCCGTGTACGTCTTGCCACACCCTTGATGAACGCATTTCTGGGCCATGGCGGCAGATTGAAGCCGTCTTCGGGATTGAGGGTTCTCAATTCGAGGGTATGGAGTAGGAAACCGCGGCCCAAGATGAGAGGAGAGCTGGCCGTTTCGCCGTTGTCGCCCAACTGGTTTGTGATGTGACGTCGCGCTCAAAAAGTAAGACCCTGACTAGAGTACCTTGCTCTGGAGCCAGAAGATTCTAGGAGCTCCCCCAACGTGGGGTCGGTCGTGAGGGCGGGGCTGCCCAACGCCCCCGCATGTCTGAGGTGGAGAGTGAAGGACGATACAGGGTTAGGGTTGTACCTCCATCACCAAGGAGCGTAGAGCTGTACAACTACTTACACTTGTTTGTTGTCTCTCTGTCGTTGCTTCCCAGCTGGAATTCTCAAGTGGAAATTCTGAGCTTATGATGTTTGGCATGTTTTTTCCACTCCAGTGGGGTAAGTGACTTGCATTCTTGCCGACCTGACCCGGATCCTGGACTTAATTTTATTTTGATAGTGAGCATCAGATGAGCACTTTAGAATTGCAAAACTGCTTGGTGTATTATTCTGGGCTTAGTGGTCATTTATACCAGGAGCATAACTTCCCAGGAATCTGATTGTTTCTATTTGCACAAATCCACTTGTAGATCGAAAATATTCGAATGGCTGACTACAAGGCCTCTACAATAGCACACTATATGCTGCTATTCCCATAGAATCTCCCAACCGATTACACAGACATCAAATCCTCTATTCGATGTCAGTGTTTGGGTGTAATTGAACACACCAGCTGGGCTTAGCTGTCAGCTACGAAGAGCTCGAGACGCCCAAATGCAACAACATGAATAAGGTTTAAGTGGGAGGTTCGTCTGTAGCATGTGCGTGGGGAACCGGTCTGCCAACCGAATGCGGTTCGATATCCGCGAAAAGAGGGTATCGCAACGATCTCCTCTTTTCTCTCGGTTCCGTCTACCGAGCATCTGCTGAATTTTGAGTGCTCCCCCCGGGATACACCGAGCTTTTAGAAACGAAAGCCTCTTATGCCGGGTCGGACCAAGGGTGCCGTGGAAGCAGTCACAACTTCCTTTAATGATCAGTGTGTGCGGGTCTGCTGGCTCAAGACAGTAAGTATTCTACGAGAAAGAACAATGAGGGGAGCAGTCAATCTAGTCGTAGGAGAGTAGTCAACAGTACTGTCTACATGTATAACTTTAATACCTAGGTACAGTGGCTCTAGTGTAGCAGTAGCTCGGTGACGTCCCAATAAGTCTATGTCGGGCCGAGCCGATAGGGCTGCATGCAGGGATCTGCAACCTTATTGTCCGAAGAATGGTACGATGATGGGCGCGCCGAGGTGTGCTAGATGACAGCCAAGCGAGCGGTCAAGATACCTAGATCATCTGTGTGCCCCCTTAGGGTGGTCCAAGTCTCTTACCAATACCGCGGGCAGTGCCTGTCACTTCGGAAGAGTCTCGCCGACAGTGGCCGTAGGGCTGTCATGGTTCAGGATGGATGCCTCTGTACACCCCATCGCGAGTGTAACTTGGTCTCAGACTCACGTACTGAAGGTCCCTCGCGGATATTCTTGACGCATTGTGCCCGAGGCTGTTCCTCCAGCCAATGTGGTGTATGGGCAGTCGTACTCTGAGTGTCAATAACAGCCCATCACCCTTGACCCATACATGTCCGAAGGTGTCTGTCAATGAGGTTGCCATGATTGGTGAATCTACATCGCGTTAAGCCCTTGACCGAAGGGATTGTCCGAACTCTGCAAACTGTAATCGCAGTAGCATCAAACAGGGGCCACGCTTGAACAGTCCAGCTGAGCTGGGGCGAGACCACCCACACAACTTCTCGTTTTGTTTCGCGCCATATGTACAACCCCGAGATATATCCGATGCGGATGATGGGATGGTATCGTGCACGTCAATTGGAAAAATGGCAGCTAGAATCGGCACCTTGTCCTGCTTTCCATCCGAACGAGGTTCTGGTTCCTTCAGGATGAGAGAAGGTAGATGCTGGCACCTAGGTGGATATAGCCGAGTTCATCCCATTGCGAAGAGGTGGCAATACCACACAGTAGGACAGACGGTGCCCAGGTTTAACACTTGTGGCGCAACGCCTAGATGCAATATTTACATACGCACAAATGGCAAGTCATGTAACCCTCTCTTAAGCCTCTCCGCCACTAGAGGCAGGCCTGCTTGCGCTCTGGCACACAGTAACCTTTGGGACCGGTTTCAGCTTAAAGCCTTCAAATTTCCACCGGCCACTGGGATTTGTCTTCTCATCCATATACCTCTGCTCAATGACCTCAAGAGTATGGCCTTTGGTCTCAACCATGTACAGCGCGCACACAACTGTGCAGATCAACGTGCAGCCTGCGAAGAAGTAATAGGCAGCGAACGACGACTTGTCAATCATTACAGGAGTAGTGAGAGCGACAATATAGTTTGCGACCTGAGATGAATTAGCAATATTACGCACTCGGCGGTTGAGGGTAAACCTTACCCAGTTGGAACACTGTCCCAGAGACGATGCGCTGCTCCTCGTTTTCCTGGGCATGATCTCGACCAGGAATGTGCGAAAGCTGAGGGCCCACGTGCCATTGTACACGATGGCAAACAGGTAAATGGACACAATTACGACCCATCTCCCCGCCCCGTGGCTCCCATGGACGAGATTCGCAGCATACATTGTGCCCATCAGAACCATCAGGATGGTAATGAGCACACCCCCGGTGATACTCGACGTTCGCCGGCCCCAGCGGTCAGCATACAGGGAGGCGGGAATTGTAGTTGCCAAAATAACAAGCGAGGACACGCCAGAGGCGAGAAAGTTTGCCTTCTCACCAGAGAGCCCGGCCTGGCTGAAGAGGATCGGCGCATAGTACAAGATGCCGTCGATGCCGCTGAACTGCTGGAAGGCCATGATGAAACACCCAAACGCCGTCCTCGCCCGGAAGGGCGCCGAGAAGGCCTCGCCAAAGTCCTTGAACGTGTGGACCAGCGACTGCAGGAAGGACTCGTTCGGGGAGTGTTCGAGTGCCGAGGCTGACATGGCCAACAGCTCCTGCTGCTCGGCCTCGTCCAGGCCCAGGGTGGCAATGATGGTCTGCGCCTCTTTGATGTGGCCCCTGGCCAGCAGCCACCGCGGCGAAGCCGGGGTGAAGATGTTCATCGACGCGAAGGCAAAGGCCAGGAAGCTGGCGACCCCAAGCGGCAGCCGCCAGGACGCAGAAGAGTCCTTGATGCCGGCGGTACCGTACGACATGAAGAAGCCGATCACGAGCCCACAGACTATCAGGAACTGCGGGAGAGCAGTCATTGTGCCTCGGGTCCGGGCCGGGCTGATCTCGGAGACCTGGACGTACACCGTGCTCAAGAACAGGCCCTGTCCGACGCCCTTGATCAGTCGTCCGACTATAAACATGGCCAGTACGACGGAGCCACACTCGATGGCTGCGCCGACGCCGTAGATGACGGCACCGAGGATGACGAGGGGCTTCCTGCCGTGCCTGTCCGCCAGAATGCCTGCGACCAGGGCGGCCAGGGCGCCTGTTGGCAGTATGGACGAGACGATGACGCCGCGGATTGTGGACGAGATGTGGCCCATGGTGACCTCAAAGGCGGGCATGGTTGTTACAGACCCGATAGTTCCAGTATCGAGGCTGGTCCCAGTCAGCCAATTTTCGACCGAACTGTTCTCTTTCTTGATGGAAAAACGACTTACCCAAACAGCATCGCTATGAAGGATGTGATAAGGCTGGCCATAGAGTGGCCATGGCTTGAAGAATTGCATCTTGCCGCTGGAAATCAATATCAAATGGCTTAATACCTTGTCGAGACTCTCAAAGTATTAGCCGTTGTTTCTCATACGGATTCGTTGCCTTCTACCACGACTCCGAGCCGCAGGTTGATTCTAATCAATGCTAGGCCGCGACTTAATAAGTACGCAGCCCAAAAGGCAGACATTCAACCCTCCCATTATTCCAACGCCGCAAATCTTTTTCGGGCAGGGTGGACCCCACGGCGCTTCTCTCGGTGGCCATGAACGGAGAAGAGTCACCCTTGCTTAACATCGGTGAGGCGTCCCGAGTCCAACACGACACAGGTCAATATTCCGGTGCTCTTCCTAAAAGATAACCTGCATTGCAGGCTGAGACACCAACGACGTAAAACATTCTAATCATTCATGTTGCCATGCATCCCCGGCCCGGTGGACGAGGTCCGGCTCACGGCAGATTGTCCGGGAAACCACGGCGGAGGCATCATCCGAAGAGAGCCGGAGCTAGGACCCCGGGGGCGGGTGGGCATCACCGTCATTGAGAGTCTCAAGAAACAGGCAATCGAGGCCAAGATGTGGGTCGCTCTTCCTGACGATAACGGAGTGCGATTGTGATGTGTACTTGTACTGGTGGAGTGGAGTGGGATAGCAACAACCGAGCAGTTGTTTTCCTCCCGCGTCGTGCTGTGTCTGGTCTAGTCCACTGCACCCACGCATTCAACGCGGGGGAGACCCCGCATCCCCGCGGCTTTCTGTTTGACGGCCCCTGATTCTGCTGTATGCCAAACCGAGCAGCGATCTTGCAATGCCACCTCATAGCGCTGCTCATAGGACACGGGCATGGGAAAGCGGCGCGTAAATCGGAGGTGCTTGACCATTTCCCCAGCTTTTGTATAAGACCACTGCGGCAACGGCTAGCCTCTTCCTAGTCCACTACGTAGTCAACCAGCCCTGGCGAATGCTCAGTCCATAAACCGGAGGAGTATAGGCAGACCATCTCTCCCCCTTCCTTGACAATGAAGCCAATTCGCCTGTATAGCTCTCTCAGTGTCCTGCGTCTTCGAGTGGGCACTTCCCACCCACATCTTCAGAAATTATCATCACTGCCTGCGACCAGGTCAAAGTCACAGCTCCGCAATACGTCCACCATGGCAGCAGCTACTACGTCCATGCAGAAGTCCAACCGGCTGCGGACAGCGTTCGTCGAGAATAAAGGGCCGAGTTACGGGATCTGGGTACTGCTTTCCCTGACACGGTCTTTTCGTCCCAATTCATTCCCCATCATTCCAATGCCATTCCACTCATCCCCTGAGTTGCTTACCATGCGAAGATACCAACACTATACTGACGAGGCATGTAGCAAATGTTTCCTGGTTCCAACGTGTCCAGGGCACTTGCGAGGGCGAATCCTGACTGGATCATGGTCGACTGTGAGCATGGCAATATAGACGGTACGTCTCCTGGATCCTATCAAAGTGGGACGGGTGTTGACTTGGGGAGTAGATGCTGCAATGCACGAGGCCGTACCTGCAATCGCCGCTTGTAACATTTCGCCGATTGTACGCATTCCAGATTTTCAATCATGGATGATCAAAAGTGAGTTGCCTGTCGACCAATTGGTACGAGAAATACAACGGCGTATGCTGATAATGTTGTAGGGGCACTGGACAGCGGTGCGCATGGCGTGAGAAATACACCATCTGACTAGGTGAGATAGAGACTGACCACGACATGTGCATAGGTCTTGGTGCCGCTTCTTCGGACCGTGGATGAGGTTAAGCAAGTCGTGGCTGCAGCGAAGTTTCCGCCAGAAGGACGCCGAGGTTTCGGATCCCCTCTCGCCATGCAAAACTTCAGCCCGTTGCCCTCCTTTACCGAGTATCTCCAACAGGCCAATGATGCCATCCTCACCATGGTACAAATTGAGACCAAGGAAGCCCTGGCTGCAGTGGAGGAGATAGCACCATTGGTTGACGTTTTGTTCATTGGCCCCTTCGACCTGGGCAACAACATCGGGTACCCAATCATCAACGGTGATGTGAAGCCCGAGCTCAAGGAAGCCATTGCGAGGATCCTCAAGGCTGCTAAGACCGCCGGTAAGAAATGTGGAATGTACGCCTCGAGTGGCGAGGAGGCAGGAAGGCAAGTAAATCCCTAGGTCTCTGCCCTCGAACGACCTTTGAGAACTGACCGGCTCCAGGTATGGTGCCATGGGATTCGACATGATTAATGTTGGCACCGATGTGACAACCCTAGAGTTTGTAATGAAGGAAGCGATGGCGGCTGCCCAAGGTGCTGCTGGACCGGAGAAGGGGAAAGGGTACGGATCGTAAATAGTGTTATAGGCCATTTAACATTGTCATGGCTGGGGTACAAAGCAGCACCCATCGAGAATTGCTTCCTAGGATACTGTCTCCATCTTGCTGAAATCAGCCGGCTTGAGTACTGTGGACAGAGTGTGCCACCTGTTCATGACTTTGCTGAGCCCTGCTCAGCTTTATCCATCATGGTCTTGACCTGCTCGGGGGTGAAACGATGCATGAGCTTCAGGGCCTTCGGGGCAAGCTTGGGATCCTCCTCCGCGGAGCCAGCTTTGCTGACATGAATCTATCCAGGTGAGTGAGCAGCTCATTGGCAGCATGTGGATTATAGCGAGCGTGTTGCATACCACAGGAACGTCGAAATCATATAGGTCTTTCCAGTGTTGAGATGCCGGCTTGACAATGTCGACCTCCTTGTAGACAAAAGGCCTTGCGTCCCAGACGTCGGAGAGTACAGAGCGTGCTGAAACACACAGGCCGCAATGTTCCCTAGTAAAGAGAGTAATCCTGCAGGGCAATTGCAAAAGTCTGCTTGTTGCGCGCATTTCAATAGGATGTCTGACATTTCAGTAAATCAGCCCATGGTCTTCCTTCGGGTTACCACAACAATCTCGTATGCTCGAAGCAGGCTCATCTGCAGACAGACTTACAAAAGTCAACGACAAATGTGCTCTTGTTGCGGTAGAATTTACTATGTTGATTTGGTAGATAAAATAACTGAAATTGGGAAAATGGATGTGTTCATGCACGAAATACAGTAGTGTACTGAGACTCGAGATCAAAACGTACTGTACATGGGAGCAATTTGGAGGGGGGGCGCACAAAGTGGAGACCAACCACAAGGTCCGAATGCCAGGCGTCCGAGCTTTCCTGGAGCTGTTGCAGGGGAGTAGAGTGAGCTTCACAGACAGCTCGAAATTTCCTGGGCAGGCCCGACCTCACCTTCGTACCCATCAACAGACAATCCCGACTCACCGCTTGCTTGCCTGTCTACTATCGCCCAGCGGTAACAAAAGACAACCGGCCATTCATTCGTTCACTTTTAGCCAAGCAAATAAGAAAGTCCCCACCGACACAACATGTCTCTCACCCAGTACCTCGACAGTAAGCTCACCATCCTGATGACCCAGCCTCACCCGGGCTTGCGCCGAGGCTGATATGCTTTTACTGCTCCAGAGAAGGTGACAATCATGACGGCCGACAGCCGCACGCTGATTGGCACTCTCATCTCCGCCGACAACCAGACCAATCTCGTGAGTCTAAGCCCTGCCCGCTCAATCAGCCTGAGACGGGGGCGGTTGTCAAGGTTTCTGACGTGATGTCTCAGGTCCTCCAGAACGCAGTTGAGCGCGTCATCCGCCCGGTCGAGGACCCCGAGCCGTCCGTGGAGGTGCCCCTCGGGCTCTACATAGTCCGCGGCGACAACGTCTGCCTCGTGGGCGTCGTCGATGAGGAGCTTGACAGCTCCATCGACTGGACGGCGGTCAAGGGTGCCCCGATCGGCGGTATCAAGCACTCATAGGTGCCATCCCATCCCTACCTTCACGGCTCTGTGGCGGGGGAAGGGTCTCCCATCCTGCGCGAACCATGCGTCGCTAGACGTCTGTCGCAAGGCGTGATCGGACTGGGTGAGATGAATTTGTACGGAAGGGAGCGTGGTCATTGCGTGGACGAGATACCCAAGGTTAGAATTGCAATGAGGCGGGCATTGGTTACGGTGACTGTTCTGCGGTACGAGCTGCTCATTTGAGAGCCTCAGTCCGGCGTCGGGTGAGCCAAAAGGGCATCGCCAGGAAATTCGATGCATCTAGAGGCGTGTGGAGTTTTAGGAGTTTATGGATTCCGTTCAAGTTTTCGATCTATCAATATCTGGTATGCATTCTATCCTGCTGCAGCAGTCGACAGTACTACTATACTGACGCTTATGCCTGTTATGCAGAACCTTGAACTATGTGATTGCCAGGTACCATCATAGTCTCATGTTATCTATCCAAAGAGACGCTTCATCAAGTACGGAGCGAATGCATCTTCCCCGGGCGACTCAACAATACGGTTGATCCTGTTCCCCTTCTTGGCGCTCAGCCAGCCACCGTTGTCGCTGGGCACGTCGTCAAACTCCACTGCATCCAACGGGTCCTCCGGGTTAGTCTTGACCCTGCTCTCCTGGTCATCCGGCTTGCTCCTGTTCCGGCGGTCAACGACGTGCATGCCCAGGGTCCACTGTCCGACGGTCTCGACCCGTATATCCTCAGGGCTCGGCACTGCCTTCCAAGCAGGGTCGTCGCGTGTCAGCATGTACCAGATAGTAAGCGGGTCGTGGAGGGACAGTCCTGGCTCGCTGCCGTCGCCAATCATGGAATCGATCTTGTTGAACGTCCCGAACATGAATGTCGCTATCCACCGAGCCAAGGGGCTGCCCGCGTCCATCAGTGGCTGGATCGTCTGCGCGAAGTAGTTCTTATTGAGCAGGTGTGGTGTCGTGATGTCAAGGGGGAAAAGGCTGAGCAGGAGCCTTTTGGGTAGCTTCTCCGGGTACGCGCCGAAAACGGACTTGCCCTCGATGAATGGGGGCATGGTAGAAGCAGGCGTGGGGGAGGTCAGAGCATAGACCCTCGCAGCAGCCACTGTGTCAGCGTAGCAGTTGAACTCGCCCACGGGGGTGATGTTGCCTTCCACGTTCACGGCACCGCCCATGACCACCAACTCCTTTGCGCGCAAGAAGGTATGCGGATCCTCGGCTGCCGCGAGGGCCACGTTAGTCAGGGGTCCGACAGCAACGATCGTAACAGTGCCCTCGGGACTCTCCCTGAGTATACGGAGCATCTCCTGGTGTGCAGGTGTCTTCGAGGGGGTGAAGTAGGGAGAAAATGCAGGTGGTCCAGCAGAGCCTGCAGCCTCGTCCGTTCCGTCTCTAGCGAAAGCCGACCTCCAAGTATCTGCGGGGCTGAGATCCGGGTGCTATGGTCCCATCGTCACTCAGCTTGTGGGAACATGCTGCGCGGAAGGGGCAGGAACATACAGCCTCATGGACGCCGTGCAAGCCATCGGCGCCATGGAAGTCATCGGCCTTGAGGATATCCTCCTGCAGAGGATGCTCGGCGCCAACCGCAACGATGGGCTTGGCCGTCCTCAGAGCCTCAAAGCCCTCGGACTTGCCTGACGATTTGCGCCATGCATTCTCCTTCTCCAGCACGTGGAACAGTGCGACAACGTTGCGCAGACATCTGGCAGTTTGACGGCGTGTCAGTGCTCCGCCGCCTCATCCACGCAATCTATCCTGTCTCACCAGGATACACAAGGAGGGGCCTACCTTTGCAACGACACGTTTCCATATGTCACCGAGATCATGGCGACCTCCAGCTCATCAGGCCTCGCAGTCAGGGCGAGTAGTATAGCGAGGACATCGTCAACCCCTGCACACAGCATTAGCCAGGTTGCGGCACACGAGAGAGCCCGGGGGGGTTGGATGGCTTGCCTGGGTCGGTGTCGATAATGATACGGTTCTTGGGAGCCATGCTGTCTTGGAAGCGAGATTGACCTTAGGCCCAGTCAGCCAGAGGTTCGGGAAATTCACGTGGACTTAGCTCTGTGCCTGTGCCTGTGCCTGTGTTTGTGTCTGTGCATTCGCCTGCGTCTGCCCGCAATCCCGATGCGGTGGAACAGATCGAGAGAAACTTGAGATGAGTACTCACTGGCCTAGAGATGTTGTGTACGGACCGAGAGCCGGGAACTTGGAACTTGTGGACTACCTGTTAAATATAGGGGGAAATCAATGAATGGCAATCCAATGCTCAGTTATGATGAGGGCTTTCCAAACAGTCAGCCACGATAGCTGGTAAGATTGCCTCTTCGCAAATTGCTCAAGCAAGTTTGGAGGGGCTCTCCAACAATGACAATATTACAAAGCTGATAGGCGAGCGATAAAGAATACTGGGCGCCACTTGCCATCCAACTAACGTCATGTCCCTGTGGACGGGTACCTAGCAAGCCCAAGTAGGCAGGTTACCTGGGTCGTCGACCTAGCAAGTGGAGCAAGTGTTCACTTCATTCATGCTGCTGCCGATGTTGATAGAATAGCTGCTTCTGCCCTGCCTGGCACAATTATATTGAGTCAATTTATAATTTCCTAAAATGGTATGTGACCAGGAATCTACAGCGGAGTGGTGAGGTCTCGGAAGCGTGCTGATTGATGACAGCTTGGCCTGGCCAAGCTGGACGGAAGGAAGTGACTTTGGGTGGTAGATTGGTTGTCTCGGCTGCCAGCTCCGGCACAATGCACTTGTTTCTTGCAGGTGGACGAGAAAAGATGTCTACCTAGGTACAGTACTTCACTTTTGGCTGCATACTATCCTAGACACAGCTGCACAGGCCTCATCTGGGTCTTTCGAGGTGGACAAGTCGAGTCAGTGAATAACCTGACAAACAAGCAACTAGAAGCTCAGAATGGGGAAACTGAAACTCTGCTTCGTTTTGTATGTTCTTCAAAACCACGTCGACTTGCCACCCTGCAGACAGATCTTCTTGTGCACCCCAGCCTTGAAAGTACGGTAGCGCGCCGCAGCACCAATGTCCCCGCGGCCTGCTAGCGCCTCACCTTGCACCTCGTCTTAGTGGGTCCTCCCCCAAGAGTAACCCCAACTGGGAATCCGAGAGCTACCTGGGCAGGTACCTGGGTACCTGGGTGCCGCTGCTAATTCCGCCACGACTTTGAAATGCCACCTGTTAATTAAGTCTTGCTAGGAGAGGACCTCGTCGCATCGTACCGTGTCAACTCGAGCAGAGGAGCTGTCACCACCACCGATCGTCTCTCCACAGTTCCTTTCAGGCTCCAGACTGCACTCCTCGATTGCACCTGCTCAGCCGTCCATCATACCCAGATTCCCCAGATCTCACTCCTCCACGCCGTAAGGCCCACTGGCTCCAGTTTCTTAGAAGCACCTCGGTCGTATGCTGTGCCCTCCAGGTCGAGCCAGCAGCAATTAGCAATTAGTCCAGTAGTAAGTTGTGCCAGTCCGCGGGCGCGACCGCTCAGCTTGTCACCATCTCCCCAATTACAAACACCTCGGTGGATTTCCCCACAGACCACGCATCTCACTCTTCTTACACTTCGCTTCTGTCCAGGTACACTTCAATTGGGTCTCGCCCACCGACCACAGATTCACTACAGCTCTGATTCCCGACCGAAACGGGACCACGCCTGCTGTCCTCGTCGCGAGACACCACCCTCCCCAACTCCTCGAGCTTCTCTAAATCTCAACACTGCTCTATCTGTCATCATGGGCAACACACTCTCGATCCTCACCAACAAGACATTTGTTGGCTATGCCACCCTTCTTGTTGTCGTTGGCGTCATCGGATACACCCAGCACAATGCAAAGCAGGCCAAGCAGCAGAAGATAGCTTCGCAGAAGCAGCGGGTGCAAGACGCTCGAGACCAGCCCAAGAAGGACAACAAGGCCAAGAGACAACGGATGGAAAGCTTC
The DNA here is from genome assembly GCA_038088545.1 of Diaporthe humulicola. Lineage (NCBI taxonomy): Eukaryota > Fungi > Ascomycota > Sordariomycetes > Diaporthales > Diaporthaceae > Diaporthe > Diaporthe humulicola. Next base: position 118,935 of record JBBWSL010000017.1, read on the forward strand.
GCTTCTGAGTCCTCCAAACCGTCTCAACCCAAAGCCCAGCCCAAGTCGTATGCCGCAGCCACCAAGCCCAAGGCCAAGGACGACAGCTCCGACGACGGCGTTGACAACCGCGAGTTTGCCAAGCAGATGGCCCAGAACAAGAAGAACAAGTTTGCGCCCAAGGTCAACAACGAGCAGAAGCAGAAGTCGGTCAAACAGTCCAAGGCCAGGGACATCAGCCAAGAGACACCTGCGGACAGCGCCAAGGCCTCTGCCCCTTCTGCCCCTTCTTCTACTGCTGGGATCGATGGTGATGACGACCAGTCCTCTGCCGCATCTCCGGTTGTCTCTGCCGCCGACCCCACCGGCATCTCCGACATGCTTGAGCAGCCCAGCTCGGGCCCCTCTGTTCTGCGACTGACCGACACTGCCGAGAAGCAGCAGAAGCAGAGGCAGGCCAAGTCGCCACAACCGACCGAGACCAAGAAGCAGAGGCAGAACCGGCTGAAATCCGAGAGGGCCAAGGCCCAGCGCGAGGAAGATGAGAAGACTCGCAAAGCCCTGATGGAGGCCCAGCGACGCGCAGCCAGGGAGGCCGAGGGCAGAGCCGCCAAGGATGGATCGACATTCACGGCTGCCCCCAAGTCCTCCGCATGGACCGGATACCAGGCCAACGGCAAGTCTGGCCAGTCCGCTGAGCCAGCAGCTGTTCAACCTCTGGACACATTTGACAGCACTCCGAAGGCCAGTGCTGCCGCACCGTCAGCACCCGCGCAGAAGAAGGAGAACGCCAAGCAGAATGTCAAGCAGAACGGCGGCAAGACGAGCTGGGCAGACATACCCTACTCCGAGGAGGAGCAGCTGAAGATGCTGGAGATGGAGTCTGAGGAGTGGGTTCCCGTCTCCAAGTCCCGCAAGAAGAAGGCCAAGAACACGAGCGAGACCGACGAGTCCGCGGCGGAGAACCATGCAGCGATAACCGGAACCAAGTCAGCCTCCAAGGCGAATGATATCAACGGCCGGCCCAAGCCGCAGACCTTGCCTTCACAGTCGTCTTTCGCCGCACTTTCCGACGACGGTGCCAATCTTGCTGAGGAGCAGGAGCAGGAGTGGGATGTGTGAGCAATTGCCTCTGGCGAAGTGTTGATCTCTCAGCTTGACTTGGCCTCGGTCGACTCAACAGGTGTCCGCTCCGCTCAGAAATCTACGAGACGAAGCGGACGCAAAGTCGCGGCCCCTAATTCATTGGACGGGCTCTTGAACGCTGTTCAACGTGTGCAATAGCGTGTATTCCGGCTTGGGAGGGACGGCTTGGGGGTTTCATCGGCGCGATTCACACAAAAGTAGGTGCGCCACAGCCCAGGCACAAGTCTTCTTTTCACGAAGAGGACGAAGTACGTGCCGCTCTGATAGCAGGGAGGAAGGCTCTTGTACTGGCAAGGTTGGATCAGCAGAATGCGGACTGCGATTTTCCTTTTCGTCTTCATTTTTATTTTTTAAAAAATCAGCCTCGCGACTGCAAGCAAGTCGCTCTGATATTATTCATGCGGTCGAGGGCATCTGATCAATAAGGAACACATCACTATTATTCTAATTGCTTCCAAGTCGCCAGCCGTCGATTGTGATACGTGACTACTGTAGGTTCCGACATGTGTTCCCGCGCGAGCGAGAGCTGTGCATACCCCTGTCGGCGCAGATCGCCTGACGTAGGCAAGTCAGGCACGAGTTTTTCTGATCGAAATGCAGCTTTGTCCACCTTGCGCCTGAGTCACCATAACCCCTCCAACCGCCGAATGACAACCCCTCTATTTTTTCCCACCCTCGCTGCGCTCATCTATCACTGTAGCCAGTGTCCACTTCCTCGTTCCAGCGACGGAAACGGCCGACAAGGTACCTTGGACATACTCTCCTGACCACGTGAATGAAGCGTATCGTCACGTTAAGGAACGCGACAAGGGCAGCCAGAGCACAACCACGGACTCCACTCCAAGCTGCGCGTTCCAGACTATTGAACTCGTCGCCCCCCGTCTACCGCGCATCGAAGCTATTCAGCACATCTATCCTGAGGCGCAACACCGAATCGGACAATATGGCTCCCAAGGGCGGGTTCGAACTGAAGACGCCCAAGGGCACGAGGGACTGGGATGGCAAGCACATGGTGCTGCGGGAGCAGATCTTCGATACGAGTAAGCGAGCCCGTCTCTGACCTCGCCGCCGGCAAGAATTATAAGTCTATGTGTGCAATTGGGTCCCCTAGGGCCATGCGTGAGAGGTAGCCGCACCGGGGATCAAGGCTGACATATGCGCGGTACAGTTCGCGAGGTTTTCAAGCGCCACGGCGGCGTCACGATCGACACACCCGTATTTGAGCTCAAGGAGATCCTGGCGGGCAAGTACGGCGAGGACTCGAAACTGATCTACGACCTGGCCGACCAGGGCGGAGAGCTGTGCTCCCTGCGGTATGACCTGACGGTGCCCTTTGCGCGCTTCGTCGCGCAGAAGAACATCCAGCAGATCAAGCGATACCACATTGCGAAGGTCTACAGGAGGGACCAGCCAGCAGTCTCCAAGGGCCGGATGAGGGAGTTTTACCAGTGCGACTTCGACATTGCCGGCGCCTTCGACCCCATGCTGCCCGACGCCGAGATCATCAAGATCGTCAGCGAGGTCTTCGAGGCCCTGGGGTGGGACGGGAGGTACACGATCAAGACGAACCACCGCAAGATCCTGGACGGCATCTTCCAGGTGTGCGGCGTGCCCGAGGACAAGATCCGGACCATCTCCTCTGCTGTGGACAAGCTGGACAAGATGCCGTGGGCCGACGTCAAGAAGGAGATGGTCAGCGAGAAGGGCCTCGACGAGGAGGTCGCAGACAAGATCGGTGTCTGGGTTCAGCTCAAGGGCGGCAAGGATCTCCTGGAGAAGCTGCAGCAGGACGAGTCGCTGGCCGCGAACGAGTCGATGAAGCAAGGCATGGCCGACATGCAGCTGCTGTTTGACTACCTGGAGTGCTTTGACGCTACGAAGGCCGTGTCCTTCGACCTGAGCCTTGCAAGAGGGCTGGACTACTACACAGGCATCATCTACGAGGTTGTCACCGAGGGCTCAGCACCGGCCGCCCCAGCAGGGAGCGCCGGCGCCGGCGCCGGCGCCAAGCCCAAGTCCAAGAAGAAGGGCAAGGCCTCGGAGGATGACGACCGCTCAGACGACCCCACACTCGGCGTCGGCAGTGTGGCCGCCGGTGGCAGGTACGACAACCTGGTGGGCATGTTCTCGGGCAAGGGGCAGATACCATGCGTCGGAATCTCGTTCGGCGTGGACCGCATCTTCTCCATCGAGGCAGCGCGCATGGCCGCGGAGCAGGGCAGGGAGCCGAGGAACAACGAGACGGACGTCTATGTGATGGCATTCGGCGGCAAAGGATTCGACGGCATGGTGAAGGACCGCATGAGGATATGCAACCAGCTCTGGTCCGCCGGCATCAAGGCGGAGTTCCTGTACAAGAACAAGCCGAAGCTGCAAAATCGTGCGTGCATCTCCTACCTATCTCCTGGGGTATATACTGACAGAAGCTACAGAGTTCAAGGCTGCCGAGAACAACGGCGTCCCCTTCGCAGTGATCATGGGCGAGGAAGAGCTGGCGAATGGCCAAGTCAAGTACGTCACACATCCATTCAAAAACACCACGGGGTCATCACCGCTAACATACGTAACCTCGACAGGCTGAAGCAAATGGGCCTGGATGATGGCCACCCCGAAAAAGAAGGCATCCTTGTGTCCATCCCGAACCTCGTAGGCGAGGTTCGCAGGCGTCTCGAACAGCTCCGTAAATTTGAGGAGATGACGGTGGACGCGTCGGGGTTACGTGTCGTCGACGGTATCAAGGGCGAATCAGTCGTAACGGGGGATGCTGGTTCTGCGGCTGCAAATCCGGACCCGGCCGCTGCTGAGCCGGCCGTGGCAGTGGATCCGAAGCCCGAGTCAGCTTCCTGATTGACGTGCAGATACGTGGTGTGCAGCAGGTGCTTCTCTCTGCCCTCCCCCCCTTGTGTGCCGAACCGACTGCATAGACCACCATTGATTGGCATACCCGGCTTTCTGGTACCGGCCGGAATAGACAAAGGGGATGAGTCGAGATTGCGGACGGATTTTCTGGTAACCGTCCACGCTGGGAATAGAATAGATTACGGACGCGAGCTTTTGTGAGATGTGCTGAGTGTCGGTGAAGAAAAAGAAAGGTACCACAGTACTGCAATATCCGACAAAGAGCCTGCGCCCGCAGGCTCGGTGTGGATGTGGAGCCCCCTGGGACCGGAACCTTGGAAACACAGTTGCTGGTAAAGTAAAGAGACGAGGGGGGGGGGGCGAAAAATCAACAGGAGCTCCACGTCGTCCGTGCTGGATTGTGGGTGCCCGGTGCCGACGCAAGCACCGGCTCTCAATCAGCCCGGCGGCTTGCGCAATCGAGCTTGCTGATGAGGCTTGGACCGTGGACCTTGGACCTTGGTCGTTAAGACCATGGGAAAGGTGGCAGCATGACGAGGACGAGATACGAGGTGGTAGTTATATAATATGTACACGTGTAGCATGCAACATTGTGCATGAACAATACACCACTGTCCAGAGAGACCCTATCCCAGGAATGCCACGAGCGACGACGGTGGAGAAATTGGGAAATCGGGGGGGAAAGTATATTTAGATCTCCCTTCATATTGGTAATGTGCGGGCAATAGAACGTGAAGCTGTTCCCATGACCGCGCCTGTGGCGCCTGGCTCGATAAAAACAGGGCGCGGGGTGCCACTGTGACAGGTGTCTTATTTCGCGCCGGCGTTTTCTGTCATTTCTGTCATTTCTGAGCGATTTGACGCAGGAACCGGAAGAGGCTCGCCTAAGCAGGTCCGGAGATTAACGCGAGGGGGAAGAGGAAGAGAAGGAAGGTGGTGGGTGGCACGAAGAGGAAAAAAAGGCGGGGAGGAAGCTCAAAGTCCAGCTCAGCGCTCAGGCCAACCTGGGAGTGGTGTGCTCAAGTGCTTCCATTTTTGGGGGAAACGCGGGTGGATTCGTCGCTCTCGCCTGGGCTCATTTGGCAAGGCACGACGAGGGTTGCTCCGTAGCGCCCCACGGGTGTGGTAGGCGTGGTGGGCGTGGTGGGCGTCGCCCTGGCGTCTCGCGTGCTTCTGGAGCCCTTTTCTTTTTTGGTGGAGGAGGAGAGAGGGCCCTGAGGGCTGGAATGCCAGAGGGCGTGGGCGTTGTGTGGGGCGTGAACGGCTCCGGGGCCCAGGATTGTGGTTTCAAGATGCGTGGATCGAAGGCCGTGAAGGGACGGACAGTCATGGATAATACATGGGAGCATACATGGGAGGGCAGATAGAGTTTTCAATGCGACGATTCCAGATGAACCCGATGTGCCTGTGACCCGAGCAGTCGATCTTGCAACAGGAAGTGTATCTGCATGTCCGTCCTGGGGCTGCCTGGGTGCCTGGGTGATCTATCTATTCTTTCGCACAATACTCCGTAGCTAAATACAACAAGACTGACTGATCGGTTCACGGCTGGCGATGGGCGTGCTGCATGCAATGCTAGCAGGGACAGGCACGTGTCGGATGTTACGGGTCAGTACGGTGACTGGGTGATGGCGAGGGAGGTGCTCACGGATCTGAGCGTACGTTGCTGCGCAGCTCGGGGGTTCTGGCCTTTATCTTGTATCTACTGTACCCACGGCGTAGGTCGGTAGTGTAGCTTGCCTGTCAGAGTTTCACGATCGCGGGAGCCACCCACAGATTTGCTGCGACGGTATGAGGCACCAAGCCCAGCTCGGCGGGGGAAACGGGAGGCCGGGTTGGCACCTTGTCACCTCGCCCACGCCGTCACCCCAGCTTGCCCAGCAGTGCCATCACCCCGTCACCTCGTCTACCAGACCTGGCCTAGCCTGTCGGTGGTGGGTGTTTGAGGCTGGTGATGGGCTGCAAGGGGCGCACATCCAGACGCGGACCGGACAGGACAAGCCAGGCATTTGCAGGCTTGCAGGCCTGCATGCTTGGTTTTTTGCAGGCAGGTTCCCAGGGTTCCTTGCTGCCGGGTTGGCGACTTGGTACCCAGGTTGGTAGATGATAGTCGTAGCACGGCAGACTCGACCGCGCCCCACCCCTGCAGCACGCGACGATCCACAGCATCTTCGCACTCTTGGGACGGGGGGTTGAGGCCCCCAAGGGCCCTGGGGCCCTGAGGGGTGGCAGCCTCCACTGCGATTGAGTGTTCCGTTTGGCTGGTTGCCCCGTCGAGGCTCGAGGCTCGAGCAACGGTGGCCCACACCAGTTTCCGCTTTCAGTGCAAGAAAATAAGATCCGTGCAAATAACGTTCATCACTGGCAGGGGACGACGACCGGGGAGATTTGAGTCGAGGTCAAAGTTGCAGCGTCCTCATCTTATACACTCCTTTTCGTATCGCCAGCCCGGCGTCATACAATCCCACATCCTGCCAGTCCTTTTTTCCCTTCTTTTCCCTTTCCTCCCTCTGAAATGATTCCCCTCCTTCACTGACTTCATACGCTCGAACACAAGCCCACGAGCCCACGACTTTTTCCTGAACCTCCCGGACGGTCCAACAGTTAATTGTGTGTGCACACTGCTCGAGAGGTGAAATCGTTATCTGGGTGACCCTGGTCTCTCATACACACACCAGCACACACACACACATTCACCCAGTCTGCGTCACAGGTCTTAGCAAGCCTGCCCCATCACTCCTCCGCCCACCAGGAACCACCAACTACGCGAGAGTGTCTCAACTCTTCGGCATCCCGAGGCCCGGCCTTCATGCCCACGAGGTCAATGTTTTGTCTAGGACTCTGAGACACGCATATATCCTTGAGCCGATCGGGCTCACCCCTCTAATACCATAATTCCAAGATCGACAACCCGGAAGACTGCTTGTTCCCGAGTTCTCGGGTCACATTCTTCAAGCCCATCCAAGCAACAAACAAAAGCAATTCTCCCAAATCATCCATACGGGGGGCAACAGGCAACGGACAACCCCGAGTGTCTCTATAGCGTCACCCGACCAATAAGCCCCGCGGTTCCTCGTCTGCTTTTATTTTCTTTTTTCCCCTCCTCTGGGCTCGGACGTACAAACATACAGGCGCATACCTATATCATAGTATAAGGACGGTCGAAGCCTGCGGTCTCCACGCATACTATCGTGCTCCACCTCACGGCCACCTACGAGCCGGATCGCACAACCATGCCCAAGGGTTTAATACCCCTGATGCTCAGTCCCCGTCTGACCGAGAGCTTCGGCTCCGGTCCCTCAAGAACCAGCGTCATCCTCCCCGCCGGCCAGTACACCAACCCTTCCGCCGCCGAGTCGTCTGCGTCTCCGGCCCATAAGCGCAACGCCAGCGATGTCACACCTATGATTGAACTCTCCCGCCCGCCCGTCAGGACACCCAAGCGCCACTCCCAGCAGGTACCCGCCTCGCTTCCCGTCCTGCCCTTCACGTCGGCCGAGTGGAAGAGGGCAATCGCAGAGATCAAGGAGTGCTACGTGACCCGGCGGTACCGCGCATGTTCGGCCAGATGTAATGAGATCCTCACAAACACCAAGGACCTAGTAAGTTACACCAGTGAACGGCCTCTTTATCGGGATAGTCTCGCTGACCTCGCCCGCAGTCAATGGTGCAACCGGCCTATTTGATATACCTTAACTTTTACGCCGCCGCATCCCTCGAGATGTGCGCGCGGCCATTGCAACCTGGGTCGTCATACAGAACGACCCTTCTCCAACAGGCGCGCGGTCACTATAATGCCGCGCAGTCATTAATTCAGCAAGCGGAGGAAGCAGCCATCGCCCAGTCTCGGTCGACGTCTGCTGCCTCGTCATTACCCAGCCTACACTCCCCATCGGGCTCAGTCTCGTCTCGGGCGTGGACACCGGAGTCCTGCCTGATGACACCTAACTGGACACACTCCAGGAAGTCCAGCCTGCAGCAGGAGCCACGTTCGGGGGACCGGGTGAGGCCAAAGAAGAAGGTCTCGTTCGAGCTGCCCAAGGACAAGGACCGGTGGTCGTTTCGGCTGCCCGAGCCCGTGGTCCGCCCGGACTCGCCAACACTGGGCTTCGACGACGATTACTTCGCGTCCGGGGCGTCGCGGCAGGACCTCCCCGACCTGCCTGTGGCGTCGAGTAAGCGCTGGTCCCGGCATGACCTCGAGATCGACCCACTCGACGATAGCCCCGCGTCATCGCCACCAGCTATGCCGTCCATCAGCGAGGACGAGGAGCCCAGCCCGTCGAGCTCGCCATCCTCGGAAGGGTTCGGCCCCGACGCGTGCCCCTTCGGGCAGTTCGGCGCCGCAGACACGGAGTCGGTCCGCAGCGTGTCCCGCTACTGCGAGACGCTCTCCTCGCTCAAGACGCAGGTCAACAGCCACATGTCCTCGCTCGGCCAGCTCCTCGCGTCCGACGAGCAGCTGCTGGGCCAGCACGACCAGCCTGAGTCGCCGCTGCTGTACGACGCGGCGTCCATCAGGTCCGCGCACGTCAACCGCCTGAGCCTGGGCGGCCGCGACGGGCGCCAGCGCAGCGGCAGCGCCATGAGCTTCACGAGCGCCGGGTCCGTGGGCGACGACGACGAGGCGCGCTCGCAGGACCGCATCGCGAGGATCGACAAGCTGCGCATGAACGGGTGGAAGAGGAAGAGGTTCGACGCGAGCCGCTACGAGGTGCTCTGCGAGACGGTCATGGCGGAGCTGAACGCCAACTGAGGCGCCCACGCCGGGGAAATACACGACCCCCGACGTGATAAGGTGCCCGAGGCGGATCTCATTTGTTCCTTGTGAGCGCAGGCTCGGTATTAGGTAATTGCCTCTGCGCATTCTCATCACGACATCAGACGACGGGCAAAATGGATGCATATGATACACTCCCCGAGTTACCGGGGATGGGATAGGCGGACGGACGGATGGGATGGAAAGGATTTAGGGCACCATTTGTCAGGATCTGCATACAAGGACGCATAGGACAGGTGTTTGGTGCATTTAGGACGGGGAGACAGGCCACATCGCTGCCTGCTGCATTGCGCTCTACATATATATGAATATATCCCCGGACGTCTACGTCCCGCAGAACATTGGTTCTTTTAACAAATTCGAATACCCAAGTATCAAAACGAACTCACAGTCTCCTCATAATGGGCCAAGTGACCTTGATGATCTCGTCTCCATTTGTTGTGCGCCCCAACCCACGGATATTCAACCTCAAGCTATGTAGTATGTGTCCGCATTGTCTCTATCGTCCGTATAGCCATGATATATTTTTACGCTCTGGAGCCTGGGAGTAGATACGTACGAAGGACTCCTCGCCGCGTGATCTAGGCACTTTAGGAAGAAGGAAAGAGTAGTGTTTCACATGGCTTCATATTGTAGGTCACCAGCTTATACTTGAGGCCCTCACCAAATCTCTCGTATAGCATAAAGCAGCTCAGGCGTTCTCCGGCCGGTGGCATGCTCTCGATATTCCATCCGATGCCACGACGAAGCTGTAACAGACAGACCGGTGTGAGAAGAAGAAAAAAACCGAGGTATTCTATTCCATGAACACGATACTTGTGTACCTTCCTATTGTAAGCGGCCAAGCAAGCAATCGACTGACCCCTGTGCTCAATCCAGCTGTAAACCCTACTCGCTATAGAAGCTAACCTCCCTTTCCAGGTCTTGCCCTGAGTTTGCATCCAACTCACTCAAGAGACCTTATTTTCCAACTCGAGCACTGAAGCACGTAACACCCAAAGGCGACGGCGGACGACTGATGCTGCGTCGACCACACGAACGAGAAACACCGGGGTAATGAACCTGACTCTGCAATAGAAAACACAAGACAATTTGCCAAGAAATCCCCCGTGGTATCGAGCCCCTACTTGGTCTTCCTCCTGATTGCCCTCCAACTTCTATGGCTACCTTCCGCCGCCTTTTACTCGTGGAACGAGCGCCTCTTAGCCTCCTTCTCGACCTCCTCCGTTACCTTCAATGTCTGCTCCTGCTGCTTCATCTCGCGCACCTTGGCGAGCACGACCTCGCGGAAGATGGCGCCCTTGAGTTTCTTTTGGAGGTTTCGCTTGCCTTCACTGGTAGAAGTGGAGGCGCCGGCCTCTGCCTTGGGGCTCGAGATCCTGGCGGCAGCGAATTCCTCGGTCGGCATATCCGAGTCCTCTTTGTCGTCCTCCTGGATCTTGAGGGCTTCGATCCTGTTGGCCAATTTGACCATCTCGATACCCCTTCGAAGGCGTGCCTTGGCCATGTAGGCCTTGATCTCGGGAATCAAGTTGTGGTCCGTGGCATTATCACCAGTGAGCCAGATGTGGTTCAGAGCCTGCGAAGAGGACCACCGGTCGTCAGGTTTGGGCTGCAAAAGGCCCATGATGAACTCCTTGGCATCTTCACTAACGTCCTTCCAATACCTCTCATGGAAGGTTACCTTCGCGTTGCTACACTCTTCGATCAGGTCCTGCAGGTTCTCGGAGCGGAACGGCGAGTAACCACACAGAAGTGTGTAGGTGATGACGCCCATGGACCACATGTCGACCGGCTTGCCGTGGCCCTTCTTAAGCATGACCTCTGGCGCTGCATATCCGAACGAACCCGCCATGGTGGTCAAGACCTCGTCCTTGCTGTCGAGCATCTTGGCGATGCCGAAGTCAGCGAGCACGAGATCGGAGTCGGACGCTTTGGTTAGGTAAAGCAGGTTTTCGGGCTTGAGGTCTGCGATGCGGTCAGGTATGCCTCCTTAGCGAAGCATTCATTCTGGGTTCGGACTCACCCCTGTGCACGACATTCTTGCTGTGCAGGTAATTGACAGCCCCGAGCACCTGCTTGATAGTCGCAGCAGCATCCTTTTCTGTGAACTTCCCCTGCTCGCAAATGCGGTCGAAGAGCTCGCCACCGGTCGCCAATTCCGTGACGATGTAGTATTTGTCCTGCAGCATGTGTAAGTTGCAGCCCAGAATCTCAGACAGCCCTGGCCGGCTCCTTCAGGGTGGAATCTCGCTCACTCTAGACTCGAACCAGTCGACGAACCGGACAATGTTGGGGTGCTTCAGGCGCTGAAGCATGTCAAGCTCGTCGTACACCATCCTCTCGTTGCCCTTCACATTCTTCTTGAGGATGATCTTCACAGCCACCTTGCCGGTTGGGCTGTCGGCCTCTCGAACGATGCCATAGGTGCCTGCGCCAAGTGTTCGGCCGAATCGATATTTGGATCTGGCAGAGATAGTCAGAATGGGCCCGGTCTCGCGCCTGTCGAGGCAGAATACGTACTTCTTGTCGTAGCTTTCAGGTTGGCCATGCAGCCGATTGAGCATGTTGGAGACTGACGCACGAGGGGATCTGGTCAGCATAGTGAAGTAGGGTGGGGATAGGACTATCAAGTTCGTGCGTGCATCGTCGCTTGCTGGCAACTTGGGAGCAGCTGCTCAGGATGTAGGGTGAGACCGATAGGTGGGCGGGGTTAAGAACAAAGCTGCATAAGGCAATACTAACAACTCATCTTGCTCCGACTCGATCTACGAATTCAGGAAAGGGTTGCAGAGACACGAGCGACGTGAAAGCGCGCTCGCTGTGTCCTAGTGTTGGAAGAGGTAGCGGGGACCTGCTCAACGAGCTTCTTGAAGCGACAATCTGGCAGCCAGGCAAGCGCGATTGAACCAAAGCAGTTGCGATAGCAGGCGTCAAAGGAAGGAGGCCAGAGCAGACAGAGACAGTCGGAGGGGCGGTGTTGTTTGGCTGAGGATCGAACCGTCAAGAGTCTGCAGCTGCGAACAGAACAAGAGGAGAGTGTACAGTAGTAGCTCAAGTGGTCCCTGGCTAAAAAAGGAGGGGCTCGAACAACGGGCGGCTCAGTGGAGGTGGAGGAGCTCAGACAGTTTCTGGACTTGGGCAGGCGTGTGAGGAGATGGCTTCGTCCGTCAACGACAGTCAACCAAGGTAAAGTACTGGAAGGGCTTGGGAGGGCAACGACAATAATGGGATCTCAGGAAATGCCTTGCGCGTGAGAGGGGGTTGGCTCGTGTCACCAACTGATGATGGCAGCAGGAGGAGCAGGGACAGCCCGATGGCTCAGCCGCACAGCTAAATGGATTTGGATGTTGCTTCGCCGTCGACGGGCGACAGAGCAGTCAACCTAGCGCACGGCGAGGAAGAGGGAGGGGCTCCCAGGGAATCCCCCTCACTGCCCAACGGCACAGGAGCCATGCCGCTGGCTGCTGGTCTGGTCCTTGGCAGAGCGCAAGGCTGCCCCACCACCGGCCTAGCACAGCCATCTTCACCCCCCTTTTTATAGAAGGTGGCCTTGGACGCGGCCGTGGAGGCCGTGGGAGACCCTGATGGATTGTGAACTATTCTGCCATTGTAGCCGTGCATGCGGCAATGATATCCGAGAGATTCCACTTATTACGATACAGTAATGATCGTGAGAGGCTGGGACTTCTGTCCAGCATGGCTCGCTCCCAACTTCGACTGACCGACAGTGACTGTCCTGCTGCTTGTCAACAGGCTATCTCGGAGGGGTCTGCCGTGTTGTTTGGGGGAACCCAGACCCGATCCAAGTCCCTTGTGGTGCTACCTGCCCCTCCATAGTTGCAGGGAGCCTTGCCTGCGCTTATCTGCCTGCCCAGGCACAGGCAGTTGTCGCTGATTGTTTCGGACGATGCTACGGTACGCTGCTGCGACTGCAGGAATGCACGACTGCAGGAAGGCAGGACGGTGGACTATCAGTGACCATGTCGATCACGGAAGCAGTGATCGTTGCTTGTGACTACAGACTACACAGTAGCCACCCGTGCAGGCTAGCGTCGTTTCCCCAGCTTTCGGACTGCCTATGAGCAGACATGCTCATGCTGAGCGGACCTTCGCCAAGTTAGGGGGTACATTGTACCTACAGTAGCGACCGTGTACAGTACCAGAGTTCACAAAGTTACTCGTTACCTCCAGTTCCTAGGCCGTTCTCGAAACAACATTGCCCTTCAGATACAGATTCACCTACCTATTTGCCAAACAAACTGGCTGCCTTCTGTTTGTTGCAGTCTGGCTGTGGCAGACCAGTTACTGGCGTTCGGCTGGCACTCTCACGTCCCTCATTTCTCATACCTACTGCAGAGCCCTCTCGAAAGACGAGGCGGCACTCCGGCGTGCCTGCAGTCCCCCGTCTCCCCTCCGAACCGGCACCCACCTAGTCACCTTCAGTACCTAGCCCTGACGTATGTAGCCGGGGTCTTCTTCCTCTCGACGGAGCCATTCCACCTCCACCACACACCGTCTGCCTTCTTCGCCTCCATTTCACCATGGGTGCCAACTTTGCGCATAGGCGGCTCGGGAAAGAGTTGACAAAAGTATGTCTCTTCCTCTGTGTGTCTGTATTCACGCTCGGGCGCGCAAGGGTCCGCCACAAAGCTGGTCCATTGCCAGCTTGGGGCCACACTCCCACCCTGCCACCACGCTCGAACTTCGGTTCAATTCTCGTGAGCTGACTGGACTGTCACGATAGATCACCGGCAACCTCCCGGCGGGCATATCCCTTGTGTCTGCGGACGACCTCGAGACGTGGTATCTGGATATCAAGGTCCTCGACGACAACCCGCTCTACCCAGATGTCTACAGGCTGATGTTCAGATTTGGGAACCAATACCCAATCGGTAAAGAACCTTACAAATGGCTCCGATCTCTTTGTGAGGCAGTCCCGACTAATGGTTGAATCAGAGCCGCCTGAAGTGACCTTCGTCCAGAAGCCCGAGCGACCAATACCGATACACCCACACATCTACTCGAACGGAATCATCTGCCTCGACCTCTTGGGCCAGCAAGGATGGAGCCCGGTACAGAACGTTGAGAGCGTGTGCATGTCCCTGCAGAGCATGCTGACGGGCAACACCAAGAATGAGCGCCCGCCTGGAGACGAGGAATTCGTCCGGAGCAATCGACTGCGGCCGAGGGACATTGATTTCTACTACCATGACAACAAAGTCTAAATGCGAACGAGCTCACGGCCGCTCATTATTCATAACCCCGGAGTTGACGACGCGGCTTTGGCGGACGAAATGGATACACGGAACGATGGCATTGTGTTGTGCAACACTGAGACTACAGCGACGGTTGATTGGAGTTTTGGTTGGTTGCCATTTTCCCAGCACTCTTGGGAGGCCTTGAAGTTCAAGTACCCTTTTACGATATCTGTTTCGAACTCAGGTGCTAGGTTGGGTCCTTTAGAGGAAATCATTACTTGGTGTGAGCAGCATCAGGTGCTATCAGTTTTGGAAGGCCTACAAATAGAAAACCGTTGTCAGGTAGGCTGAGCGTACAGGACTTCAAGTCATCAGTCCACACTGTCCCGCAGCTCGATGTGTAAACTGCCGTGAAATGTTGGCGAAAGCCCTGCAAAGAGGCGGAAGCCTGAAAACACGGCCGTCGGCGGTCCACATCACACATAGACAATGACCCTTTTCAATGCAGGCGTGCCAGCCTGTCTAAGATGGAGGCCCCCTATCGTCTTGGTTGTGGATTGGGGGATCTTATCGAAGCATTTTGTTTATCGATTGATCAATCAATCGTCCGGCAGGCAGGCCGGTGCTGGGGTGGGGCCGGGCCACCTGTGACAGGCATCTAGCTCCCCTCCACGCGGTCCTCCTCGCTTTGGGGCCCATGGATGACCGAAGCCAATGCTGCGACCGTAGTGTTCGTCCCTCACCCTGAAATCTCACCTTTGTCCATGGAGAGCCCAGCATGGCTCCTCCACTTGGCTTCGACACGGAGCAGATCAGAGACAAGGCTAGGAAGGACCTGCTCTATCTTCTCTCGGTAGTAAGTAAGGCGCCCGACACGGCTCCCACGGCAGTGGAAGCTCATGACCAGCTTCATTGACTTGGCGCGTTCGGCCTGCCGCTTAGGTCCAGGGCAAGAAGAACCTCGTCATCGAGCAGAGCCTCGCTGGCCCCATCGGAACAGTCGTCAAGGTGCAAACCTTGCAGGACTACGGTGTCGATAAATTCTTCTTTTTAGAAAGCAACAATGTCTCGACTTCCCAGAGGAACATCGTCTTCATTGCCCGTACCGCCCATGCGCAGGAAATCGCAAGTAAGTCGCCATCTTATACACCTTGATGCAGCCGCCGCTCCCTCGCCTGCTATCGACTCGGCCCCGGACAAAGCCAGTGCTCACCTGCAATGGCTCTCAAGACTTGAGAGGTGCGGTGACGGCTATCAGAGCGCGCTGACATTCCCGCAGACCAGATAAGGCGATTACAGCGTGAGAGCCAGACATCCCATGAGTTCCATATCTTCTGGGTGCCGCGGCGCACCATTGTCTCCGACAAAATCCTTGAAGAATCAGGTGTCCTCGGCGACGTCAACATCTCGGAGCTCCCTCTGTACTTCTTCCCACTAGAGCGAGATGTCCTTTCCCTTGAACTCGACGATGGGTTCAAGGATCTATACCTGTCGAAGGACCCCACACCAACCTTCCTGCTCGCCCAGGCCCTGATGGGCATCCAACTCAAACACGGCTTGTTCCCCCGTATCACGGGCAAGGGCGACGGTGCCAAGAGAGTCGCCGAGCTGCTCTCTCGCATGAGACAGGAGCTCCTGGCGGGCGAGGTGGCCAGTGAACCCGACAAGAGTGGCCTCAGCCCGAGCACGACAACGGAAGGCGTTATCATCATTGATCGCGAGGTCGACATGGTCACACCCCTCCTCACCCAGCTGACATATGAAGGCCTAATAGACGAGGTCTTCGGCATTCAGAACAACCAGACAGAAGTCGACTCGACCATTGTAGGCGGTGCGCCACAAGCGGCTCAGAGCGCATCAGCAGCCCCGGCATCTAGTAACCAGTCAAGAAGACGCAAGGTCCAACTGGACTCGTCAGACAACATGTATGATCAGCTTCGAGACACGAATTTTGCCATTGTCGGCAACCTGCTCAACAAGGTCGCTCTGCGCATACAGAGGGATCTAGACAGCCGGCACACGACTAAAACGACAGCAGAATTGACAGACTTTGTGCGAAAACTGCCAGGTTATCAAGCAGAACAACAGAACCTCAAGATACATACGAACCTGGTGGAAGAGATCATCAAGTACACACGTACCGACCAATTCAGCAAGCTCCTCGAGGTTCAACAGAACCTTGCGGCCGGCGCTGACCCGTCGTCTCAGTTCGACTCGATTGAGGAATTGGTTGCTCGCGACGCCCCGCTGCCTGAGGTGCTTCGGCTCCTGTGCATATACTCGTGCATATCTGGCGGCATCAAAACCAAAGAACACGACCAATTGCGCAAGCTGGTCTTACAAGGTTATGGATACCAGCACCTTTTGACCCTACACAACCTGGAGAGACTGCAGCTCTTCCTCCCCAGATCCTCGCCTATGGCATCCATGATCCCAATGGCCGGCTCTGGGGGCGCTACTGGTGAAAAGACCAACTATTCGACCCTGCGGAAATCCCTGCGGCTCATTGTAGACGAAGTCAACGAGCACAACCCGAACGATATAGCATACGTCTACAGTGGGTATGCGCCCTTGTCGATACGGCTGGTTCAATGCATACTCCAGAAGCAATATCTACTCTCCATGACCAAGGGAAACGGCGTGGCAGGTGCTGCAGTTGCGAGCTCCGGCAGTCATGGTTGGAGGGGATTCGAAGAGGCTGCCAAGCACGCGCGGGGCCAGACATTCGACGAGCTTCAAAAAGGAGAAGACAAGGCGGTCAAGGCTCGGGCGCTGCTCTCTGGCAACGGGCAGAAGAAAACGGTCTTTGTTGTGTTTGTGGGTGGAATCACTTTTACGGAAATTGCAGCACTGCGCTTCATTGCAAAACAGGAAGAAGGTTTGTGCCACCCTTTCCCGTGTCCGGCACAGTCCACGATCGCCTCTCCCGCCCTTGGGCGTACCCATTGCTGACTGTTGGAATGCGACAGCTCGAAGGAATATTGTCATATGTACGACCTCGATTATAAGTGGGAACAAGATGATGGCCACGGCGATTGAGAAGAATTCATTCGGACAGGCTGCTCGCCCTGCAGACGGGGCAGCACGATGAAGAAGACACAATGATGCAGCGTGGTCAGCGCCGC
This sequence comes from Diaporthe humulicola, assembly GCA_038088545.1. Taxonomy (NCBI): domain Eukaryota; kingdom Fungi; phylum Ascomycota; class Sordariomycetes; order Diaporthales; family Diaporthaceae; genus Diaporthe; species Diaporthe humulicola. The sequence continues at coordinate 136,025 of JBBWSL010000017.1, forward strand.
CTGCATCGATACTGGGTCAATTCAGATGAGCTGCTACTCGGCTGATGGTCTGTCTTTGGATTGGAAGATACTGCAGAACAGACGGGGTTGTGCCAGGCGGCAGAGGACTAGAAAGAGAGTAAAGGAGAAACCCCAAGTCTCAAGGGCAGACTTACCCAGATTTACACATTATCACGTGATCAATTCAACCAAGTTGCAATGGACGGAAGAGCAGTCCCAGAAATGTGCTGTTTTCCCTCCGTGTCAATTGCCCGTATAATTAATACCAGGCCATATCGGCTGGAGTATGCCAACATCTAGCTAGCGGTTTTGCGTGCGGCAGCTGCACGGTGCTGCTTTTGCTGACGACCGAGCCAGAGCGTTCCGGGAGCTGTTGGGCGAGGTGGTAGACCTGACCTTCGAAACCAGCAAGGGCCGGCCCTGCTTTGCCCCTCCCCCCCGGGCTGGTCTGATCTGCACTACTCATGAGACTGGCATCTTCTGAATATCGAGCACCGAGCATCGTTTTGATGCCGTAAATTTGTTCACTGACCGGTCTCCTGCAGCGTCCGGATTACGTTCCAATCACAGAATGGAGTCGCCTGGTTCCATCGCATGAAATATCCAGACTCGGTTCGATGGAGACGACCGATGAGATTGGCGGCGGCGATATATCAATTCCAACCTCTCGAGCCCTCATCTCCAGCGACTGCATACGCCGTCATAACCCAAGACAAACGATACCTCCGTTCTAGCCAAAGTCGAGTCCCGAGCTCATAATGGGAGCGAATTCGCGCAGTGCTCGATCTGGACAGAAAAGTGGCATTGGAAAGAGACCTGCACGGAGCAGCAATAGTGGCTCTGACCCCCAGGTTCCGCACTCATCACCTGTATTACTCTCACCGGCTTCAACCTCGTCGTCCCGGGCCAACTCCGCCCAAAAACGGAAGAACCTGACCCCAGGCTCATCATCGCGTCGTAGCAGTATCAATTCTCGAGCATCGCGCAAACCTTCGCGGCCTTTAGCTCCTCGACCTGAGCCGGAGGAGGATACGGACGAGTTCATCGCCGATATCATCGTCGTGAACACAGACTCACCGGACCACCTCGTCGACATGGATGATGAGGTATCCGAGAAGATGATAATGGGGGATGCCATTATGTACGTTACTTAGTCCTCCCGGCCCTCACGTGATCCTGTCTCTGTATCATAGCCGCTGTATATCGCCATGTATATTCGTTTTCCTCTCTGACGAAAGTCCCTCCAGGTCGGATCCTCACGAATCTCATGCTCATCAACAGCCTTCTCCTGACCCTCCCGTCTCTGTTGAGGCGGCGTTGGAGTCGGCTAAAACACCGTCAGAATTGGCAAACACTTGTGTTGCTGGCGCGGATGCGTCTGAGCCGGCAGCGGTTGAGGGAATTGCACAACATTCGATACCTGCGCACGAAAGCTCTGGATGCGCTCACCCCCCAGACTTGATGAACACGGAGGCAAGGCCCTTGGAGCCGTCGTTACCAGAGCCGGTTGCTGTTGATATGGACTACACTGCGTCACATCCGACCAACCAAGACGAGCCTTTCGAAACAATGTCCATGTTTCCACCTTCTCAATATGAAGGCGTCGATGGGACAAATTCTATGGCGAACGAGCCTTCTTTCGCCGAAACGTCGGGGGTAGCTGTGGCCGATATGGCACACCGAGAAACGAAATCCGGAGAAGTGGGAGAGGCAACACCCGAGTCCGACAAGCCAGCACTCAAGCCTACAGAAGTGAACACCCCAGCAGAAATCAATTCATTGGTGGATCGGGAAAATTGTGGCCTAGATGTGAATAATTTTGAGCATGTTGTTGTGGATGCAATAATGCCAGTCGCCCCCCCTCTCCCAAGACGTGGCGATCGCGCATTTTCACCCTCTGCAAAAACAGGCGCCGCGGAGAGCGATCCCGCCGAACCAGAACCTACTCATTCTGAGCCGATAGACGAACATGCGAACGAGCCGATGCTCACCGAGGACAATGGTAGTGAAGTAGAGTCGCCCCAGAATTCTACAAAGGTGCCTGGACGAAGCTCAAACCCAGCAGCCTCAAGTTCTGAATTGAGTGACCTCCCCGACCTGGATGGTGTTGCTCCATCAAAAGCCTCGAGGACCGATGAAGGATTATTGGCAGTGGAGGGAATGGTCGACCATATGGACGAGGCTTCTTCAGAGCTCAGCGATGTTGTCTCCGCTGATTTAGTATCCTCGGATGCGGCGCTCCTTGACTCGACCCCAGCAAAATCAGCAATCAGCCACTTGATCGGAGAGTCGCGTCATTCGTTTGCCTCATCAGCATCGGCCCCAACCGAGCAATCTGGACAGTCCTCGAAACCACCCTCCGTCTCTAGCAAAGCGACGACTCCCTTCGACACCGGCAGCCCGAGAGAAGCGGCAAGTCAGCCCATCTCGTTGACACCGCTTTCAACGCCAATCGCTAGAGTTCAGACGCGGTCGCGGAGGGTACAGTATAATGTACGCCCAAAGGTATCCATTCCTACAGACCTGACTCCGCAAGAGTATGCCATGGAATGCATTGAGGCCGCGGAGAACTCGCGTCTGAATCCCTACGCGTTGCACCAAGAAGAGTATCACATATTGCGTTTTCATCTCAGCCACGCACAGGTCACGACCTATTTGAATATTCGAAACGGCATCCTTAGACTCTGGGTGAGGAACCCACAGATCGCCGTCACGAGAGAAGAAGCAATCGGGTGTGCCAGGGACAACCGCTGGTTCGATGTTGCAAACGTCTGTTTCGACTGGTTGGTTCGTCGTGGTTTCATCAACTACGGCTGTGTGGAAATTCGACAACACAAGAGGAAGAATGTGCCCGCCGAGGACTCGCAGCCACGGAAGAGAAAGACTGTGGTGATTATTGGAGCTGGGTTCTCCGGGCTCGGATGCGCCAGGCAGTTGGAAGGACTCTTCACGCAGTACTCAAAGCGCTTCCGTAACATGGGCGAAGATCCGCCTCGGGTGGTTGTGCTGGAGGGCAGAAACCGAGTGGGAGGGCGAGTCTACTCCCGTGCTTTCCACACCCTGCCGGATACTGCGCCAGGGGTATTCCGAGGCAAGCGCTTTACCGCGGAGATGGGCGGCATGATCATCACTGGGTTTGATAGGGGCAACCCCTTGAACATTCTCGTGAGGGGACAGTTGAGCTTGCCATACCATTGTTTGCGGAGCGACATGTCTCTCTATGACACCAATGGGACAGCCGTTGACCCTACTCGTGATGAGATGGTCGAGCATCTCTTCAACGCGTGTCTCGACCGGGTGAGCGAGTACAAGTTCAAGTCGCAACAGTCCAAACTGATCGAAGGAAATCATGACCTCATCGACGAGGGCCGTGATAGCACTGCCGAGGGCCACAAGACTATCGCTTTCGAGGAGGAGAAAGTTGCTTCCCAACCTCATGCTCCGCCCGTCTCACAACAAAATGTCGCGCCTGAGACTCACCTTGTACCAGTATCCACAGACCGCATGACCGGGAAAGTCCACGTCGAGCCTGGCACTCCTGGATCCACTAGGGCTGCATTCAAGGCCAAGTCGCTCGGCTGGACCCTGAAGCCTGACGTGCCGGAGACGAGGGACATAGATCTGGATGCTGCAGCTAGTGGCAGCAGTGCTACGCTGGGATCAGTTGTCGACGAGGCCTTGATGCAACACAAATATCTACTCGATCTCAACGCCCAGGACTTCAGACTGTTGAACTGGCACATTGCAAACTTGGAGTACAGTAATGCCACAAATCTCAACCGCCTAAGCCTGCAAGGATGGGACATTGATGCCGGCAACGAGTGGGAGGGTAAGCACACCATGATAGTTGGTGGGTATCAGAGCGTTGCCAGGGGGCTCTCGATGCTCCCGACGCCTCTCAATATACGACACAAGGCGCCTGTGAAGCGTATCACGTACATCACCGAAGGAGCCACTGGCCCAGCCAGGATTGACCTGGAGGATGGCCAATCTGTTGAAGCCGATTATGTTGTCAACACTATCCCATTAGGCGTCTTGAAGCACGGGGGTGTCGAATTCCAACCTCCTTTACCTTCGTGGAAAACTGACGCCATCGGACGCTTAGGCTTCGGTGTTCTGAACAAGGTCATTCTCGTATACAAGGATGCATTCTGGGACAAGGATCGAGACATATTCGGGACTCTACAGACTCCCACTAATCGTCTAAGCTTGAATCAGAAAGACTACGTCTCGCGCCGTGGTCGCTTCTTTCAGTGGTTTAACGTCAGCAACACGACCGGCATGCCTTGCCTACTTGCGTTGATGGCCGGCGACGCGGGCTACGACACCGAGATTACCCCTAATGATGAGCTGATTGCGGAAGCCACCGAGGTCCTGCGTATGCGATACGGTGCTCGAGTGCCACCACAGCCGCTAGAAGCCGTCGTGACCAGATGGGAGTCGGACCGGTTTGCGCGGGGCAGCTACTCAAATGCCGGAGTCAAGATGCAGGCTGAAGATTACCAAATAATGGCTCGATCCATCGGCAACTTGCACTTCGCAGGCGAGCACACCATCGTCACGCACCCTGCCACCGTTCACGGCGCCTATCTGTCCGGCCTGCGAGCAGCATCTGACGTGCTAGAGGAGATGATCGGCCCCATCGACATACCCATGCCTCTGGTTCTCCCTCGGGAGACTTCTGCCTCACTGAAACGAAAGGCCGAGGAAGAGAACAAGGACCCCATACAAGCCCGTCTCGAAGCCTACGAAATAGAGATCCAAGAGCACATTTTCTCCAGGCTTGGTCCGTATCCCATCAAGCCCTCCAAAGTGGCCGGGAACCCATATCTCTTGTTCAACAAGGCGCACTACGAGGAGGGACGCAAGCGCTGCGAGGAGGGCCGGCGCACGGGCAAGGGCAAGCCCAGCCCCAACGAGGTGCGGACCATGACGTCCAAGATGTGGAAGGAGGCTGCCCTGGAGGTGCGGCAGCCCTTTGAGGATGCTGCCGAGGAACAGAAGCGGACCTATGCCCAGGCGCTGAGTGATTGGACCGCAGCGGCGGCCAGGTGGGAGAAAGATGCCATCGAGCTGAGGCAGGAGTATGTCAAGGAGCACCCCTATGAGGCTGGCCCGGGCGACCTCGCTGCAGACGGAACCGGGTATGCGAGTGGCGGGGCGAGGAGGGCGAAGAGGGTCGAGAGCTACGCGGAGGAGGACAGTGACCTCGACATGGACTAACTGGCGGGCGAGCGGGTGTTTTATCGTCTTCTTTCTCATTCTGTTGCGGGGTTGGGTTGGCGGGATCATGGCTGCCGGAAGTAATGTGTCTTCCCAGGAGGCACAGGAGTGTTGTCATGGAAACGAAGAGCATGCGGGAACGAGTCGGATAATCACGCATGGTTGGTGTTTTGGGGGGCCAGGCGCACACGTACACGCTGAACATACTTGCTTTCTGCTTCCACTTCGTCTCTTTGGCTTCGGGGGGTTCTCTCTCTTTCTTGAAAAAGAAACAAGCCACACAACTAGAACAGAGCGCTCATTCAAATGCACATGTTCTAGAATGTCGGTCCCGCTCTCTCAGTGCCCGTGGCTTTGCCTTCCAACAGGCCAAACGCTTGAAGATCGCGCCGCATCCCCTCCGATGCCTCAGCGATAGCGAAGGCCATCCTCGCTATTCCCAGATCTCCGCCAATTTGCCCCTACGATATCTCAGGATGGAACGAAATCGAATCAGGTGAGCAAGTTTCTAAATACGGGAAGAGAAACCCCCAGACTGGGAGCTTTCGACCGTTTAAATTGAGCATCATCCCTTGCTCGGCTGGCCTTAGCCGATGGCGGCGAACTGTGCTTGCGGCTTATGGTCCAAGCCACGGACGGTTCTGTGCTATGTCAGCGCCGCCTCAAGGGGGGTAAGGAGCTGGCCGCGTACGTTTGGTGCGTTGTCCGTCACAGCTCTGGCGGGCGGTTTACGGCATCGGGGAGGACATGCTGTGGCGCACTCCTGGGGGTATTGTCATCTACTGTGGTTTAGACTACGGATGCACAAGTGGACCAGATAGCGGCCGGGTGTGATTCACGTCAGCGGAGAGCGGTCCGCACAATTTACCCGGAGCATTGTGAGGCAAACAATTCCTCGAATCTCTCTCTCTTTACTCTACTGATCTTGGTACACGGGCCGGACGAAGCCCGTTGGTATGTGTTGTCACAAAGGGAAATTTGTTAAGATTCCGTCCATCCGGACCTTGGCAACGTGCCCCAGCATTTCTTCTACCTGCCGCTCTGCATTTACATGTCTGCCGAGGCAGTGGCACCGGTGATAATCTCGACCAGTTCGCCGGTAATGACGGCTTGTCGGGTTCGGTTGAACAGAATCTGGTACTTGGTGATCATCTCGCCGGCGTTCTTGGAGGCGTTCTGTATGACCTATTAGCATCTTATACAAAGTCACGCACGCACAAGTCCCGTCACTTACATCCATGGCGTTTCGGCGGGCAGACTGCTCGCAGGCGTGACCCTCCGCAAGACCCCAGTAGATGGTGTTGGCGAGGGCGTACTCCTGCAGGTTGGGCAGGAGCTCCTCGTCGATCTCGAAAGCAGAGAAGTTTTCTGGGAGTTGCGTCAGCAAAGAACAAGCACGGGGAGTATTTGGCTCTTAGAGTTGATGGGTTCTAAGCACGTACGGGAAGCCTTGATAGCGTCCTCGGAGAAGGCATCAATCTCGGTGGCCTCGTAGCTCTGGGCGTTGATGAACTTGTTGTAGAGGACCTTGATCGAGGCGTACTCGTGGGGCAGGTTGACGATCTGGTCGGCGATGGCCTGCGCATCGGCAAAGGTGGGAACATCCTTGCCAATGCCAGCGAAGCTGAGCTGGATGTCCCTGGCCTGGGTTCGCGACAGCTGGGCCTTGCACTTCTCACCGATGATGACGAGCTCGTAGGCGTTGGGCTTCTCGGTAAAGAGACGGCGGATGTGGCGGGAAAGACCGGAGTGGATACCACCGCAGAGGCCCTTGTCGGAGGAGCAGACAACAATGAGGGTCTTCTTGTCCTCGCCCTCGAGAGGCTTGGTCTCGGCCTGGTCGAAGACCTCGTTGGAAGTCTGACCGTAGACCTTGGACTCGTTCATGGCACGCTGGGCACGGGTGAGCTTGGTCGAGGCCACGATCTTCATGGTGTTGGTGATCTTCTCGATGTTGCGGATGGACTTGAGACGGCCCTCGATTTCTCGCAGCGTCGCAAAGCCGGCGGCAGCATGAGGGGCGGACGTGACGGCGCTGTTTTGGTTGAATGAGACATGTCAGCTTGCTGGTTCCTCATCCGTTTCCTCATCACAATTGAAGACTTCTGCACCGTCCCAGTCAAGAAGACTTGATGTCAAGCCCCGCCCGTGCTCGTAGAGGTTGAGGTGGGCGCCGATGCAGAGTCGCGGCCCGCTTTGCCAGCGTCAAACACGTACCGAGAGGGAAACGCAGCTCCAGCTCTCAGAGCCGGCCGCGCAGCTCTAGACAGCATCATGTCTTTGAGGGATTGAATGTGAAATGCTCTGCCGGAGGTGGCTCGATTGAGCAGTGACGATCGGGCGGCCAATTGATCGGGTGGGGGGTGGTTGGCAGGAGGGTACGCGAGAAGCTCTCTCCGGTCTCTAAGTCTCTCAAATGATGCTGCTGCAGGTCGCGAGCCGTCTTCTTTTCGCTCCGTCCCCGAACCGGACTGGAGCCGTCACGTGGGCTAGGAATACGGCAGGGGGTGCCGCCAAGACTGTTCTGGATCCCCGGAGGCAGGCAGTCGGGTCGGTACCTGGGCAAAGGTACCTGCTCGCCATTGCGCCAGTCAGTCTTCAGTCTTTGCGCGCCCGCCCTGGCCATCGATCCTCTCCCTCGTCCCTCTCTTCTCACTTCACGTTGACTTAACTCTCTTTGGTTTTTTTGGCCCGTCTATATCTTCGCAACGCTCACTGTCCACTGCAAGTTTCCACCAAACAAAAAAAAAACTTCGAGCTGCCCCCCCTCAACGCCACCCGCCTAGCCAGCTCGGGCCTTGGTGACTTACTCCTTCATCCTCTGCGCTTACTTTCACTTCCCTTTCCTTTCGCACCACCGAGTCTCCCAGACCTCCTTCCTTGCAACCACCGCCGTCTGGGCTCCTCTCAGGACAGCACACGCCACCCTCTCGAATCACTCGACTCGTCCACATCACCAGTCATGTCTTCGTACGGCGACTCCGACGATGACATGCCTCTGGCAAGATCCAACGGCAACCACCGTGAGTGACCTCCCCCCCCCACCCAGCCCCCTTCACCTACCATTCGTCACTTCGCTCGCCTACTTCTTTGCAGTTTCATCATCATCTTCAAGGGTGTTCTTGTTCACGTTGCTAACCGACGCTGATGGTTTTGTGAAGTCTCAGCCTCCAAGATTTCGAAGGCCGAAGACAAGGCTATGGACGAGTCCGCTTCCAAACCAAAGCATTCCGCTGCAGGCATCTCAATTCGAAATGGCCCAATCGATGATGATTCAATGGACATAGATCACCCCAATGGCACTGCTAAGAGGAAGTCACGGTCTTCCATCGGCAACAATGTCAGCTACAAGGACCAATCCGATAGCGATGACGAGATTCCTCTGGTATGTCATTGCACTTTTGAGGCTTTGGAGCGCTGGAGCGCGGTCGCGCGGTCAAGTCACTGTTCTAGAGGTGCGCTCTTGGGCTGACACACAAACCAGGCCAAACGCCCCAAGAAGGCTCCCAAGGAGAGCGACGATAGCGATGATGAGCCCATAGCAGCCAAGAAGCTGCCACCTTCGTACAAGGAGACGGCCCTTCCTACCGACTCGTCCGACGATGACAAGCCTCTCGGTGCAAAATTAGCCAAGAAGAAGGCTCAGATCGAGAAGAAGGCTGAGAAGGAGGCCAAGGCCATTCGAGCGCACGATGCCAAAGTCAAGAAGGCTGCACCGAAGAAGGCTGTGAAGAAGGAAGAATCATCGGACGATGAGCCGTTGGCCAAACCCGCCAAGAAGCAGACGAACGGGACCGCCTCGAAAGCCAACGGTGTCAAGACCGAGAAGAAGGCTCCTGTCAAAGCCAAGGCAGCGCCAAAGAAAGCGCCGGCCAAGGCCAAGGACAAGTCGCCTGACGAGGACGAGGATGACGAGCCTCACGAGTGGTGGAATGAGCCGAAACCTGAAGACGACAGTATCAAGTGGAACACACTCGAGCACAATGGTGTGCTGTTTCCCCCGCCATACGAGCCATTGCCGAAGAGTGTTAGGCTCTTGTACGATGGCACTCCTGTGGAACTTCACCCTGAGGCAGAGGAAGTTGCGGGTTTTTTCGGATCCATGCTCAACTCGACCCAGAACGTCACCAACCCCGTTTTCCAGAAGAACTTCTTCGGCGACTTCAAGGAGATCTTGAAGAAGACTGGAGGTGCAAAGGACAAGAATGGGAACAAGGTCGACATCAAAGATTTCTCCAAGCTTGATTTCACCAACATTTACGAGCATTACAAGGCAATATCTGAAGCGAAGAAGGCCTGGACCAAAGACCAAAAGCAGAAGGCCAAGGAGGAGAGACAGAAGTTGGAGGAGCCGCTGCAGTACTGCAAATGGAATGGGCGCAAGGAAAAGGTTGGAAACTTTCGTGTCGAGCCTCCTTCGTTGTTCCGGGGTCGTGGCGAGCATCCCAAGACTGGCAAGGTCAAGAAACGTGTACTGCCCGAGCAGGTCACCATCAACATCGGCAAGGATGCCAAGGTCCCTTCGCCGCCACCAGGGCACAAATGGAAGGCAGTTCAGCACGACAACAAGGCAACCTGGCTAGCCATGTGGCAGGAGAACGTCAACGGCAACTACAAATACGTCATGCTTGCCGCCAGCGCCTCTGTCAAGGGTAAGGCAGATATGGCCAAGTTCGAGAAGGCTCGCGATCTCAAGAAGCACATCGATTTTATCCGCAAGGATTACACCAAGAAGCTGAAGAGTGAGGTCATGCAGGAGCGCCAGATGGCCACTGCGATGTATCTGATTGACAAATTCGCGCTCAGAGCTGGAAATGAGAAGGACACGGACAACGAAGCTGACACTGTGGGCTGCTGTTCTCTCAAGTTCGAGCACTTGACCCTTCGAGAGCCAGACACGGTCATCTTCGACTTCCTGGGCAAGGACAGCATCCGATTCTACGATGAGGTCAATGTCGACCGCCAGGTCTTCAAGAACTTGAAGATGTTCAAGAAGGCACCCAAAGAGGACGGCGACGACATATTCGATCGCGTCAATGTAAGTTGCGCGCCTTCTTCATTCTTTTAGATAGGAAATACTGACAGTGATAGACTTCCCAATTGAACAAGCATCTGTCCAACTACATGCCCGGGCTGACGGCAAAGGTCTTCCGTACCTACAACGCGTCCTGGACCATGTCAAATCTGCTGCAGAAGCTCGACGCCGGACAGCACAAGAAGCTCACGGTCAACGAGAAGGTCAAGCTCTACAACGACTGCAATCGGGAGGTCGCCATTCTTTGCAACCACAAGCGTACCGTAGGAGCTAGCCACGAGCAGGCAATGGAGAAGCTAGGAGACCGGGTTAGTTTGCCCTTTGAAGGATCTCGAGGTGTGAGATATTTGCTAACGAGGATTCCTATAGATCAAAGGCCTCAAGTACCAGCGATGGAGGGTGAAGATGATGATCCTGGACGTCGACATCAAGATGAAGAAGAAGAAGGGAGCGGCGTTCTTTGAGAAGGAGCCCGAGCTGACTGATGAGTGGGTCCTCAGCCACCAGGCCTTCCTCGTCGAGGACCAGCGCACCAAGATCACCAAGAAATTCGAGAAGGACAACGAGAAGCTCGTCGCCGAGAAGAAGAAGCCACTCCCGGAGAAGGAGCTTAAGGAGCGGCTCAAGGTGGCGGTCGACCTCGAGAAGAAGTTCAAGAAGGAGAACAAAACCAAGAAGGTCGAGGCCGAGGGCAAAGGTCCGACGGTGGCCAAGCTTGAGACGAACATCGAGAAGATCGAGGAGAGGATCAAGAACCTTGAGGCCCAGTCTGCTGACCGTGAAGGCAACAAGGAGGTTGCCTTGGGTACTTCCAAGATCGTGAGTCCCCCTGATTCTAGTGCGGGTTGCCTTTTACTGATCTCTGGCAGAACTACATCGATCCACGACTCAGTGTTGTCTTCTCCAACAAGTTCGACGTGCCCATTGAGCGGCTCTTCCCGAAGACTCTCCGTGAGAAGTTTACCTGGGCCATCGCCTCAATCGGTGAGGATGATGCTTGGGAGTTCTAGAACTTTCTCCGCCTGGTCGTCCAGCACCCACATTCCAGTATACAGTATGTATTAATTGTCGACATGGCCGAATGCCAGGGCGATCCCCAGGGACGACCCGGACCCGGACACGGACCCGGCCTCGAAGCTCGACGACACATTTCTCAGCTCGACCATGGGTCTAGCAACTGCCAGGCGTGCAAACCTTCTGACTAGACGGCACGACTGGAAGCATTCTGCGAGGGCAAACTTCTGCTATCCCGATAAAACCACTTGAATGCTCACCACTTTCTTGATAGAGAGGATTCTAGATGAGCTTTAGAAGCACACAGACGTTCCGGCTCGGTCCGCAGAGTAGAGACAAGGTTTGTGGAAACAATGCTGAAGCAGCAAACAAACCCAAACAAACAGGAAAATTGCTAGAGGAAGCGATGATTTTACATACTTTAAGAGTAAATCGTTTTCATCATTTTGTCCCTGACCGGTCTCGAGTGAGGTGTGTGCAGTATTGTGCTTGTTCGTGTGTGCAATTGGATCCAGCGTTACGAGGGGCAGCCTGCAGAAGGAGCCTTCCTCCCGAGTCAGGGGCATCACGGGTATTTGCGTACCTAGTCTACCAACATATGAATACCATCTCGTGCATGTCAGGCCCGCCTACGCTATGCCGGTATCCGCCGCGGGATGCTTGGGCATGTGACACTGCTAGGATCCGAGGAGCAGCCCTGCTGGGCTTCAGGAAGCGGTTGCTCTACGTAGCTCGGCAGAGCTCGAGGAGCTCTGTTATAGCCCATAATGGTGTCTGACGTCAGGGGAACTGGACTCGAGCTGCGTGCTGCGCAGCTACAGCACAATGGTCCCTTTGTTGTTGCGGTGGATGATGATTGATTTTTATTAGTCGACTTAGACCAGAGCAACCGTGCAAATTGGGAGGTCCACAATTTCGCCGGGCAGCTGGCTAACAGCACTCACCGCTGGAGTGGGCTGGCTCTGTTAGGGGGCTCGGCCGCTCCAGCCCCTCCCAACCACCGTGATTTCTGGCCCAAACGGAGGTGATGATATGATGGCAACGGCCGGCGGCTCCAATCAAAACAAACACATTTGGGGCCTGGGGCCTGGGGCAGGGTAAGGATGGGTGGCCTGCAACTGCAACGGTCCCACGTCGACACTGCTCATACTCACACCCACACCCATGCTTCCCTGGCTCCTCAGCGACGTGGTGGGCGGCGGATGACGCTGCCTGCGGACTGTTTTGGCCAAGTTCCGGACCGCCCTGTTTGATTTGGTGAGGCTGGGAGACCGCAGCACACACAGCACACCCAGCACACACAGTAGATAGCCAGCACTTGGGCGAGTTATAACCCAACCCACAAGGCACGACCCGATCCCATGTGGCTGCCATGTCGTGTCCCGAGACATACTTGACATACTTCTTGCAACTCTCACCAACCTTTGTCTCACTGCCTGTCCTGTCGTCCTTGCTTGTTTGCTTCCACACGCAACGGTGAACTGGACTAGACCGATCCATACATACAAGTATACAGGTGCCTCCTCTCTCATCTCTCGTCTTTGCTGGAGAGTAGAGCCCGAGCCTCTGGGACAGGATAAACTCACCGTCTCCTGCTCTCCTGATCCTCGACATCTCCCGCCAGCCTCTCCACGCAGCCAGCATCATGTTCCTCACGAGGTCGTTACGGGCAGCCGCCACCACTGCTCTCCTGGCCGGCTTTGTAACGGCTCAGACATCTACCGACTGCAACCCCACACAGACAAGTAGGTCGCTCGCCACAGCTCTGCCCTGATCGCCTTCTAACAGCATATTTCCAGCATGTGACGCCAAGCCGGCATTGGGCATGGCCATTGATGTCGACTTCACCCAGGGCGAGGTCAATTCGTTCACTGCTAGCGGCGGTACGCCAACTTATGGCTCTGACGGCGTCACGTTCACCATCAGCAAGTCGGGCGACGCCCCGCAGCTGAACAGCGTCTTCTACATCATGTTCGGCAGGGTCGACATCACCATGAAGTGCGCACCTGGCACCGGCATTGTCACCTCTCTTGTGCTTCAGTCCGACGACCTTGACGAGATAGACATGGAGTTCCTCGGCGTCGACGCCTCCCAGGTCCAGACCATGTACTTCGGCAAGGGCCAGAGGGCCCCGGACCCGCTCGTCTACGCCTCGGCCCCGAACAACCAGGCTGAGTTTGTCACCTACTCGTTCGACTGGACCTCGGAGCGCATCGTGTGGTCCGTCGGCGGCAGCGACGTGCGCGTCCTAGAGGCATCCTCCTACCCCGAGTTCTACCCGCAGACCCCCATGCAGCTCAAGTTCGGCATCTGGGCCGGCGGCGACCCCAGCAACCCGGAGGGCACCGTCGCCTGGGCCGGCGGCTCGACCGACTACTCCCAGGGCCCCTTCTCGGCCACGGTGCAGAAGGTCGACGTCACCGACTACTCCACCGGCAGCAAGTACTCGTACGGCGACATGTCGGGCACCTGGGAGTCCATCAGGAGCGAGGGCGGCGAGATCAACGCAAACGCCGACCAGGCCGCCACCGTCACCACCGTCACCGGGTCCACCACCTCGACCGGCTCCGCCAACTTCCCCGGCAGCGGCATCGCAGGCGGGTCGTCTACCGCCGCCTCGAGCGTCGATGCCATCCCCAGCGGCTGGCGCATGACTTCGAGCGGCAAGATCGTGCCCAACAGCTCGACAGCGGTTAGTACGTTTAAAAAAAATTCAAACTCTTGAGAGAGGATCCTTTGCGGTCCTGCGCGCATTAACTCAGGCCTCCCAAAGAGAACAAACAAGCTAACAAAATCCCCCACAGGGCCCCCTCACGGCCTCATCCTTGCCGGAATCCTCGGCCTCTCCGTCCTCGCAGCCCGGGGCAGCGGCTCCTGGCGGTGAGGAGACCATCACGACCTGGGACGGACAAGGCTTCGCGACCACCATGACACTGCCCTCGGGCTGGGCGACCGCGACCAGGAGCTACGACGACCAGGGCTTCCCCGTGTCGACGAGCGCGCCCGAGGCCCCGCCGCTCGCTGGCGGGGCCCAGAGCCAGCAGCAGAACAGCAAGGTCGGCCACAAGTCGGGCTCCTCCTCGAGCGGCGCCCGGTCGTCGGCGGGCGACATGGGCGCGCGGTGGCTGTGGCTGCCCCTCGCCGCACCGCTGCTGGTGTTCCTTGCTGGCGTGGTCGTTATTTGAGAACCAGTCGACACAAACACACACACACACACACACACACACACACACGACTGGAATGAGCTCACGACCCGCTATGCATTGACGCTTGTACGAATGAACGATGGATATTTTGCTGAGGCTCGGAGGCGGGCGGCGGTATCCTCAACATACCTTCCTCGAGGGATCGGGAGCTCTCGGAATACCTACGGAGGCAGACTGACTTATGGAAGGCGTCTGGGAACAGGGCTGCTTTGGCAGCGGCAGGACATTGGCGAGTTCGCTAATAACGTATACATACATATTACATAAAATCTAATTAGTCTTGTACATTTGATGGACACAACAACAGGAGCCACGCCCCGTAGTTGAGATAGCACGAGGCCCATTTCCAAACTTTCATCTTCGGCTGGAATTGCATTGGCTGGCCGACAAGAAAGCAGCGTTGTGCTGCATATGCGGTGACCATGCTGATGCATACGCAAAAGTTAAAACATCTGGATCAGATCTGAGAGCAAGCTTTGCTCCGAGATCCATGGACGCACGACGGTGATACATGAAGGAACAGAATGGAACAACAGTGTAAACTCTAAGTGATGCTGTTACTGACGGCCTGGTGAATCTCATAATCGTCATATTAATAGTGTATTTTACCAGGGAGCTACCGAAGGCCAGGAAGGAGGAAGTCTGATAAGGCAGTACTACATCCTCTCGAAGCCTGTTTGTTCATAAACCAATCTCCGGTCTCTACACGATTCAGAGCAGGGAAACCCAAAATCCAATCCATTTTTGCCCACCCACAGCCACCTGCATCCAACCAGCCCGAAACGAAAGAAAAAAGATGTAGGGAAATAGGTATCCGCGGTGAAAAGAGTCACGTCGAGCCCAACTACCCTCAGTCTCAAAAAATAAAATAACAATCGCTCTTTTCTTACTCCAGGCTACGTTCATCTGGGGGCAACCTCAGCGACTCGCGTGAAAACATGCCCATCCGCCCTCTCTAAGGGTTCGGAGTCGGCTCGCGGCTGCGGGCGCTGCTACCCTCCCTCTTGGCCAGGAAGCTCCGTCGGGAAAAGGCCGACTTAGGGCTGCCTGGAGCCAGACTGCCGCCGCCGTTGGCCTCGGAGGACACAAACGTGCTCTTCACCACAACAGTGCCTTCGCCGACGATGATAGTCTTCTCGCTCACAGAAGGCGACTCGTCAAGAGGGAAAAACTGTTCGCCAAGGTCCTCATCGCTTCTAAGGGTGTGGTTCTCCTTGGCCTGGATGGAGAAGGCGGCATCAGGGGCGCAGACACACCTGAATGTCTCTCCAAAAGTGAATTTCCCATCTGAGGCTTTGTGGTGTTTGGTCTTGCCGATGGTCTTGCTCTTCGGCATCGTCTGTTGGACGACAATGAACAAGTCCGTGGACGGTGAGAAACCTTGGGCAGAGACAATGGTGAACGTGGCCGTGCCAGCTCCTGGCCCAGGTACTATCCCACTATGGGCGGACGCTGCGCCAAAACTCTTGGTGCGGCCGTGGTTTCCATTGCTGGCACCAAGAGCCGGTGTCGGCGAGGCATCCGGTGAAACATCAGCATCGGAGAATCCAAGACCAGTCGACCGCTTGAGACCACCGGGTGTCGATTCACCGCCGTTGATGACCACGGGCGAGTCCTGAAGGCCACCGGACGGTGATTCTGGGATAGAATCATCATCTTTCTTCCAGCCTGTCAAGCCCCGCTTCATGAAAGAGGCACCTTTTCCAATGCCGTGGACAATGCCTGTGGCGCCTTTGATAGGTGCGCCAGCAACGCCAGTAACGATCCTGCCTGGTGCAGCAAATGTGCCGGAGAATGTGGACGAGCCTTGTCGAGTTCTCGTAACGTAGTCCGGACGGAAAAGCAAGCGCAGCCTCAGAACACCTGACTTCCCGTCCAGGATAAGTTTGACCTCCTGAGCCTTGAACGGGTCTAGCGACTCCAAGTTGATGGCTGCGCCGCCGAGGAAGTCAGGCTTGTCTGCAAAGTCCCAGTCCAGGACCTTGACACTGAAGTCTGCGGCAGTACGAGACGGGACCGGAACCTCGAAGAATTCGTTCCATGCCGGGTGGAGCGTCTTCTTCTGCACCTTCGTCTTGAACACCTCTCGGCCGTTCAACTCGAACTTGCAGTAAGGGTCACTCTTTCCGTTCGAGTCTGCGGAAGGCAGCTCCATAGCGTCCAGCACGTCAACCCGGAGGTTGCCCATGTTGTTGATGCTCTCACTGGCATCAAGCTGCATCTTCACTGGAACATACTTGAGGCTGACTTTCACGGAGCTGGGTCTTCCGTCCTCATCCTTCATTATCAGCGTGGTAGGGTTGTTCTGGAACACGTTAGCCTTGGAACGTTTCGGTAGTATGACAATAAACTCACCAAACACTGCTTCAGTGTGTCCAGCGTATTGCCTGACAGACGAGCCAGCGTGCTATCCTTGTCATCGTCACCGTGCTTGCCACCCTTCTCGCGGACCTTGATGGTCAACTTGGAGAATTCCAACTCGCGAATAAAGCAGTCTCCAATTTCATCGAACTTGTTCGACTTGTGTTTGGCGGTCGAGGACACGTAAGAGGGGAAAGCCATATCGTCCACATACACCTCGATATGCGCATGGCTCTCGGGCAGTTCTGCCTCCATGAGTTTGAATATGATGAGACCAGAGTCGTACTTGACAAGCTCTTGAGGGGTGAGATGGACCTTCGGTGGGTGCCTGTCCTCCCTTGACTTCCGAGGGAATCCAGGAGAAAGAGGCGTGATGGGCGACTTGGGCGGTGTTGCATCCTTGCCCTTGTCTGCGTCAACAGGTGCACCCAATGAAGAGGAGAACTTCCCGGCTTCTCCAGAACGTGGTACATCGAGTGACTGCTTCGCGTCCCCGTTCTGAGATGCTTCAGGCGTGCCGTCCTTTTCTTTCTCTTCCTCCTCTTCGTCTTCAGGGTCGGCAACATTCAGCGTAGGATAGAATGCGACGGTATAATCGAGGATGCCTTTTGGTGTGCCCTTGCCGTGCATTTTCAGACCGTCTTCACGAGGCGCTTTCTTGTCATGGACGAGGTAGTCGCCAGTGTCGTCCTGTGATATGTACTCGCTTGCAGGGATTTCAACCATACCAAGGCTTCTGTGCTTGCCCATCTTCTCGAAATCCATAACCTCGATCGCCAACTTCTCGCGCGGAGAGTGTACGGGTATGTAGATGACTTCATCCCAGTCCGGATTCAGAGTGTTGCGGTGATGCACTGTACGTCCTCGCTCAATGCCAGAGAGCAGAACACGCACGTATGGATCAGACTTGCCCATAGCTTCGAGATTGCGCAGGTTTTTGGCGCCTTTGAAATGGAAACGCATGACACCGATTGGTGTTTGGTAACCTCCGGTCCCAGCTACGACCCCCGACAACGCCACGGGCTTCCATTGAGCCTGCATCTTCACTCGGCCTGTGTGTGTATTTGCGAGATTGTACCAGTCTTGTCCCTTGGCCATCAGCTCGAGCATGTCGTCTAGCTTGATCTGATACGTTCCCAGGACCTGGTCTCCAGCTAGGTCACGATCATCCTTGATGGCCACGCCGAGTTTGGCGGTCTTGCGATCTGTGATGAGAATCTCCTTGGAGCCGTTGTCCCAGATTGGGTTATTGGTCCTCTTCAGCTTCTTCGTAGCATGTACCTCTTTGCCATTGAGCAGGAGGTGAGCGTATGGGTTGAGCTGGCCTACGATACTCTTGGAGCCATCCAGATCCTTGGCCTGTTCGACGTTGAAACGCAGAATACCTGTGTTCGTCTCTGGCACCGGCTCTTCCTGTCCTTCTGCGTCCTGAGTAGGTTCCAAGACTGGGAAGAAGCGAATGTCACACATAAGAACACCGCGGTCTTTTCCGCCAGACTTGACCTCCAGGCGCTGGTTCTCATGATCGTAATCGTCTTCGAGGTGCTCGAGGGCGAACGATGCAGTTCCGAGATCCTTGTCTTTGCGGAACTCGTTCCAGTCGTAGACTTCGATGTCCAAGGAGTCATGGAAGGAGGTAATAATAATATAGTGGGTCTCATTCCACCGGGGGTTAGGCGTGTCCTTGACAACCTTGGTCTGCGCCAATGGCTGTCTCTTGTTGACGGTGACTACAGCATAACCGTCAGGGTTGCCGGAGAAGTTGTCGGGGTTCTTCAACCCCTGGGCTCCGTGAAGAGTGATTGCGACGACACCAATAGCCTGGTCCACCGGGGATCCAGCAAGCATCTTGGCAATCTCGAGAGGGAATACATTTGGCGCGTACATCATTGGTGCCAATGTGCCGTGTATCTGTTCAAGTATGAAACTCTCCAGCCCAGGAATGAAGTTGATATCGAAACCCAGAGTCTCGCCACCGAGGGGCTTGCAGACGTAGTCAATGGTCGGACGGTCGAGGAAGCACATTTCGATCTTCTCAACATGCGGGAAAGGAAGCTGAAGCTTCATTTTCAGGCGCATGATGCCCGAGAAAGACATGTCTTCAACGATAACATCGAGGCCCTTGCTGATCATGGCCTTGCCGACCCGAATTTCGAGCACCACCTTGGGGTTGATCTTGTTGCTGAGCTGACGAGCTGTCATATCGGCAGTATCGTTGGGGGTGAAGCTGAATTTCCAATCCATCATGACCACGTCATCGTCGGCCTTTGGGTAGGTCTTGACGTGCTCCATACGCGGTGGTTTGGATCCGAGCGTGAAGGTCTTGAGCTTCAGACTATCGAGAAATCCGGGTGTCGCACCACTCAAGACCTGATCCACCGAATTGATAATAGTTTGCGCAAGCACTGGCTGGTAGATGGGCCAGAACTTGACGAGGAATGAGTTGATCCACTCGAGGGATTCTGTGTCGGTCTCGAGTCGCTTGAGCGAGAGCTCGCGGTTCAGGTCGTCCCGGAAGTTGCGACGAACTCGACGGAGCGAGGTCCGGTAGTAGGTCGCGCAGACAGCCATGATGATGAAGACCCAACCGAGGCCGCCTCCAAGGACAGCCACAAACCATGAAGATATGCAAGCAAATGCGATGACGGCGGCATTGTAGTACCAGTCGCCGTAGAACTTGTCCGGTACCTTTCCCTCCATCCAGGTCTGGTGATCGAGCAGACTCTCACCCTCCTGGATAGACTCGACAGGCCAGCCGAACTGGGGTGCCCAGCCGGTCATGGGCCCCATCTTTGCTCCACCGTCGTCCGCGTCGTCCTCTGGTATCGTCTTCCCGTCGGCGTCTTTCTTCGTCTCCACGGCGCCGGCCTTGGAGGCTTCTGGCAGATCGTATTGCGGCGCGGTACCGTCGTCTTTATCGGTCACAAGCGCTGCGCCTTTCTGCCGCTTGGAATGGAAGCCTTCCGGAACGGCCTTTGAGAGTTCAAAGTTAGTGGGATTCGGGCTTTGAGAGGACACTGGACTCTTGTGCTCACTTCTCTGGCCTGGGCTCTCTTCTGTTCCGGGCTGGCATCCGGATCAAAGGTGAAGGCAGCCACACCGGCGGCCTTGCTCTCCTCGAGCATCTTCTTCTGTGCATCGTCGGCTGACACCGAGCTCTCAGGGTTGCGTGCCGCCTCGATGGCGCCCTGCTGTTTGAGCTCGGCTGCTGCTTGTTCGGTGGCCATGTTGAGCGGGCAACAAGGCTACGGAAGACCGCAGCGCAAAGGGAAGTCAATTGATGCAGGCACGGCTGATGCAGGTGAAGCTTGGGGGTGGGATGATTTGCTTTCGGCAGAGGTGCTGGCCAGAACACACAGGCCTTGACTAGCTATGCTGAGGGCAAGCAGCCTCGGTGGAGAGATTGTGACGAGAGGAGGGGAGATGAGCTAATGTGGTGACACGGGAGGCAGGAGGAGGAGTGAGGGCAGGATGGCCGGGCCTGGAGCGAAGGAGGGAACAAAAAAGAAAGTGGTGAGGTAGCTTGGATGGTTCGGGCGAGCCTAGGCAATGTTGGAGGTTGGTGTGGTAAGCTCGCCGGGCTGTTGCCAATGCCTTGCTTGGAGTACCGTCCCAATGGACTTGTCTCGGTTCGGAATCACAAGAAGCTCAGCTAACGACTGACGCTTGGAAGCCTGCTTTGTGGGAGACCAAGCAAGCAGAGCGCATTGGACAGCTGCCCCTGGGGTCCCATGGGAGCGAGCTGGCACTGTGACGTAGACGCCCGACCTGGAACTAGGGACCTGGAACTGGAACTGGGAGATGGGTCTGCAGTGTGGCTTAGGTGGTGGGGCCAATCAAGCTCGGGCAGGGATCCGGAGTGCAAGAGCTTCTCGAAGCCGGGGGGCTGGAGGCCAAACAAACTGCGCCGTGCGGAACTTCGATTTATCTGTCTGCTACACAGCAAAACCGCCCGTCCACGTAATACGCGGTAGATACACACCTACGGCACCTACACACCCGAGATGCAGTGCTCCAGGAGGCTGGCCTTTCGGTGATTTATCCCATGCAGCACTGTACTACAATAGGGAGTACCACCAGAGGACATCGGGTGACACGGCAAGGCATCCCATAGGGGGTTATCCCACAGGAGATTATCCCACAGGAGGTTATCCCAGAGGAGGCTACCCCACAGAAGATTAGGCCATGGCAGGTTATCCCACAGGAAATTGCCCCAGTCGCGAGGACGACAGTCTCGGTTAGCCGGTTTCCAGGTATGAGGAGGTGGAATGCTGCCAAGAGCCAGCGGCTGCTCAGCTCCTCGGCACGCAACCGCTTGTCGCAAATGCTGGGCCGAAGAACCACGAAACTCTGAATGCAGTAGTCTCTAATGCAAGCAGTCCCTCCCTCCCAACTAGCCAAGATCCCGATCGATGACTTGTTGGCTTCGACCAGGGTATCATCGCTGGCCTTAGAGCGCTTGCATGGCTGCGCCATTATTCGTCTGGCTTGCTCGCCTGAGGGCTCCAACTGGATGGACGAGGCCTCACTTCTGCCAGATATTTCACCAAGACAAACATCTCGTGCCAACTTATCCCGTTCCCCACTGAACCTGCCACCTTGAACCCCACACCAGAGGCAGGGGAGCGGGCAGGAAGAGCAAATAGAAGCAACAATTGGGTTCGTGCGAGTCGCACCTCTCAGAGGCGGGGCTCGCGGTAGTTTGTCCCAGAACCACGAGTTCGTCCGCCAGGGACTGCCCTGGAAAGCTTGTTGAGCTACCTGACCTGCCTCAGAACGATGAGCATTTAATATCATGATACTGTTACGGCCGCATCTGGCATGCGAAACACTCTCGATGATTGACACACGTGCGCATTTAACCTGACGCAGGCAGACAAGCACACAACTCTTCTTCAAGCTGTGGGCTGTGAGCGTGCGGTCTTGTCAAGTATGCGGATATCTGTGGGCCCGAAAACATGGTAACCATTCACCTGCTTCTGCTTTCACTCACACATGCCCGAAAGCGTATGTACGGCCGAGTCATCAGCCGCTGCAGATCCATCTCTACGACTCACCGTATTCCAGGGTCACCAACAAATCCTGCTCGGTGGGGTGTACATCAGATCAGGACAGATATGAATAAACACATTACAGGTACTGCGTGTCGGTACCGAACGCTGCTCTTTTCCAAGGTTGGTTGATGTGCGACGGAATACCGTGCCACCCTCCCATTCAGCCAGCAGTGACATTATACAGAGCCTGCCAGCTTGATGAAATGGAATTGTACACCGAAGGATATCTTCATCACACAGACAATAGCGTGTGTACTAGTAGATCGATAGATATCACAAGTAACATCACTCGTACAGTTATACATGTCCGGTTGGCAGGAGCCGGAGAGAACATACGAACAGTGCTATTTGTCCTGAATCGCAAGTGAATACACCGCCCTCATAGGCACAGGCGGTTGTCCTCTGAGCTCTAGATGATTCTGCAGTATGAAAGATGTGCCTCGCTTAGGGAGTTATCCCAGGAGAGATTGTCCCAGAGATCGTCCTACTGGACTAGTGATGGATTGGTGATCCTCACAACCCACGTTTTCGATCCCTGCAGACGGTAGCACTGTGTACTTCCTGGACTTCCTAGACAAATGTGCTTACTAATCTATTGTGGCGCAACTCTCACCTTCTGCCGGTATCGATATCGACAAGCAAGCTCCAGGCTGTGGCTGGGGAAATTTCCAGACTTCACATGCGTTGCTCTCAGTACTGGAACTACCTCGCGATCGAACTGCCGCCGAATTGGACACTGCGCCCAACCGAGATTCGACTCTTAGCAGCAGGACCACGACCCCGTTCATCAACAGTCGCCGCCAGCACACCGTCACCATGGCTCAGTATCTAGCCAGTATCTTCGGAACAGAGCAAGACAAGGTACGTTCTCCCGGCAGCCCGCCCCCCCGTCTGCCTCCTCTAACTAATCGCGCATTCAACAGGTCAACTGCTCGTTCTACTACAAGATAGGGGCATGTAGGCACGGCGACCGCTGCTCCCGGAAACACGTCAAGCCGTCGTACAGCCAGACGATCCTGATGCCGAACCTGTACCAGAACCCCGCCTTCGACCCCAAGAACCGCATGAACGCGTCGCAGCTGCAGAACCACTTCGACGCCTTCTACGAGGACATATGGTGCGAGATGTGCAAGTATGGCGAGCTCGAGGAGCTGGTCGTGTGCGACAACAACAACGACCACCTGATCGGCAACGTCTACGCCCGCTTCAAGTACGAGGAGTCGGCCCAGAAGGCCTGCGACGACCTCAACTCGCGCTGGTACGCCGCGCGCCCCATCTACTGCGAGCTCTCCCCCGTCACCGACTTCCGCGAGGCCTGCTGCCGCCTTAATAGCGGCGAGGGCTGCGTCCGCGGCGGCTTCTGCAACTTCATCCACCGCAAGAACCCATCCGACGAGCTCGACCGCGACCTCATGCTCAGCACCAAGAAGTGGCTGAAGGAGAGCGGCGGCGCTAAGCGCAGCCCGACGAGATCCCCCAGCCCCGAGCCCACCCGTAAGAGGTACTAGAGGCCATCCCAGGAGGCTGGGTGAGATCACAAGGTCACGCGAAGACTTGGAGGTGAAGGGCCGGGGCGGGTGACCCCCGCCTCCCAACGCTGCTCCTTCGCGAGGATCATAGAACACTGCCTGGACTTGTCGGCAGGATGAGTCAGGGCTCAGATGTAATTATAAGCAGGCACGTAGAGGACGCAAAAGCACTCTTGGTTGCGAGTGATTGGGGGGGGGGGGGCAGCAAGGACCTATGCGCATGTTTCTCGGCATTGCAAACGACAGGGTTGATGGGATACGTGCTCTGAGATATCACAACGGTTAGGGCGTCAGGAGTCTATTCAATTATTTCTCCACAGGGATGTGCTGAAGAAAACAGCCCACGTCATTAATGAAGTCAATCCCAATGCTATGTGCCTCGCCCAAGATCGACCCCGCTAGGCATTGTGAAAGGACTAAACCCCCAGCTTCGGTTGAACGGGTGGGTGGAATGTTACGCCGTGATATTTCCTCGCACCTCGGATTGACAGTCGAGCTCTTAGCCCCGTCGTCTACAAAAGCATCAATTCATGCGTAGCCTCGTTTGCCCGTTTTATAGGCAAATCTTTGCCGGCATGCTCGCCTACTCCTTCGCATCTACAAAAACGTCGTTAGACCCGGTCGTGTCTGATCTGTGAATGTCAGGAACATTCTTCTTCAGATCGTCATGGAAATCGATGAGCGGTCCTTCAGATGCCTTGCCAGTAGACTTGAGCATCCCTGAAATCTCCCCCGTGCTCTCTACCTTGGGATCGCCCTTGACCTGGTGTTGTATCGGCTTGGGAAGCTCCGCGGGTGTATCATCCTGGCCGAAATCTATCAAATCGTCCTGCTTCGGTTGTGGCGGTGGAGCCTGGCTTGTGATAGCCCGTGGTGGAATCGAGCGGGCGGCATTTGCTTTCTGACCTGGTGTGATTGGATAGATATCCAGAATTTGTTCGATTTGTTTCTTTGGGTCAGTCGCATCGCTATTGAAGGCGTCAACCGCAGGTCTCGCGTTAAATATAATGTCAGAAGGAACCCACATTTTTGCGTTGATTATCCATTCAAGGTCTTCCTCTCCTTCTTCGGAGCCACCAGGACCGCCTCTGACTCTTCGGAAGAGACGAGGGTGCCACTCAACACCCTCTTGGGCTCTCTTGGCGGCTTCGTCTCTCTGTGCGTCCTCGATTTTGGTCTTCTCGTCCGTAGCGAGTTCGTGGTTCCTGTCCTTCACGGCTTGTGCGGTCTTGCGCCACAGCCGCTGCGACTCCTTCTCATCTTGTTCGTCTATGGGTCTGACCATGGGAGGCGATGGCTTTGCGCGGTGTGCATTGAAGAACGCATCCTTGTGGCCAGTCTGCTCTGCCGTTAGGGTTTCTGTCTCATAATCCTGTTCTCCTGAGGTTGTTTCTGTGCCTACCTTCAAATTCTTGATGACCATCTCATCACTCCACAGCCCTGAGAACTCGTACAGCGCCTCGCCCGTCTTCTCATTCTTGATGAAACCGCCGATGGCGTTGTACGTGCCGCCGACCCAACCCTTCGTCTTGAACTCCAGGTCTGCGACAAGGCCCAGCTCAGGACACCGAACGAAGCTGTGATCACCAAGCTCATACTTCATCTTGCCAAAGAGGATTCCTCGTGCGTACATATTCGGCTGCGTGAGGAAGCTAGGGACTGCAGTCAGTATCCGTTGGCCCGTGGGAAGGCAGCATACCTACTATTGCTCGCCCTTCTGAGGGTCTTTCCCCCTGTTCAGAAATGTAAGGGTGGCGGTTCCCTCCATCAGACTTGCTGCCGAGTTTCCCAGGAATTTGCTCTTTGGTTTTAGACATCCGTCGACCCTGATGTGGTGTTCAGGAGCCATGTAGAAGTAGCTCGATTTCGGTGGATGGTGAGATGTCTGCTCGGAGATGTAGTATGCTCTTGTGTTGTCTGGCAGGTCCCAGTAGCACGTGAAGATCTCGCCGAGAATAGGGTTGAGAGGTTTCTTGACCCCTGGAGGACGGATGTGCCAGCCGGTCAGGTAGAACTTCACGACGGATACGAATCTGTCGGTGGGGTCGTCCATCTTCGGGATGGTTAGGAGCATTTCGGGGTGGCACATGAAGCTTTCAGGATAGTCAGCCAAGGTCGTACGCCTGCTTCAAGGTACGGGGTCTCGGTTTACTTGGTTATGCGCTCCAGCATGCTACGAGGCTCAAGAATGAAAGTTGGAAGCGTAACCCGGCTCAGGTCTGCACCCGGCCTGAGTTGGGATATGATGTGGCCGAGCACTGCAGTCGCATATATCAGCATCGACGGGTTTCGGTGTCTCGGCGGGACGTTGACGCACCATTTCCCTGGTCGGCTTCTATGACGGACTCATCTTCACCTTGGTCCCCTCTGCCCTCATCGACAGATCCTCGGCTGCCTATGGGGAGAACGGGGAGAGGTTAGCGTCCGGGTAAGGCATGGCGCAGTGGCAGTCACAACGGCGGCGGGATGCACGGATGACAGGCCTCAGAGTGAAGGAGAGTTGTAGATTTCACGCACTAGCATTTGATGTCGCCCTTCGGCGTGCTCCAGAAACAAGCCCCATCATCGGCATAGCCCAGGAGAGAGGCCTCTCTCCCAAGGAAGGACAAGATCACCAGGGGTTCGTAAGAGCTCGCCGCGTCGAGACGCACCTATGGAGGGCAGATGGCTCGGGAAAGAAGGCTGGAGAGTGACGGCAGAGATTTCGGTCCTGAGGGAAAGGGAAATGTCGAACCACGGCGGTTCCGGGAATCTAACCTTGGCCGCGAGGGTTTGAGTCTGTCGAGATGACGATGCAGGGTAGGGAAAGCTGAGGAGCAGGCAGGAGGGTGAGCCCGACGTCGCCGGTGGGAGGTGAGAAGAAGCCTACAGTAGCCTAGGAGCTGGGTATTTTGGCGGGGTCGCCACACCCCCCACCCACCACCAGACCCTTTGCCCCCTGACCCAGCCCAGCCCGGCTGGCCAGCCGTACAGTACGGTAGCTACGTGCAGAGCATTCTTCCAAGGTTAGACCCTAAAGCAGTACAGTTACCAACCCATGACGTTGTGTGCCGATGTCATCCTCTGGAGCTGATCCAGAGCTGGCAGCGACTGTGCGCACCCCAAGGCCCGTGCTCCCCCGCATGAGAAACAGCCGCCCATGCCCGATTCTTTGATCAGGTACCGGTTCATCGGATTCATAACCATGGTCATGTGGAGCACGACCATACTGTATGTCTATACATAGAGTCTTGGGCTCCTCTCTCACCATCCCTGAGCAGCCAGTCAGCATTTGCATACCAGCAACGTGACTTCACGTCGCATTGCGCCCTGCATCTTGAGACTGTGTGCTTGCAGCCTCGTACTTGCTTCCCCTCGCGTTCGGGAAGGTCACAGAAGAGTCAATTTCTGGTGTTTCCGTAGCAGTTCTTGTGGTGATTGTACAGGCAGTGAAGCTGCAAGGGATCTGGGCCTGTGCTCCATGGGATTAATATTCCCGAAGGTTGTCAAGAACTGATTCGTTCTTCTCAGTGAATAAAGTGCCCAAGGGTACCTGAGGTCGTCATCTCCATCTACGTATCGCCGCCCGGACGCCTGCTTGGAGTAACCCTGTCTTAATGCTGCGGGTGACTGCCATTTGTGTAGATAATACATGTCAAAGACGTTGAGGCACCATACACCTCCAGAACCTCGACTATCTGCACGACGCATGATTTGATGCAAAGATTCGTTCTTGACTTTCGACACGGCTGCACCAACACATGCGGAAGCAATCGTACTCATGTCCCGATCTCTGAGTAGCTTCCCACTAGCTTTGAAATCATCGATCTCATATATTGTGATGAGGTATAACATGTTCCAAGACAGACATGGGAGACAGCACGTGGGCCAATATTACGAGATATCCTATGGCGATCTATGTACTCCCTCCCCGATGGAGCTGCCCTTCCAAGGTTTTATTGAACGTCTCCTGCAATAATGCCTCGGGATACCACCAGGATAATTTCACCCGGATGATTCAATGTGGCTTTGTGAGGGCCCTGAATATTCACGGGCCATTTTTTATACGTATGTCCAAGTCGACGGAAATTGTATCAGCAGTCGTGATTGCGGGGCCTAGTATGGGATATTGGAAAGTATTCACAGGACGACTTCTCGCGCAGCAGATGTATCTTTCCCAATGTTAGATCGAATCGACCTTGGTACCTATAGGTATTCACATTGACGAGGAGCAAAGGCATAATAGGCAAGGAGCTGTTCCATTGGAGGTGAACGTCCGACGGGATACACCATGAGCAAGTACCATTTGCCTACAACCAGTCTTAGTTCACGACCAGCTTATTTAATGGTATTCAAGGCTTGACTCTATAGTTGACACCGATGACGAACTTGTCTTAGGCTCATCAACAGACTGCATCGCCTCGTCAGCCCTTTCCCTCCGGCAATCAATCAAATGACTCGTCCATACGTTGCCTCCCTTTTGGTGCAAACACATTCCAGAAACTTTTGGACTTGGGGCTACCCATTTCGTCTGGACTTCCATCCTCTTCCTAAGACACATGCCTCTCCTGCCACGCGGCCCTGCAGACTCGAGGTGCCACAGTAGGCTGCATGCCACCGATCTCTCACCGAGCTCTCACGGTTGCGCATTTCATGATCAATGCGATCCCCACCGGCATTTTCGCTCATCTGGCCTTGAAACTCCGAGGTCCATGACCGAGGTGGGCTCGCCCGTGCGGCAAGAATTACTAGTATCCTCAGGCAGTTACACTGCAAGTTGGTATCACTTTGGGCCTCTTGACAACCATCAGGCTGGCGGTGCGCCTGCCTACAGCCGGTCTGACAACATTGACCGAGTTTCTGGCAATCTTGGACCGGGGGGGGCTTAGTCAGCAATTGAGACGAGGCAAGACAGGAGTACATGGGAATTGTTCAGTCCCAATCGAGTATGTCCTCAGCTGAGGTCTCGACATCTCATGTACTTTTCTATCAGTGTTAACCATGTGTTTGGTCAAAGGGAGGGGGGAGGCGACCTCCTTGGACATGTCGGAGGCAGAAACGGCGCCGGAACAGCCTAAGCTGTGTCTTTTACCGCGGCTTTCTTGTGTCGCGTGACTCGTTGCCAGTCCGGGACTAGAAAGTATAAACGTATCTGTCACCCAAACCAGTCTGCCAGTCCAGCAAGGAGATTGCCGTGCACCAGGATTTGGACGGGTGACACTGGCAGAACCGAGATTCGCAGGGTGCGTACCTTGGTAGTAGTGACCGCCCTCTGTGTTGATGGAAAAAAGGCTTTGGTCCTCTGAGGTGACGGCTCACATGCAGAAGGCCACCACAATAAAAATGGGTGGGCCTGATTACCTACGGCTAGCAGGGGGTCCCGAAGCTGTGTTCTGCCAGGTGCGAACTGACATTAGATCTCTATTGTCATCAAGTCTCGCTAGCTCGGCTGATCGGCCTATCGAAATCAAAGCCATTGTCTCAGACAAGAAAGAGCAACTGAACAGGCAGAACAGGACAGCAGGGGATCAGCGGAAATAACAAGTCAGCGCCCAGATCGTCGAGTCGAGTCGAGGGTGATGGCACTGGCACTGGCGGCTGTTATCTAGACTTGGGCGGCGCCGCCTTGGCGTAGAGCCGTCGGGAATTGTCGAGATTACGGCGTCGAGATTTCAACTTGAAACAAACAGAAGGATCTCCCGCTGGTACTGGCATTGTAGACAAGCCTTGTGCATCACGGCTCGGGGAGCAGGGCCCGGCACGCAGGGCCGGGGAAGGAGAGATGAGAAAGAGATAAGGGTTTAATTGTCCTTGGGCTGGCCTTTGGGTCTGGCCACCGGTTCCCACGTTTCCACGTTCCCACGTTCCCACCGAGCCGCGGCAATGTGGTTCTGGCTGTAGACAGTAGAGAGTCGACCGCGTTGCTTGGACTGATCTACCTACTGATCTGCTCGGTAAAACAGGGCAAGAGGAGAGGCCGGTGGGCCGGCCGCCCTCAGGTCATCGTCGATGGGACTGCCACAGCCTGACGGTTGCGAGGGACTCGGCTGTAAGATTACTGACCGTGACTTACGACGTGTATCCTCTCCTCTGCGTCTGGGTACCTCATAGCGTCCTTGCGGGAAGCTCCCGTGGGTGACAAGTAGGTACCTGACATGGCTGTGGATACCCGCCCCTGGAATAGCATCTTTCTCGTGTCCTGCATGTGCGCAAGGCCAAAAAGATATCGTACAACAAACCCTAGTAGCCACCCAGGTGGGTTTGCCTTTCCTAGTCCCCCTCTAGGTAATCTACTGCGCAGACAGGCAGACTATACAGCCAGACAGCCTGCTGAGATTGACTATCGTCAAGGCGGCGCGCCATGCCGGCAATAAGGCAGAAAGCCATCTCCACGTTCAAGGGTACTTTAAATTTCGAGGCAGGGGTGGGGTCAGCGCATTCACCGATTGACCGCGGAAACGTGGGCTCTTTAATCGTGGAGACACATCGGTGCCTGAGTGTGCCCACGCGACCGACCGCTCTAAAAGTCTCTAAAGCCTCATGCAGCCCCATCACCAGAGCGGCAATACGAAGTAGGTATCTTCGTAAAAGGTTTTTTTGAGGCCTCTCCCCCTCTCATCCTCCAGGGTTCGGAGGCCGAGGCCAACGAGATGTTGCTGCTGCTGCCACTTCTGCTGCAGCACTGTTGTTGTTGCTGCTGCTGCTGCTGCGGCGAGGCGGGCGAGGCGGCACTGATTCAGACAATGCCCCTAATTTCAGAAGCGCCTCAGCAGCTGGGAAAAGGGGTCCAAAGCTCCAGCTTCAGGAACACAATGGGGTGGAGGCCAAGCATCATGCTGCGGACGTCTGATGTGAACTGTGGTGGGGTCCCACATGCGCGGGTCAGCGCCCAGATACCACGGTACCTTGTTACCCCCGCCGGCGCAGCCCACCCAGGCGGCCGGACAGGTACTCGTTGGGTAGTACTGCGCTGACAGGAATGCGTAACGGCGGTGCTCACAGACACTGGCAGCCAGAGGACGCGCGACATGGGCCAGGGTATCCCAACTGTGTCGTTACAGCAGAGCCAAGTACAGTTCACCCACTTGCCCGCCCTGTGAGGGACGACGTTGCTGAAACGGTTACCCGTGGGCTCCTCGCCGACCTCAAGCCTCCTTAACTACTTTGCTGCCAAACCTACACCACCGCATAAATTTAGACCCGATATAATTGTTCTGCATTACACCTGCAACTTTGGCCCCAGTGTCGTCCCTTCCTGAAGCCTCCCACTCCAAGCCGTCTACCTGACTTGCCATTGATCACGGCCGTGTCGCTCCAGAACTCGAGGGGCACACCACACCCCAGCCTTGTGAACATTGCTGGTCCCGGCCTCGTCTTCCCTCCTCCCCCGTGACACAATGCCCCCGAGCCGAGCCTGAGAAGCACGAGTCATCTTTTTTTGGTTTAAACTACAAAATCCTGTCCTCATCGCCAACCAATATCTCAAACGCGACCATCACGAGACCAGCGACAGCGTACAACAGTCATGGAGCAGGATCCATATTCCAAAAGGGGCCGCTTCATGGGGAAGCTGTTTGGGAGGGATCGCAAGACATCGAACCCAAACCAGAACGAGGATCTGAACAACTTCTTCCACAGCTCCCACGATAACCTCCCCGTCACGGTCAATCACCCCGGTCCGCAACTGCTGGCCAAGCTGGACACCTCCACCGCCAGGCGCTATCCCAACGCCAACGAGTACAGTGCCCAGCAGCAACAACAACTACTACAACAACAGCAACTACAACAACAACAACCCCAAACGACACTCCAGCCAAGTGTCCCCATCCGCACGCGCTCTCACAGCCCTAGGGTACGAAACAAGAAGGGTCTGGTCGTTAGATTCGTCGATACTTTCCCCGAGGTAATTGGTGATGGCGGAGACGAATGTAGTGTTCCTACGGCTGAGATTGGGAAGAGGAAGAGGGCGCAGTCTGCCCCGCCGCCGGCGCAATTGCAGAAGATAGCCCGCCTTCGTGAGGGAGAGAGGGAGAGGGCGTATTCCGAAACTCAACAGGAGGACTTCAACCCACAACCCATGAGACGTACACAGACCGGCTTCTCCACCATTTCGGATTCTCCTCCGCCGCCAGCACCTCCTGTGCCCTCCGCGCCAGAACCCAGCCGTAACCTGCCACCTGAGCCACCCAAAGATGCGCCTGCCGTGCCTGTTGTGCCCGCAGGTACCCCCACAACCTCCAGGTTCCTGGACACTTCAGCGGTTTCCAACGACGACAAGAGGAAGTCTTTCATTGAGATAAATCAGGCGAAACAGCGCCAGGCTGAGGGAATGGCCTTCGCACAAGCCGTTCGCCAGTCCTCCGCCACCTCTCTGGAACACCAGTGGGAGGAAGTCAGGCAGAGTGGCGTTGGGCCCGGTACACCTACTGACTCCCGCGCGTCGGCGGCGTCGTCAGGCGGCGCCGAGTCCCCGGAGAGCCAATTTAGAAGAGCGCCGGTAGAACAGAGCCCCGCATCATCAAACTATTCCCACACGTCTACCTCCAGCCCGGTCGTTTCACAGCGATGGCCATCGACCAGAGAGCCGCCCAGGCCGAGCGAATCCCCGACGAAGCGAAATGTGGCTGTGCCTGACGCTGCCGCACCCGTCGACGACGCTCTGGACATATTTGTTTCTCGAACCCGTCATCTGTTCGAGCTGTTCCGCCTACATGCCGAGGCAGTGAAACCCATGCTTTCATGTTTGCCTGACGATCTTGCTCGAGCCGCAATTTGGTGGTTTTTCAAGGGCAGAATGGCACTGGAAATATCTATCAGAGAGGCGCCACAGACACCGCAGACACCACAGACTCCAGGTCAGGCCTCAGCGGCTCGTCAACAGGCATATGCAGACCTGGCCAAGGCGTATTTTCTATGTGAGGAGGTCGTTCCCGAGGTCATGAGCCAGAAGAGCAGCTCCGTCGATGCAGAAGTCCAGGAAGTCGGCCAAGCGATAACGTCGCAGTTGAGAAAACTTTCCTCTTCAATGAAGCGAAACGGTTTCTTGCCCCCCGAGGATGCCTTGTTGCCTCAATCGCTGGATCGATCGATTTGGGTAGAGTATCCTGCCATCAGTCAAGATGTTATTGCCTTACTGTGGGGCTCCCGAGGCGGGTCTCTTGCGATCCAACAGCCTGTCACCAGGATGCCATTGCTCACGTCTTTGCCACTTGCCGACACCGCCGACATGTTCTGCTATGGTCGGTACTTTGTGGACGTTTTCCTCATGGAGCAAGGAATGGAAAGCCACCCGCTTCGCTTCCCTTGCCTGCTCTCTGTGACAAGAGCAACAAAACAATCCAGCCTCGATTTCTGTCTTGCAAGTCAGAATGGCGCAGTCCAGTTCCGCATACAAAGCAACAAAGCGGCGGGCCCAACGTGGGATGACGTGAAGTGGAGGGTGGAAAAATGCTCCCTTGAGGTCAAATTGCCTCGTGGCTTTGCGCTTGCTACTCAGTGTAGGCCCCAAGATTTCAAGATCCTCTGGAGCATGCAGGACTTCAACGCCAAGTCGCTCGCGACACTTCAGCCGCGGAAGGAAGAGGAATATGTGTTCAAGTCAACTCTGCCTAGCTTCCAATATTTCGATTCCAACGCCCAGTCAGCCACGTTCCCCAAGGAGGCAGTTCGAGCTTGCGATGTTGGCCTCTTCGAGAAGATCCTCACCGAATCGTCGCCGACAGGGCAGAGGACCTATCATCGGGGCTTCCGCCTGGCTGTCGTCACCGGCCCAAACACGAAGATGCTGAGTGCAGTAAATCACGTGTACACTCCACAGACACCAGTCCAATTCGGGTTTCTACGCGGCGAGCACAACGAACCGGCTCTTCTGCTCAGATTCCATGATGGAAACTCATCGGGCAGAATGGTCATGGCCTTCAACGACGAGCCTGAGCGTCTTCGTTTCCATAGCATCTTGGTCGACACTGTCGTCAAACATGACGAGAAGGTTCACTCTGAAGTGCCTATCACCGCTTTCACATTGTCAACGAGCGTAAGGTCGGGGCCTATGAAAGGCTTCTCTCAGCTGCCTTGGTCAAGAGTCAGGATTATCAACGAGGACGCTGAAGACGAAATTCCGGAGACGGTACTGGCAGAGAAGCTCAAGATCGTGGTCGACTTCAAATGCGGTACCATCGCTGATAGAGTCAACGTTGAACCTGGAGAGTTAAAGATCAGACTACCTGTCAAGGACCAATTGAGCCTTTCCATTTTACGACAGCCACAAAAGGACTTGACAATTGCCTTGTCAGAGTCTCAGGTCCCAAAGCAGACCCCCGAGGATATGCACCAGTCGCTGCAGCTAACGAGTCGCTCGCCTTCGGTGCGAACGCTGACGTTCACCAGCCAAAGAAACCTGCACGAGTTCGAAGAGGCCTTGACAGGGTTCAAGGTGCTGTTCGATGGAATCGCAGCAACGCTGGCCATCTCCCGGCGACGCATGGTGGTGCCGATCTACAAGAAGTGGGAGGCAGGAGCAACAAGAATCCAGGTCGTGCAGTCCGAAAACATCATCCAGGTGTTGGCCTTCTTCGAGGACTTCCACCATGGTGAAAGCATGAGCTTTCCTCTGAAGCCAACCGACGTTTTCGAGGCTGTAAGCCGTAACAAGCTGGTGGGCATCAAGATTGACGATGCAAAGTTTCCTCTGCCCCGTAGGCCGGAAGACCAAGAAGGGTCGGCGGACGACCATGCATTTGTGTGCTTGGATCTGCCAGAGATACCAGGGGAGCACGACGATATCACGATATTATTTGAGGGTGAAGAGGGTGAGTCCCATATTCCAGACGTGACATGATTACAATGTGGCTAATTAACTGCAACAGCGCGCGATGATCTGATCAAGTGTCTGCCAGCACCAGTCAAGGGATCCAGAATGTCAAGGATGACTGGAAAATAGAACGAACGGGCATGATGAGGTACAAACGTCTGATGGAAATATAGGACAAACACCGTACAAGCTTTGAGCGGCTGATAGCTACATACACTCTTGCATTTGCCGCATGAGATACCCCCCTGCTTGAAAGTTGGAGTAGATGAACCCTGGCTTCGAAGGAGGAGCGAGGCAAGGCAAGACGAGCCTGGGAATGCGAGGACGCAAATGTTGGGAGGGCGAGCAGCTCGGTTGGACATATAAAGGAATAGTAAAGTCGACCCGCCTGTCCAAACAATGCAATAGGACATCATCACCCATATGAAATTTATCGTTCCCATAACTTTTTGGTCCTCGTGTCTGCAGATATTCAAAGGGGTATCCTATGCGCCTGACGCAAATCCAGACCCAGACTGGCTCACTACAAGCCCTATCACTACTGATACTAACCCGTCGGGCCTCCCAAATACACAAAACAAGACCTAATGATGCGAGTTCACCGTCCGACCAAGCAGAGAGAGAGAGAGGCCGGGCCCCCCTCAATCCTCCTGGCTCAGCTTCAGCAGCCCCGAGCTGAGCTCCCGCAGCCTCTCCCTGTCCATCCTCCTGCCGTTCTCAAGCGCCACGATCCGGGCTTGCAGCTCTGCGATCCTGGCGTCGCGCTCGGCGATGCCCGCCCTCGCGGCGTCCCGACCCCGCACCACGCCCCTGACCCGGTTCTCGTGCCGCTCCATCGCCAGCGAGAGCGTCAGCTTGGTCGACTGGGACACGGGCTGCTGGGACAGCAGCGAGAGGACCTCCTCCGAGATCCTGGGGAGGTCGTCCGCCGGGCGCGCCTCTGGCGCTGCGGTCTTCCTGGCCGTCTCGGTGCCGCCGGTGGTGGTGGTGGTCTTGGCCCCGGCGAGGAGGGCGTCGGTCTTGCGGTATGGCGTGGGCGTCTCCGGGTCGTGCAACACCCGTCCGGGCCCGGGCTGCGACTGTGTCTCGTCGTCGCCGTCGTCATTGCCACCCCCCGCACGTGTAGGTGGCGAAACGGCCTGCCGCTGGCGCTTGGTCGAGCGCTCGCGCTCATCCGGGCCGATGAGCAGGCCCGGCCTCCGGCTCACGGGCGTCGGGAGGCCGTTCTTGCCGCCGCCATGAGCCGTGGGGGTGGCGCAGGCGTCCCTCGTGCGCTGCTGCTTTCGCGCGCTCTCGTCAGTGATGGTGGCGAGCTGCCTCTCCGTCTCCGAGTCGTTGAGGTCGTCGCCCCCGAACTCCTCGTCGCTGTCCTCCAGGAAGACGCCGCGCTTCCGCTTCGCCGTCGGCGTCACCGGGTCCGCCCTGCCCGGCCGCGCCTGGGCCCCGGACCTGGGCCTGCCGCCGTCGCCTGCCGCTGCCGCTGCCGCTGCTGCGTCGGAGCTGAGTGACTTGGACGAGACCGAGCCGCGCAGCGTCTGGCTGACCTCCACCGCGTCGGCCTCGTCATCCGTGTCGCTGAAGTATGAGGGGTGGTCCTCTCGAGATCCGTCGAGCCCTCTGAAGATCCTTTGTTTGGACGGGCCCGGCCTATCGAAGTACTGGGAGATGGTCGGCGCAGCTGGTTTTGGCGCGGGCAGGTTCAGAGGAGGCGCTGGTTCGGGGGTCTTGGCCCGCACGCTCGTGGTGACACCATTTTCCGACCGGCAGTTGTGGAGCAGGAGCGCATCGCGCTCGCGCTTCATTGCCTCTTCCTCCCTGTGGCTGGTGTAAGCAAGTGTGCCCATACGTCGGGTAACTGGAAATGCCAGTCGTGTGAGAGACGAACCAGAGGAAGAAGTCGCACTTCTTTGGGTTGTCCTGGCATGTGTAGAACCGCTTGCCCTTGTTCGGGCTGTCCTTCTTTACTGTTAGGCAGAGGGCGGGTTTCCGCGGTGTGCACTCGCCTACGAGCACAGATGGTTCACGGTTAGAGAAACGAGCCAGTCAATTCTCGCGGGGTGTGGTGGCGGGGCCTCACAGAGCCATTGACCGTCTTCAAACAGACCTCGCTTGCGAGGTGTGAACGGCTTCTTCGCGGATCCCCCCCTTCTAGAGGGAGTTTTGAAGGGCATATTGATGGGTCAATCAATGCAGCTTCGAAGGCGGTGCTTGTAGTCACAAGTGATGTGTGGGAGGACGGTTTCGGCTGTCCGATTTCTGGGTGGTGTGCTTTACCAAGTGGTCAGTGACGGAGCCCGTTTGCACTTCTGCTTGAAGCTGGACCCTTGCCCCCACCCCAG
The DNA here is from genome assembly GCA_038088545.1 of Diaporthe humulicola. NCBI lineage: Eukaryota > Fungi > Ascomycota > Sordariomycetes > Diaporthales > Diaporthaceae > Diaporthe > Diaporthe humulicola. The sequence goes on from JBBWSL010000017.1 coordinate 172,575, forward strand.
CCACCCGCCCGTTTTACTACCTAGGTACGTAAAGCATGCAGACTAGGCCGGATCTAGGCCTGCGTGTGCCAGGGTACGTAGCTGCTGCAGGGCGGCCCGGCGCGCTGGGTCATGTCCCCACACGAAAACCACGTTCTGCAGTCAGTCCCCAGGACCCTGGTTTTGCCTCTTCTTACACAGTATTCCTTGGAATCACTTAACCTCTCCATACTTGTACTGTGTGCACCATGTCTCCACCTGGGGGGTTTCTAGCTTCTGGAAGAGCCTGAAGCCCCCCTTTAGCGTCAGGCCATCCACAATTGTGACATGTTTGTGATGCTCAGGCTCAGGTTTTCAGAATTCGTAATATAACTACATTTGAAGACAAAGTGAGGCAAACGGACTTATTATCGCTATGCTGATGGCCACTGTGGTGGCTGCTGAAATATGCAAAACCTGAGCGCATGCTCTTGGAGCTCTTGGAGCTCTCGGAGCTCTCGACCTTCTCTGCTAAATCGGGGTATACGCGTTGACTAAAAGATGACTTCAAAAAGAAAAGAAAACATAGACCCACGTGCAGCATGGGCAGTCCATCGCCGTGACCTGTAGCAAGACTAAACCTCGTAGAAATAATCGTCGTCTATTCCCTCCCTGCTCGGCACCACGCCGGCTCCAGGAGGCGGCCCCTGGTACACGGCGTCCACCCTCACATTAAGCAGCCTGATCTTCAGCCCGTAATCGCTGACCAGGGTTACCAGCTTGTTTGTCTCCGCCGTGATCGGCGCCTGGTTGAGCAGCATGAGCAGGCCGTCCAACCACTCGGACGCCAGGGAGTGGTTCAGGGGAAACAGTGTCAGGATGGCCTGCTCTTTGGTGTCGCCGCCCTTTGCCGCCTCCTCTGGCCTCACGTAGCTGTAGATGGTGATCTTTGTCGTCGTCTTTGGTGCGGCATTGATGCCCACAGCCGCGCCGGTGTTTGCCGCCTGGTTCTTGAGCGTGGATCCGCTAGATACGCTCCGGGCGTCCTCGTTGGGGGCAGACACGTTCGATACCACCGAGCTGATGGTGCTCAGGTCGATCTTCTCCGCAAGGGAGTCAAGGCTGGGCTCTGGCTCCATCTTCTCCGCGAAGTCGGCGTAGTGAAGGTAGCGCCTGTTGTGCGATAGCTTCGCAAACCTCCACGGTTTTGGCTGGTAGAGCTTCTTCTTGCCCGAGCCTTCCTCGTGTTGATGCTCCGGCTGGTCGCGCCGTGGCAGCGGTCTGGAGGACCAAGCTCCCTGCAGTAGACAGCGGATGCGTTGTTCCTTGACGAATGACAGTGCTTCGTGTTTCAGTTCCTCGCGCACTTGATAGAGATGTTGGCCCCACTGGTCGTCAAACGACAAGTCCAGAAGCTCCATCTGTAACTCCCGCAACCGCGCACAATCATGCTCCTGGAGCTCTTCTTCGACCTCCACCACATCTTTCATCCTGCTCGCCTGGCCGACCACCTGTTCGATGAGGATTCGGACCAGCTCAGCCACCTTGTCGAAATCGTCTCTCTCGGCTCCCGTTGCCTTCCACAGCCGGAAGAAAGCATGGAGACCAGAGGTATGCAGCCGCGACCACTGGAGCAACAGGGGCCTGAAGATCTTGTCGTTGTTCTTGACATTCTCAAGCGCCTGGTAGGCCTTCGTGTCCTCGAGATCTGCCTTGTTCACTTCAAAATGCTCGAAGAGCATTGTCGTAACTGCCAGGCTCGAGCGTGCCACTGGACACCTCTCATGGAGTGGTCTTGTCGACTGCTCCAAGAGCATCTTTTGGAAACCGTCCTCATTCTTGCGCACGTAGTCCGTCAAGTCCATCATGCCCAGGAACCCAGCGGTGCCGAACTCTGATGCTGGGCTTTCTGTCTCAAAACCGAGCCTGCGCCACTTTTCTGGGTTATGTTTCCTGTTACTCTTATCACCATCCATGGCCACCGGCGTGGTGGAGCCGGAGCCGTTACCAAAGGATTTGTCAGGCGCGCTGGCAAGATGCAGACCTTTGAGTGCTCTGCGGTGCTCCGGCCGCTCCAGGTCTACCTTGACCTCCTTCCATCGCCTGAGAAGCACCTTCGTAAGCGACTGAAACTCTAGCAGAGGCTGGGCAAGGTCCTGCATTGCCGAGCTCTGCATCAGGTTGTATACCGCCTTTATTAGTCCCAGATCCTGCAGTTTCTTTATGAACTTTGACCAGTCCTCGCTGGCACCTGATCTGGTACCGTTTGCACCACTCCGTGGCTCTTCCTTGGAGACAGCATCCCGTATAAGCGCGTTTAGCAGCATCAATGCATTGGCGCACAGGGCGTGGTCGGCAGACTGGAGCTGGGAGATGACGTGCTCGAAAAGCTGGGGGTAGACGGCGACGGCAGGCTTGAGGGCGCGGAAGCCAAAAGTGCTGGGTCCCTTCACAGATGCTGCGATATGGTTGGTCCTGGGGGCCGACTGCGAGTGGGACACGAGGGCAACCAGTATAGACATTGCACCTCTCAAGATGTTGACCAGGGGGTTCGTGACGATGAGCTCGACAATGCGCTCGACAAGGTCGGTGGCCATGTGGCCCTCGAAAATGTCCCACCCCATGTCGACCTCAAGCAGCCTGCTCAGGGATTGGAGCGAATACGCCAGGGTATTGCCGCCGGTGGTCATGATGAGACGTCGCAGGATGACGAGACCGCCGGCGGAGATGAAGACGTCGGCGAAGGCAGGGTCGTTGATGGAGGATTGGAGCTTGAACACCGCCATTTTGCGGGCGGCATCCTCGTCGCTGGCCAGGCGCGATAGAAGCGCCGGCACGTCTGCCTGGTCCATGGCGAGATCGGGTCGAGGAGGGCGTTCGCGAGCGAGGTCAGGCGAGGCGCGGGCGAGGGCAGGGCAGAGCGCGAGCTCGTGTAACGGGGCGGGCTGCCCAGCTGCAGAGGCTCCCGATGACGCAGAAAGCAGGTAGAGGGTGGCACAGAGGTCGGATCTAGTGTCATAAGTGCTGCATGTCTCGAAGAGGTGGTCGAGGCGGCGGGTGTATCGCGAGATGCAAGCAACTGTTGTCTGCGGTCGTGTGCTCTCGAGTCCGAAAAGCAGCGAGTTTAGTCTGGTTCACGGGACGGGGCAAGTCCAGACCAGACCAGACGTGACAGCACCGGCGTCCGGGCCTGCAAGTAAGGGGTGGGGATCCGCTGCAACGTCGGATTTCTTGGGTGTGATTTCCCAGGGCTCAGGGCGCTCACTCTCTGCTTTCCCATCCCCTAGGCCAGCCTTCTCGACAGCCGCCACGCAGAACTCATTTTAAGCTTTACCAGCTCCTGCACTGATATTCGCAATTATGCTTGGGCATTGGGCGTTGGACCCGAGCCATGCAGATCTGCATGCAGCGCAGATTCATGGTTTGTGCCAATCCAAATCTCCAAGCTCAGGCCCGTTGATCACTGGGCGATACTTGACGAGTCGAGCAGGAGTCCAAAGTCGAGAGCCGAGCCCGTGGCAGCTCAGGCCAGGACCACGAGACGGTCTCGTGCCTCTCACAGGCTTCGTTGCCCCTCCCGCCACACCAGACAATGCATTGCTGGACCTCCAATGGACCGAGGAGAAGTACGACGGCTGCTTTGCCCAGGCTCTCCCGGGCTCTGCTGCCACGTACTACCGAGAACGCCTGTTTTGTGTGCTTATCTCAAGCACCCATCAGTCGATTCCTGCACCCCAGCGGTGCCTCGGAGAAGCAGCTCTCGACCTCCTCACACTAACCAACCACCTGCAGAAGCCATTGACGAACCAGAATCATTCAATTGTTGATGTGTAACACACTTGGTAACGACATCCATATTTACCCACCAGCAGATAAGACCACCGTGATCAACACTGCGAGCACCTTGAGTCTTGCTTGTCCATAGATCCAGAATCAAAACTCGTGCTGCTTTGGCCTGTGATTCCTGTCTCCTATTACGCATCACTCCACATTGTGTTTTGTATACTCGTGCCCGCAAGGTCACGCCGCTCGGACGTGACAACATGGATACTACAGAGGACTTCAGCCCGTACCGTCCTGATGGCAAGCTTGTGAGTTACGAGTTACAGCGCTCCAAAGCCTCTCCGTGGCATCGGTCAAAGGCAAAATTAACAGGATTCAAGTACGGCTTCGTCTGCGTCGTGACGGGAACTTCACAGCCAGTCGGTAAGGCTATTGTCCATGAGCTGGCAACCCACGGGGCGGCTGCGATATACGCTTGTGACCAGCCAACAGCCGTGGACACGGACAAGGGCTTTTTCGATGCCGTGTCCAAGGACCATCCTCACACAAAGGTAATCCCCTATCCCTTTAACATCGCAAAGGAGGAGGACACGGTCATCCTCATCGACGAGGTCCTGCACGCCTTTGGCCGCCTCGATGTCTGGGTCTGCTCGTCCGGCCTCCTCGGCCCCCCGTCGATTCACGATACCACCCCAGCCGACCTCCAACGATGCTTCGAGGCGCACTCCATGGCTCCGTTCTTCGCGCTCAAGTACGCGCCCCCTGCCATGGGGAAGCTTACCAAGAAGCAGGCGTACCCCAATGCCGCGCCCAAGTCGCAGAAATATGGCAGCATCGTCGTCATCAGTAGTGTAGCGTCTACTTACGGAGGATGTTGGGGACCCAGCTACACCATGGCAACCCATGCGTCACTGGGAGTCGTCAGGGCCGGTGTTGCTGTGCTCAAGGGCACTGGCGTGAGAATAAATTGTATCAGTCCTGGCCAAGTTGACGTCGGTGTTAATCTACAAGGGGTGAGCAGCAGCTGCTGGACATATATTTTCCTGTCCAAGTTACTAAGATGTTATACAGTCGGACATGAGAGGGCTTGTAGCGCAGTTCCCACCAGCGTCCTTACAAACACCCGAGGTCAGGACCACACTGCGTATCCATTGCTTGACTTGTCCTCGCTAACGATTCTTGATTCATGTGATTCAGGCCCAGAAGCAGACAATCCCGCTCGAGCGAGCTGGACAACCGAAGGAGGTTGCAAGAGTCGTGGGGTTCCTCGCATGCGGGTTCTCATCCTATGTCAACGGCGCAAATATGGTGGTAGATGGGGGCGCAAGTGTGATGAACCCTATGATTATTCCGATCTAAACGGATGTTGGATTTGTATATGCGCTAGGAAACTGAGCATAGTGATAGTTTGGGCAACCTCCTCAGTGCTGAGCCAATGCGACTGTCTAGTCATTTGTTTACGAATAGTTCTCTTGTGTGGAAATTCATCTCAATGTGTCTCACTGGGCTTGTGTTGGCGCTAACAGCAAATAAGAAAGAGGTCTCTATGATTCCGTCGAATCTCATCGGCTGATCTCAGTGCATCGTAAGCATCTCATGGTGGAGAACGCTGCCTTGGATATGGCCGTTCTATGCAGAAATATTTGGCTGCATGAGCAATCTCTTATTCAGGCGAGCAGAACTATCAATCTGCTAACATCTATAAGAATGTTCTGTCTACCAAGCCACACATGATATTGGTCGTATAATTCCGGCAAGGGGTTGAGAACAGTCCAGCGCAGTTGGTAGACTGGCCTTGCCGGCTGCCGGCGACTACCGCACTCCACATGAGTTTTGATGCTCCTTTATGACACTAAGGCCAAACTCTCTCACTTGACAATCTCAGTGATTCAGTTACGGTATTGCTTCATTTTGTCTCATTCCTGAACAAGAGTAGATTTTGTTCAACCCGGAAAGTCGGTCCCATAGATTTCTTTTCTTTTCTTCTGTGGGCAATCACTGCATTAATGACCATCTGACCGGTGTCTCATTCACCACTTAATCCGCCACCAATCAATCTACCGGACCCCCTGCACCAGGCCAAGATGGCTCCCCAACCGCCCCCGATGCTGTCCAGCATCAACAGCCAGCACATCGAGTCGACGGCCGAGACGTTCGGCCTCAGCCCGGAGGAGATCAAGACCCTGCGCCGCCACGCCGTCGCCGCCAAGGACACGGCCTACTGCCCCTACAGCAAGTTCCGCGTCGGCGCCGTGCTGCTCACCTCGGCCGGCGCCTACGTCTCCGGCGCCAACGTCGAGAACGCCGCCTACCCCGTCGGCACCTGCGCCGAGCGCGTCGCCTTCGGCAAGGCCGTGACCGAGGGCCACCGCGGCTTCAAGGCCGTCGCTGTGGCCACCGACATCTCGCCGCCCGCCAGCCCCTGCGGCATGTGCAGGCAGTTGTGAGTTCCAACGCCCGCCCGAGCTCTTTGGGTGAGATTGGCGAGATGACGTTTTGCTGACGTGTCTGTGTCTCAGTATTCGGGAGTTCTGCGAGTTGAGCATGCCCATATTGATGTTTGATAAGGATGGGAATTACTGTGTTCTGCGCCTAGAGGAAGTAGGTTCCTGCCCTGACTGATGCTTCCCCATGCGGACCTACCCGTGCTAACTGAGGATGTCTGCGCGCAGCTTCTTCCCATGTCGTTCGGCCCTGAGGACCTAAACGGCACAAGAGCGCCTGCGAACTAAGCAGGAGCATACATGAACTGCATGGTCAAGCAGACTGCGCTGCCACGCCGATCAGAGACGGATGGAAGTCAACGCCCTGACTATGCTTGGCCCGGCCCTTGAAGTGTATCCTGGCGGTCTCATTGAGCGAAGCCGCAGCATGAGAACAATTTTGACAGCCAGTACATGTTCGAAGAACGCATAGACCGGAACCCACCCTGGACGCATTTCACGGTGCCGCCAACTTTCTCCGGGTCGACGAGGCATGAAATGTGTTGTCCTCGCCCATCATCTTGCGTCAATGTTGTGCGTTCCCACTTCCTGCCGCTGGAAGCAGGGTGGATTTTCCCATTTCAGTCTCAGTCGTGATTCACCATGTGGTGCTGCCCTAGAACGGAATTCCGGGATTTGAAGGCATTGCCGCCGTTGCGTGCAGATCATGAGTCTGATCGACGCCAAACCATTTGGGCTTTTTGGAAAGCAATGTGCCCGAAGAGCTGTCCCTTCTTTTGGTAGAGAGGAGAAACATGTTTAGAAATAGAACTCGACGAGGCCAAGAATCAGGATACCGGAAGCATGTTAGGCGGCGTTTCAATTGCAGTCTCTTCGCATGCGACCTCTTAGCTGCTCAATGCTTGAGATACAGCACGCTTTTTGTGGGGAAAAGCAATGTAGACCATAGCAGCCACTCGAAGCAGATCAGGCTCGTGCCCGCTCCTTGTGAAAGACTTGAGCCAGACAACCATGGTGGTAGTGATCGTAGCAGTGAGGCTTTCCTCGGTGTCTGGCATGATATCTGTAGACAGTAGTGAGTTGAGAAAGCCCCAATCAGCATACCAAGATAAGTCTTTCCAAAACGTCTCTCCTGGGGTAAACGTCTTGTATCTGACACTTGATAGGGTCTCTGATATACGTGCCACTTTTGACACCTAGCCGTCGGCCGTCATGTAAGCATGAAGTCTCACCGTCGACCTCGGGACGTCAGATTTGTCTCATTGGGTCTCACCGTGGTGGCGTCGCCTGTTCTTCTCAGAAACAGGCTGACGGGGCTCTGGGAGCTGACTGTGCAGCCTCATGCATAGTTTCTTCTTCTCGGCAGTTGTGTGACATTTGCTGGACTTCGAGACAAAGACACACCGATGAATCGTGGGGCCTCAATTACAGACTTGTCCCAGTATGGGCAACCCACAATGTCGGCGGGCTTTGTCCCTGTGTCAATCATTGACGCATCCACCGGATCCTCCCGTGGTGATCTCGTCACTTGCAGAGTAATTGCCGCGCTCGATGAGTGCTCTAAGCCTTCTCAAACTCGCCGTGCTAAGCTCATACTGGAATCGCGCCAACGCTCTGTGGGTCTCTCCTCAGGAGGGCCATCGTCGACATAGCCGTCGCTCAGAGAAGGGTCCAAAATGAAATGAAGTGAGCACTGGGCAGCCTGGCATACGATGAGCCATTTTCTGCCAAAAGTCCCTGATATGCTTCTTGCACTAGAGAACTCCACAGCGAGGAAAATCTCCGGACATTTCTTGCATTTCTTGGCTCTTCAGGTGCTGCGGGTATTATTGCGTCTTCATAGACCCCGCGCAGGCGGGACCATCGTGGAGTCTCGTCGCTAGTCCAATACGACGACCATCTACGCCGGGTAATCAATTCGTACGTGAAATCGACGCTCCTTTGTCTAGGAGTCTTCACCAAGGGACGAGCCGCTCTGTGGTGGGCATCGCGCGACCCCAGGCTCGCTTCAGGGACGCCTGATGCGAAGTGAAGCCGTCGGGTCTTGGGATCCGGCGCGGAATCTCTCCGCCGACAAAGACAAAAAGAGAGACAGTGGGCTGTGCTTCGTGCTGGGTGAATACTTTTTCCCGCACGCTACATGTCTCGAGTTTCTCGGCAAAGTCATGCCTCTATTGGGTTTTGCGGCGACGGCGACCTGCGCCATCCGTGCGTGAACGTGTTCTAGCCGCAGTCATAGTGTCGCTCGTTCCCTAGGGCATACCGACGAAGTGGTAAAATCGGTCTTCGTTTTAGTCTACTCGTCCGTGTCCAGCTTGCCACTGGCGTTGGTTGTCTATCGGGGACGGCATCTCGGCCCAGGCCAATGCCGCTCAGGGGTAAAGCCAATTGACAAAAGACACGTCCAATATTCGCCGGCGGCAACAGAACTGGACGTGACATTGAATCTCCTATGGGACTTATTGTCCAGGGTATTGTGTACGAGTCGACTTTGCTGCGCCGTCCAACGGTGGGCTACGTGCTTTCTTCCGCGACGCCCGGATTGTGAACGGCACCCGCCCCTGGCAGCCGTCTACCCCTGGCCCGAAGCTGTAGCGGTGGTAATGGAGCAACCGTCGGTTTGGCCGGCCGAGCCGGTCCCGCGGCTTCGGTCAAGTGACCGCTCCTCTGTGGGGGGATCCACCCCGAAGAGGACGGTCTTTGCGCATGAACCCTGCCAGTTTGGGCCTGTCCCTCTGCACGCGAGCACCCCAACAGCGGCGATCTGACGCTCGGGGCCTGGCAGGCAGGACAGAGCTAGGTTTCGGGCGTCCCTGGTTCGTGCCCATGCTGCCAGCCACTGCCAGCCATGTCAGGTTGAAGCTATGCTCGTCCAGCATCCAATTTGTCTAGCGAGGTCGACGACCACAGCACACCCGTCGGAGCTTTCGCAGGGGTCGTTCTCGAACCAAAGTGCGGGCCTCTTCAAGTCGAAAGTCCACCAATCAAGCTAGTGGCGACGGGACCCTGGAGGACCCTGGATTTCGGGAGACTAAGTCCTTGGACAGTTGGACATGGCAAATTGCCGGCCGTTGGATGACCATTGTTGGTCGGTCACGAGTAGTGCGGTGTGTTGTTGGTGGAAGAGTTCCGAGCAGCAGGATGGCTGGATGGTCGGGGCAAAGCAGGATGTGTGTGTGCTGTGGATCTCGTGCAGCACACAGATCGCACAGATCGCATGACGCCAGAAGCAGACCTGGAGAATGAGAGGGGGGAAGGTGATTGTGTGCACAGGTTCCAAATGCAGCCGGTGTGGCTTGCTCTTCCATTTGGCGCCTCAGCCGCCAGCCCGACAAGCACCAGGAACAAAAGGCGGGGCTCTGGGGGTTCCAAGGACTGCAGGGCCCTGAGAGCTCCGTTGGACGGGACGCTTGTCATGCATGGCCCATGAAAGAGGATGCAGGCGGTGAGTGAAACGGCGCAGATCGCCATGGTCCTCCTTTCTGCGTACCAGCCGCACAGGTTGACACGCACGTTACCGGACGACTATAGGCTAGTATGTCAGTCATGTACGTGCGCGGGGCGCCGTGGACAAGTACAGCCAGTGCCCGCCGTTGCTGCAGATATAGGCCTGGGGTTTTTCGTTAATTCCATGTAGGCCGATGGACCGTCCGACTGCAATTCGGCGCACCGCAAGCAACAGATGGGGAACGACTCCATGCGCATGAACAGAGTCCAAGGCCAGTGGGGGCCCATCTGGGCATCTTGTATGAATCATGAGCATGAACCGCCCCGGCTCCTGCAAGCTGCAGCTGTGATCACTGCAAGAGTACGGGACAGGCGGGCTGCAGGAGTCGAATCTGTGCACAGCGCCATAGTTGTCACATGTGGTGTCAAGGAGCGTAGCATCGTGACTTCGGCCCGTGATCGAGTCTCTGGGGGCCATATCCGGGAGGAAACGGCGCCACTGAGTTTGTTTGCTGCTGTGCTGAGCCGAGCCGATAGTCAATCATTAAATGCAACTGATTACTCTGAGCATCATTCCAGTGAATACTCGTGCTGGGGGCCCTCCGCCCTGCGCCCGTCTGTGTCCATCCGCAGCCAGTGCTGCCAACGTCGTCATAGCAGCAAGCTTTGGGTTCCTGCTGGCAAGTGACGAAGTGCATTGACTCGGAGAGATTGACCAATGCAAAAGAAGGGTACCTAAGGAAGCGATCGCTGGACTGCGCCGCCAGGGGATCGTTGCTTCGAACGGCAGCTGGGCAGACGGAAAGCAGATCTACCTGTATGTGGACTGGGCGTACTAGGCTATCAGACCAACCACCTTAAACGTGCATGTACTTGGTAGACAGGCACGCGGCAGAGGGCAGAACACGCGGAGAATGAGCCAGATCCAAACGGCCAGGCACTAACACCGCTGACAGCCCTGAGCCCTGGGATCCCAGTTCTCTTTTTTAGCCTCGCCTCCCCATCACCCCTTCGCCGCCAACATCCCGCTTCTGCCCTCTCCTCGCACACCACCACAAGTACCTACCTGTCCGACTCTTACCTAGACAACCTCAACTTTCTCCTTGCCCGCCGTCCCTACTACCACCACGAGGCCGCCTCCACGCTTTTGTTGTCGCCTCTTCTAATCCTGCTGCCCGCAAGCACGACCTTCGCGGCGCTGCGACGCCCCGAACGTACCGACTGACCTGGGCGGCGACCAGCTGAGATGGACTAAGACAGTCCTCAGATCGGGTCTCGCAACCACTCTACTGAACTCTACTGTCACATCGCAACCTGTTTCAATCCGCCTCGCAATAGTCTCTTTTGTGTTCTCGCCCACAAAACACGTGTTGGCGTGTCTGCACGGGGAGAGGCCTGAGATCGAGCCTGTTGCCCCTCCACCAATCGCACCTCGGGCGCCTGCACCTACTGCGACGACTCCACCATCCCGCAGCTACGGTCCGCCTCCAGACCACCTCCAGACCACCGCGCCCTCCAGTTCCTCCTCCATGCATACGACGTTCCGGTGACTCTCTTCCGGGCTGCTAGAGGCATCATTACCATGGAGCCTGTCCCGGAGACTGAGAAACTCGAGGAGTTCCGTTCAGGCCCCCTCCCTTCTCTGCGACTACAACACTCAAACTACAACCCACAACCCCTGACCTCTGAGCCCGAGTCCCCTCGGAAGCCTCCCACCATGCGTCGCTCTACCGACCCTTCGCCTTCCTCGCCAATCTCCCCTACGTGGAACGCCGCTGCTCTGCCATATCGCCCGCGGACGACGTCGCCACTGTCAGGCAACCATGTCAGGTCCAAATCCGCTGCTACTCTGGCGCCCCCTCCCATGGGTCGTGCCCAGTCCATGCCCGGCGTGAACGGGCTCGGCCATATCCTCATACCACGCCCCCAGAGCCCAAAGGGCTCGCCACAGCGCCAACGATCCTTGCGAAAGCCAGTCGACGAGATGTACCCTCCCGTCTCGCCTACACGCACATCGGTCCTCCCTGACCGCCAGCTATCCGAGAGAAATAGTTCCCCCAACCTGGGCTTCAGCACACCTATGATCCGCCAGCGTCCTTCCTCACCCCTCCGCCACATACCGAGCGCCAGCACGAGCTCGTTGCCTGGCTCCTTTACATCGTCTATCACTTCCTCACCGGTCCAGCGACCCTACGACCTACTGAGCGACAAGGACGGCTCCTCATCTTCTGGTGGCTATGCTCCATCATCGTCCATGCCGTCCACGCCGATTTCTATGAGGTCTCGAAGCCCCAGCATCTCAAGCCTGGAGACCATCCCCGATTCGCCTGATGCTGAGGAGGCCGCTCTCGAGGCGGATAGGATTGCCCAACTCAAAGCCGCTGCTGACGCTGAGGACGGTGGTGAGCCCAAGGGCCGCAGCAGTCTGGACGGCCCCGCTCGCGGCCGCACGTTGAGTGGCTTTGGAACAAGAGACAAGCGGAAGCGGTGGAGCGTCTGTGGCGCAGAGAGGAGAGGAGACCTGGACCTGGAGACTATCTGGGAAGACTGATGATGATGGGAAGACTTTGGTCTATGGCCATCCTTTTTGGTACCGCCAGCTGTTTGGCGAGGGGGCAATTGTTCGCGAGCCGGTCGGCTATTCCTCCCACTCTTTTCCCGGCGGCGGTGGGAGGAACACTGTATAAAATTTAGCCGGGAAGCATTTTAGGGCGTCTCTAGGAAGCAAGGCATGTCTGCATTTGGGATCACGCAAGGGAATTGAGGGGCGTTTCGAGTGAGCCTGTTCGATACCCTATCGCATCTGTTGATTGATGGATCGACCGAGGGGGTCTCACATCTCGGACTGTACTGTACGGCAACCGTTCTTTTTCTCTTAGGGAGCCTCATTCAAAATAAGCGCTAGGTCAATCAAGGGCAACCGAATTCATTGAGACTCTGGGCCGAGATGGCATCCCTGATGTCAATTCCCTGGCGATCTTGGATGGAAGTGATGTCAAGACGGCTTGCCGGCCTCGTGTTGGGCAGTGCGGTGGTGTGGTGGCTTCTCCCTTGCTGAAAAAGTGTGCCCATGAAGCTCCCCTTCCCAGCCTCTGGGGGACCAACCGCCCTCACATGCCAATAATTGCCTGGTTAGGTCTGAGAACATCATCCCTTGTGAATGGGGGTTCTAGATCTCGATAGTTACCGAGCGCTGAGGACATCTATAAGACTCTCGAGGAGAAGCTCGAGATGATGAAGAAAGTTTCGATACATCGTCAGCAACAAGCCATTCGCTTTGCATACACTCTCTTAAGGAACCGTCCTCCTGATACCTCGAATCTCTTGAATCACTCGTTTCTGTATAGTGTATCCTTACCAGGACAGGAAGCATGCATCACAACGTACTTCTAGTCGCCGCAGGGCTGATGTGCAGCCCGATATTCGCAGCACCCAACGTCAATAATGTAGGTGGAATGAAGAGAATCAGAGAAATCTGAGACACACAAGACTGTCTACCCTTATATTCTAGAGCCACCTCGCTTACAATGATTCAGCGCCTCAACCTCCGCAGAGTCCACCGTCAGCGCCAGCTTCCCACGCCCATCTTGTCCGTGGGGCCTCCGACGTCCGTCGGGCCGTACAAGCCTCCAACCTACGGGCCGCCTCCTGACGATGTCAGCGCAGCTGCAATTTCTGATACGACCACATCCTCTGCCGACAGCACAAGCACCGCCGACGTTGATCCTGTGCTTTCCGTCACCAGCACAAGCGCATGCTCCGTGATCAGGATCACAGAATATGTCACCGTATACGGCACCCCGATCTCGTCCACATCATCCCCTGGGAACTTCACCTCAGCACCATATGGGTGGAACTCCTCAGCCGCCCCGGTGCTCACCTCAACTAGCGAGCCCCTCTACCCCATCTCCAACTCGACCAACTCGACCACCTCGGCATCCTTTGGCACGGGCTATGGCACCAGCCTGCCCACCTTCGTCAACGTCACCACCACGGTGAACGTCACCGTCCTCCCCACGTTTGAATCGAGCCAGGTGGTGGCTCCCTCGAACTTCACATCTTTCCCCAACACCACCACGACAGAGTTCAGTGCCACGCTCCTGCCCATACCCGCGTCGACATCTTCGGGCGTGGTACCAGGAAACTTCACCACCTTCGCAAACGTCACGTCCGCCCCGGCCACCCCGACCGCGGAGGAGCCCTCGACGGAGCCCACTACCATCTTCGTGCCGAGTGTCACGGCGACGTCCTCGGTGTCGCTCGTCATCAACCCGTCCGAGAGCCCCATCGAGGTGGCGACCTCAACCTCGTCAGGGCTCGTCATCGTGACGACGCTGCCGCCGCTCGCCACCGCCAGCGAAACCCTGTCGGAGCTGCCGACGACGGTCGTCACGGCCACCGGCACCGTCTCAGACAACGCGCCCACGGGCACCCCCTCCCCGCAGGAGATCCACTGCGGCATCAGGGGCACCGCCCTCGGCGTGTACTACCTCGCCACGTACGCCTACAACAAGGCAAACGTCCCCGTGACGCTCCAGGGGTGCTACCAGTTCTGCAGCGTAAGTGGAAGCCACCCGCGCACAACCACCATCAAACATCCCCGTTGTCTCGCCCTAGTGCTAATATATGCTGTGCCAACAGATCGCCGTCGAGCAGTGCTACAGCTACGAGTTCTACAAGGAGCCCGGCCTGGGGTCCCCGAGGTGCAAGCTGTACGGGGGCCTGGTGGCGTACGAGGTCGATTCCATCGACCCCTTCCAGCCTTACCAGTGGTTCGACGTGGCGTGCGGCGACCCAACCAGGTTCGCCGGTACCAAATAATGGGCAGGACGATGGTCCGCCGCCGGGGAGGGGGCTGGTCGCGTATGACCAAGCCTCGGACTCGTTGCTTTTCCCATTCCTCTCTCATGTCTCTCTTCCTGTCCCTCATTCACACTCATTTTCACAAGTTCCAGCCGAGGTAATCAGCGTGCGGTCTCCTTTTGCTTGTGTATGCTTTCCCAATAATAGATCTCATGATGTCGTGTCCATTCTTAGAATGCTTTGGTCGCAATCATGAAGTATACAGCGCGAATAGTTAGTCTTGCCATGGAATAGCATCGTCCATCACAATGTGCGCCTCAAAAGTGCTTGACCGATGTCTGTGCATTGTTTCTGAGCAGGACCGAGAAATGCATAGAGCGCGGTTTGTAAAGACAGGTGATTCGTCGCCAGGCTAGTGGAAGGTAAACTCTCATCGGGTGCGCTCGTAGTCCCACCAGCTGAGGTTGTGGATTTATGGATTTCTCCCGGTGGCAAGGTCATAGCCAGACGTGCTTGGTCCACGAAAATGACACTCAAATTATGGTGTATTGAGGTGGTCTATCGTCGTGTTGTCTCATCGGCTGTAAAGCATGGACAGGCGCCGCGCTACCACTGCGAGTTACCCAAGGCATACTGCTTCCAGGATATTTCAATCGAAAGGAATCCTACGCAGCGTCTCGCCCTTCTTCATCGCCTCCATACCGGCAGCAACACCGCTGGGGACTTTGATACCGCAACATTCGCCCCATCCGTTCTGCTGGTGGACATGCCTGACGTTACCCTCGTCGAAGACCTGGACCTCACCGCCTTCATCCTCGTCATCCTCGTCCGCGACGCCAGCCAGGTTCTGCTCGCTCATGCCGTCCACGGCCGGGACCAGGGACCCGAACAGGAAGTGCTGCATGACCGGCAGCTTCTTGAGCACCTCCGCCACGAACATGCGGCGCATGCCTCCCTCGACCTTCTCCCACGACTTCGCAGATGAGATGTCGTCCAGCATGGGGCTGTGCCACCGCAGGCCCTTGACTGTCTTGGTGCTGTTTACGAAGACGATCTGGTTCAGGTACAGGTAGTCCTTGCCGAACTGCTCAAGCATCAGCTCCTGGTGGATGGCGCGCGGCGTGATGTACTTGTGGTGCGACAGCTGCGACGAGCCAAACAGGAAGGGTAGGAACTGGTAGTCGTCCAGGCCCCACACGCCGTGCGAGCCCGCGGGCTCAAGATAGTAAAGACACTGGATCACCCGCATGACCTCGAGGTAGCGGGTGAAGACCTTGAGCACCAAGGGCTTGAAGTCTGAGCGCGTGACAATGCGGAGCTCGTAGAGGCATAGCAGCCAGATCATGAAGTTGAGCTCATGGCCAGAGCCGTAATCGATGCGCTTCCGGTTCCCGAAGGACTGGTTGAGGTACGTAGAGAGCTCGGCAACGGCATCTGGGTTGTCGACGCCGAGCTTTTGGTGCCACTTTGTCTCTTGGGCCCTGGCCTTGTCCAGGAAGTCTCTGAACCTCTTGTTGCCGAACCTGGAGCCCCCCTGATCGTCTGGAGGGTTCTGGTATACGAGCTGCTCCACCTCGTCCAGGATCTCCAAGAGCGTCCGTATTGGGGCGGTCAGCTCGTCGTCCTTGACTGCCGAGATGGGCGTGTCGACGACAGACTCGGACAGGCTGAAGATCCAGGACAGTATCAGGTTAAATGATGGGGAGGAGACGAACAGGTCATGGTCCTCTTTTGACAAGATGCGACGGTTCGGTACACGGAACGTGCCTGGGCATTCTGGGGGTGGTGGGAGAGCAGGCGTGTCGGGGAAAGGGATGGGATTCTCAGCCTGTGGCCGGCGCCTCCTGGGTTCGAGCTTGGGAAGTTTGAGCCCCAGACTCGGTACTGCTTGAGGCGCTGACGTTGGAGCTGGTGCAGTTGTTGATATTGGCGGCGACTTGGTGTCTGCCGTATGTTTTGTGGCCTCGGCCGTTGCAGTAGGAGCCATATTCTCAATGTGCTGTCAGATAGCCCGTACGTGTGTGGATAGCAGCAAGCTTGTTGATGTTGTGATGGAGTCTGGTCGTTCCTGACTGGTAATCGTTATTGCCAGTTACAAAGCAACTTGGCGGGTGCTTTCGGCTAGGTACCTAGGTACATCACTCTCCTGTGTACAGCACACGCATATGCCGAATCCAGGTCCTGTCTGCCTTGGGACCCACTAGCGCAACCCGATTAGTGGTGGGGCTCAAAGCTCTACAGACCTATGAGTTCATTCCAGTTGACTTTTTTATTGTTTGCGAGGTTGACCACCGTCGATGGAAGCAACATTCTTCTCGGCGCGAATATCAACCCAGTGCGGTGCATCGCCTCACCTTTGACAGTCCGAACACTGGCCACGCTCCACAATGACTGTGTCAACTCAGCCCGAGGCGGTCTTGTCACCGTTGCCAAAGGCTGACGGCTCCGCTACGTACTCTTATGCTGGCTACACCATCACAGCCTCTGCAAACGGTCCTGTCGAGGCCCAGAAACGTGACGAGCACCCCTACGAGGCGTTGGTCGACGTCGTCGTTCGACCAGCCTCGGGTGTCGGAGGTTAGTTCTCTTGGCACGCAGGCAATCCTACCAGAAAACAGATGCTCATATCCTATGCATAGGCACCAGGGAAAGGCATCTGGAGTCACTGTTGCAACAGTCACTGCGACAGCTTATCCTGGTAAAGGACTTTCCTCGCTGCGTCGTACAGATCGTCTTGCAGGTGACAGCAACGCCTACCAATGAATACGTCAACACGAAACTCGTCCAGGCGAGCTCGGTATGAGGCTGAAGAGCTCCCCTGCGCCGCCTCCCCTGGTCTTCTTGGTCAGGGCTGCTTGAACGTTGCTGACCCTTCCCAACAGAACTTGCTCATCATCCCGGCTCTGCTTCAGACCGCGGTTCTGGCCCTCCTGTCCGCTGCAGTGCCAATGAGGGCCACAGCTGCCTCTGCTGTCGCGGCCGTCTCGGTCAGTGGCGGCAAGACCCAGATCACGATGGACCCTTCTCCACGAGAGGCGGACAAATCCCGATCCGTCCACGTCTTGGCATTCACATCATTCAGCGAGCTTTTGCTAGCTGAGAGCGAGGGTGACTTCACCATGACCGAATGGGATCAAGTCTACGAAACCTCGCGGAGTGTGTGCTGCGGCGCGGCTGACAGTGACGGGATCCACGCTGTTTTGGATGAAGCCAAGCAAAATGGCCCAGATATGCGTCAGTTTATCAGGTCAGCAGCAGAGAGTAAGGTCGCGGCCGATCTATACTGGAAGTGACTGCAGCTACAATGATCACTGGGGCGTCTATTCCTCTCCAGACAAAGGTTGTTTGACACCTCTATCAAAGTGTCTTGCCGCATGAACAACATTGGCCGGGGCTGCTGGCCCACTAACGGGATGACAACGACATTCCCCGCTACGACACAGAGCAGATACGAATGTTGTGGTGGATGCCAGTTTGAGGAAGGCGGGGTGTGTTTACCGCTTGGAGGTGTGAAAGCGAAGGGCTTGATAAGGTGATTGCCTGCCCTCGTGCAGTAAAACGTCGACCGGTAGGGGATTGGGCGCTTGGGAATCCCTAGCAAGGTGCGCGAATCCTGTCGGCGCCGGCGGCTTGACATCAGAGTGCGAGTCTCATATGCAGCGCTGCCCTTGAAACCTGACTCGTCACTTGGTGCGTTCGTGGCGATGGCTATTGGAAGGGTCGCGTTGGCATCCTCAAACGTCCCTCGTGGATTCTCTAGCGACGGCCGCGTCTGGAGCCACGAAGAGGCTTGAGGGGCTGTTTCAACATATCAGATCGCTGCCAAATGGGTCTTCGGCAAGCGGATCTTCATCGACACAGGAGCAGTAAACCAGATGAAGTCAGCACAATCCGATATCCAGGTGCAGGACAAATGCCCAGTCGGGAACCAAGGTTTAATCCACGTGTATTCGAGATACCCCCGAGTGTTTACCTGGACGGTGATCACTGTTGGGGGGGGGGGCCTCACTCTCGCCTTCGGACGGCAAGAAGCTCGACCTCTGGTGGCCATGTTATTTGTTGTTGTCGTCTGCGTATGTATGCTGCACGACAGTTGTGTGTGATCCGCACGGGTCAAACGAGACAACCCGGCATTGATTGCATTGATCGGACACCAGAGGCAGATCCTGCCAAACATCCTTCAACACGGGCGGCAAAGGCCTCGAAGTACACGGCAGACCTACACGACGCGGATTGAGTCAGGCCCACTGAAATAACTTAAAGAGCAGGGCACTGGTATATTCGGGCTCCGCCCGGGGCGCCCTGCCTCGTGAGATGAGACGAGCTGCTGCACTAGTTTTCCCGCAGACCCTGGCGACCCGGACCTGAGACTCGACTGGACCTAGCGGTCCCAAACCCCTGGTGCCTCTCCTGTCAAGCCGCGGCGTGCATGCACAAAACAGAGCCTTGCTTACTGGGCCACTTCTCCACGACACTTTTCTCGGCATCCCGATTTCCACCAAAATCGGGGCTGTCAACAAGAAGTATACGGATGAGGCGGCACATTGTGCATAGTAGACTCCACAGCAAGCCTCCTGCAGCGCGTGCGGGAAGCAACCATGTACCGTAACACCAAGATCTGACGTATCAATGCGGAAGTTCGCCAGAAACGACAGGGCAGGGGCCAGGATCATGGAACTTCCGTTGGTTCACCATTTCTCCCTATTGCCAAACAACGCATTTGGCCCTGTGGTACGCAACGGGGATCAGTGCTGGCTGTACAGAGCTGATTTGGCGGGCCAGGCCGTCAGGCCCTTTGACGGCCCTTTGTTCTGGAACAGCGGGGACTATGCGGGAGCCGCGCCGCGCTCTACAACATGCTGCCCCGGTCGGAGCGGCCTGTTTGCCTGTATTGCGGCTGCGTCTCCTGTCCCAGCTTCCACTCAGATGCCACGCTGCCTGTATAAGCGGATGGTCTGGGTTCTCACTGATCCTGGCTTGTCACTTCACCCCCCGCAGACAAATATCCAAAGTGGGCGGGCGGCATACTACAAGTAGGCTGTTTCGACGCGACCTCCTTTGGGCACGGCACATCAGAGGGCAACTTTGTCTATAACTTCTTTTCCCCCTCTCCCTCCCTTCTCCCCAGACGGCAAGCTGTAAGCAGAGCTCTGGTAGTTCTCTAGTAATTACCTTGCCCCCTTGAGCTTGTCCGTCCCATCTCATTCTCTCACCACTTTCTTGAATCGCGCCGGCGTCGTTTCTTACCTTCTTTTCAAACCTGCCCTTCTTTATTGTACTTGGGAAGCAAACTTTCGACCTGTTCTTCAATCGTTCAATATTTTCCCTGCATACTGTCCAGCCACCGAGAGATCCTTCCGACAGTCATTTTGATAGCATCGCGTGCATCAGCATTGTTTGAAGACCTGGAGTCGACATCTTACAGCATCTAATACCCGGAAGACCAAGTTGCTTTTTTGCAAAAGATACCCGTCACATCTTCGATTTGTCCAGCAGCAATCCATTTCCAGCTATCTTTGTCACGAGCCTTCCAGCCACGCGCAAGTGTGTCTCTGCACCTCGGATCACATCACATTGCCACCGTCTCGGTCAATCAGAGCAAGTAAGACTCCCCTGATCACGGTAAGCAGCACAATCCTCCAGACTTGGTGGTGCACCGCGGTCTGGGGGCCATTACCCCTGTTTGACAGAAGCCCGCCTGCCAGGTCGCAGAAGAGCAGCCCATGGTTGGGAAGTCGAGGGCACGTTGAGACTGACGACTCGTGTGACAGCGTGCACAGGTTCCTTGCCGGCAGGATCACCTCGCTCAAGTTCGCCTTGCTCGAAAGTCAGCCAGATCTACGAAGACCGTCTCGGCCGTGACCCAAGACGTTGACAGCAACAAACCTGTGACGTTGCATGGTCAACTTCCGGGTCAGCAACTCGCAGCACCCACTCAGGACAAGGTCGAGCAATTGGTCCAGACCTCTAGCAAGAAGCTGGAGCCAGCAGAGCAGCTGAACGTCTCTTTTCTCCATTGATAAGCCCGCCAAGTAAGTCCCACCCAAGCCTGGTTCACCCCCCACCTGGCGGTCCTTACCCCGTCCACATCCCGCCTGTCTCACCCACAATCTCGCCTCTCGCTCCCACCCGCCAAAACATCCCCTGTTCCAGTCCGGACCCACTATACAGGGCCGCGCAGCTGCACCAGAAGAGGAAAGGGGCGCCGCTGTTCGGTCTCTGGTGTCCCTACAATCAACCCCACCCCGCCCAGCGTTTCGTGCCGCGGACAGTCCGGTTCTAACGGTCCTAACAGGCAGGATTTGGCTTTATTGCTGAGTCGCAAGCTCGGAGACAGCATCTTCCAAGGTTGTCTGTGTCGTGCTGCAGAAGCGTCCTGCAGCCCCGGATCTTGCACACGCCTGCACCTGTGCCTGCAGACGCCCAACCACCACCTCCCGTCACCAGAGCAAGCTCGACGATTCCCGGCTGCCGGCAGATCTCTGGGTACCTTCTTTCGTCACCATGTCGGACCAACTCCTATCCCCGACTTCGATCCACCCAGCCCTCAGTAATCCCGCCGCTTTTCCGCCAACGCAAAAGTCCGAGGAGTCCAAGACCAGTACTAATCATAATACCCTACATGACCGCCCCCGAACCTCATCATCAGCTTCCTCCGGTCCTACTCTGACCACATCCATACCTTACCCACCCTCCCTGCAATACCTCTCTCTGGACGAAGCAAAACAAAACCTTCGATATGTCGATCACAACCAACCCATCTCTTTATCAGCCGCTCTCGTAGGGGGAGACTCCGAAGATCCCGATCCCAGTCCCTACGCCAAAGGCCACAGGAAGAGCTCGCGTTCCATCGAGTCTATCCCCCGCCAGACTCTCTTCAAGGCTCTAGCCTCGTCGGTCTCACGCAACAACAAGCCAGAGGCCCTATCATTGCCCGGCATGCTGTCAGCCTCGCAGTCCAGCGGGGCCGACGCCCGGCGCGGGACTTCTTCCTCTCAACTGTGCGATGCTCTCAACGACCTTGCGCAGCGAACCCATACGCCCACCACTGCATTTCCCGCATTGCAGTCGCCATGCTTTTATCACCAACGCTTTGACGGTATCGTCGACATCGACAGAGTTCTGGAGGAGATCAAGAACGACGAGTGGATGTCGCACTCACGCCTGGTTCAGACCGCCACCGGAGTCCGTGAGGTGTCCAAGCAGCTGCAGAGGCGGCCCATCAAGCGGGCGGTGCGGAATGTCATGATTGTGACAAAGGCGAGGGACAATCAGCTGGTAGTCTTGACTCGCGAGCTGGCGCAGTGGCTACTCAGTACGCCGCGTTATGGGTCGGATCTCGGAGTTAACGTCTACGTGGACGCGAAGCTCCGCAACTCGAAGCGATTCAACGCGCAAGGGCTGGTTAACGAGAACCCCCGTTTCCAACATATGCTCAAGTACTGGACGCCGGATCTCTGCTGGAGCCAACCCGAGAAATTCGACCTGGTCCTGACACTGGGAGGCGATGGCACAGTGCTCTTCACCTCATGGCTCTTCCAGCGCATAGTGCCCCCCGTGCTCTCCTTCAGCCTAGGGAGCCTAGGCTTCCTGACGCCGTTTGGGTACGATCATTTCAAGCAGCACCTGAGTCGTGTGATGGGAGATGACGGCATGAAAATCAACCTGCGGATGCGCTTTACGTGCACGGTTTACCGGGACGGTCAGCAGGGTCGCGACCTCGAGGAAGGAGAGCAGTTCGAGGTCCTCAACGAGCTCGTCATTGACCGTGGCCCGTCGCCCTACGTGTCCAACTTGGAGCTTTACGGAGACAATGAGCTTTTGACGGTCGTCCAGGCGGATGGTTGTATCTTTTCCACGCCGACTGGTAAGTCCCAGCATTTCATGAGTTTCCCCGCGTATGAGCTGTATCGCTAATCTGCTCCACAGGATCGACCGCGTATTCTCTCTCCGCAGGTGGATCCCTTGTCCATCCAGACCTGCCTGCCATCCTCCTCACACCCATCTGCCCCCACACACTTTCTTTCCGGCCCATGGTCCTCTCCGATACGATGCTCCTGCGGGTGACCGTCCCTCGCAACTCACGAGCGACGGCCTACTGTGCCTTCGACGGCAAGGGACGCGTGGAACTCAAACAGGGCGACTGTGTCACCATCACGGCCTCGCAGTACCCCTTCCCCACCGTCAACCGCACCGACACCGAGTGGTTCGACTCCGTCTCCCGGACTCTGCGTTGGAATACCCGTGCGGCGACGCAGAAGGGCTTCGACACAGGCAGCGCCAACGGCAGTGAGGCGTGCGACGAGGGCGAGGGCGACTGGGATATCGACACAGACTCTGCTTGTTATGCCTCCGAGGAAGGAAGTGCTGCAGCGAGCCCATTGAGGAGGCAAATGAGCCTCCTTGGAATGTAGAAAACAACAACCTCACCCGATACAGACCGTTTCTGGACTACTGGAATCACGTGCAGGGCCACTCACCCACCTCGTGGAGGAAGTGCATATATACTTTAGAAACATAGATAGAGATAAGAGCGTGGCATTTCGTTTGGACATAGCATATTCGCAACACCGCAGCGAGGAGGCATTTCTCGACCTCGACCAAGCTATGGGAGGATTTCTTCAGGCGTTGATTATCAATGATCTCGCAAAGCGCAGCGTCATATTCTCAGAAGAATTGACAGAACATGAGCCATATTCTTTTGGCATCAAAATACAGATAGAAAGGGAATCAAGGCCCTTGACCACATTCAATCATTCCGCGGTGTTCGTGACTTGCTCCAGAACATTGTGCATTATTTGGTAAACTCCGTGTTCCAGAAGCATTATTCAGGGCCAGTCGACGGGAGGCCATGCGACGACGTGCATACCTCTGCGTGCACGCACGCATTCACTCAAAAGTAAAGTTAGGTGTCCACTCTTACTCTTACTCAAGCCCTCTTCATGACTTTGCCCCCTTGCCCCAAACTGTTTCATGCAATCACCGTCCGGTAAACACGACTAGCATGCAGAAAACAAAAGGTTATAAAAAGGAGAGGAACAAAATAGACGTTGGTTTCGTTTTATTCATAGATGACACTCATGCTAGCCCGAAACTCATGCAAACACATAAATACATTCCTTCACAAACACCCTCACATGACAGCCCAGAAACACCCCTCCTGAGCGCCCATTGTGCATAAACCTCGGTGAGTGTCCAGGCTTCTGGCGCCCATGCCCGCCTTCACTCACCGTGGGCAATTCAGATGAGATGTGAGATGAGATGGCAGGAGATCCACGGGCGCGGGCGCGGGCCCGCCCTCCCCACATCGCCTCTGCCCCAACTTTCGTAATTGCGGCGTGTAAGCAAAGCTTAAATGAACATTTCCGGAGTTTCCGCCTCTTGTGCTCAGAGGCGCGCGGGCACCCGAGGAGATCAGATCGCCCGATCCATGTCCCGGCCACTCGTTCAGATTATTGTTCACTCGATATAGGCTTTTCCGCGCGTGCTGGGGGGTAGGACTATGACTAGCGATCTAAACGATAGGCAGACAATAGATGATACGAAAGCCCGAGGCGGCGGGACCTCGGGGGCACAGACTGATATGGATATCGAGAGGCGAGGGATCAATCGAAATTTGGACAATTGCAGCTGACGGCAACAAGGTTACTAGTAGCAATAACAACAGTCGCAGCAACAGGACGGATACCCGTTAGGAGCGAGGAGAGGCCGCCCTACCGCCAATTCCCCTGGCTCAGGGCCAGCAGCCCCGCGATCGCGCTAGCCGCGCCCTTCTTGCTCGGACTGACCTCGCCGCGCATGAATCTCTCCACCTCGTCGTCCTCGATGGCGTCCCGGCCGTGATCCTCGCCCTCGCTCTCGCCCTCGGAGGCGTCGGCTCCGTCCCCGGCCCCGGGCCCGGCCTCGCCGCTGGCCCCGTCCTCAAAGATGCTGACCGGCGTGCTGCCCCTCTTCCGCCTCGAGGTCGGCGCCGTCCTCGCGCGCCCCAGGAGTGACCTGTTACTCGCGTCCCCCAGCACGCGGCCCACGCCCCTGCGCGGCTTCTGGAGGCCCGCGGTCTTCGACTTGGGCTCCGAGGGCAGCGGCCGTCTCCCGTTCGCGGGCCGTGACGCGCCGCGGAACATCTGGCGTCCCTCCTTGTCGGGGCTCCAGTTCTCCTTATCCGAGTCGTTGCCGCCGGGTGAGAAGAGGATCGACACCTTGCTCTTCTTCAGGTCGTCGACCTCCACGGGCGTCTGCTCTCGCCGCACGGGGGGCTTGTCCGTTGTGGTGTTGACAAAGTTCGTCTGCAGGCGGCCGACGCTGCTCGAGGCACGGCTCAGCTTGGGCTTCTTGGCGCTGTGGTTTGGTTGGGCATTCGGGCGTGCATTGCGTTTGGCGCCGTTGGGTTGGAGGACGCCGCCCCCGTGGCTGTGGTTGATGCCGGAGTGTGAGCTGGAGCTGAGGGTGCGCAGGAGGCTGATGGCCGCGATGGCAGACCCGGATGATTCGCGGGCGGCGTAGGCCGTCAGCTCGTCCCTGGGCTCGATGTTCGCCTCGCAGGCCATCTCCCACGCGTGGACATCTCTGGAGCGGCTGCGGTGGAGGCTCTGAGGGAGGCGTGGTTGTGGCTGGTACGATAAGGGCGCCTCTATTATTGAGCGCGAGGGGTTTGTATCAAGAGAAGCGGTCAAGGTCGAGATAGGGGGCAGGGTGACGCAGGCTGCTGCGCTGCGGCTACGGTGAAGGCTGGGGCGATCAAAAGGATCAGGAGGGCTATCAGACAAGGCCGAGGGAGAAACGCGAGGGGGTGATGGCTGTGGGACAAGCTCTGCCTTGCCCTCCACGGACATTGACAGGCGGAACCCGGATGAAAGAGGCGGCGGGAGCACGGGTGTCGCGGACGACGGCCGCGCAGCGGAGAGGAACTCATGTCTGTACACGTTAGCAAGGCTCGACGGCCGCGTTCGGGTATTCCAGGCACGTACCTCAGTGAGTCCGGGCTTCGGCGGCTGGCCTGGTAAGACGTGCCGGCATGCAGACTATGAGCGAAATATCCCACAGAGGCCGACCGGTGCAACTGGTGGGACTGGCCTGCGGTGAACTCGACCGGCTGGGACGACGACATGACAGCGGCCCCCATTGATGCTGCAGACTCCCTCCGGTTGTGATGAGCATTGGGCAACTCCACCGTGGCCTCGGCAGTCGTCTCGGGTTGGGAGTGCTCTGCTACAGCTTGTGGAGACGCGTCCGGCCCCTCGAGAATCGAAGGCTGCTGGAATGGAGACGTATTGGAGTTGGGAAGGCCGGGCATGGTGGGTTGGCTGCTGCTGTACGGAGCCGGGTCGGACGAGAGCACCTGCATGCCACCATATTGCAGGGCGGCGATCTCCTGCGGTGACAGGGGGCGCGACTTGCGCCTGTCATTCTGCCGGCGGTTCTGGAACCATATCTGGGGCGGGGACCCGGTCAGCGAAGCTCACCACGGGGCAGGAGATGACCAATTGAGCGCGTGCGGCGTGGTGGGAGCTCAATTTGGCCCATGGAACTCGTACCTGGACTTCCTTCTCGTTGAGGGAAACGCGCTTCACGATATCCAGACGCGCTGCCTTGTCCGGCTTGGGGTTGGCGTTATATGCTGCCTCGAGGATTGCCTTGTCCTTTGCACTGGAGCACGGAGAAAATTGGTTAATAATGGACCCGTCTATATCGTGTTTATACCAAGTCGCGGGACGGGTGTGCAACATACGCGGTTCTCTTCCTCTTGCCCTTAGGATGCCGCTCGGATGAATTGCTCTGGAAAGACGAGTCGGCATCCACTTTCTCTCTGGTCTCGTCGACGTGCACTGCAGAGTCGGCCGTGCTATAAGGTGAGCTCGAAGGGGGCCCATTGCTCTCATTCTGCTGCTGAGAGCTCCCCGGGAGTGGGCCTGGAGAGGTAGGTTGACTGGACATATTTGGTCTCGGTACAGGATATTGACGGTGTTATTGAAGATGGTAGTGAGGCTCAGCAAGACATGATTTGGCAGGACGAACTCATGAAAACATTAATTGCCTGGCCCAAGGCAAAAGAGAGGAAGGAATGCTGGAGCAAAAGCGGAAATGCAAGCGAGACAGAAACACAAGTAGAGAAGAGAGGAGGTAGTGCAGCAGATATCAAATTTCAGCCGCGTCGAGTAACGCAGACCTGCCCCAGACCAGACCAGACGAGACGCGTTGAGCGAGTTTGGTGGAGACCAGGGTCGTTGACACCGACAAGGATTGTCGTGGCACGCGGTGGGGAGCTCCTTCAAGCTCTCCCCCCGGCGAGCAACCCAGCCCGTGATTGGCCCAGGTGCAGCCCCTTCTTCTTGACAAGAAAAAAATAGGCCATCTTGCATTTGCGTGCATACGCGATACACATCGGAGACGAATCGAATGGGCATGGCCTGGTCTGGATGAGCGGTGTATTACCATCTACGACGACGCGATCCAATTCTGCCCAACTCGTCCTCTCTCTCTCTCTCTCTCTGTATCTGTATCCAGGCGCAACAAAGGCCAGGGCCGCAGTGCTCAGCAACTTGTGTGTTCCAATTGCAGCAGAAAGTAAACACAAACATTGCAGCATGTGTGTGCGACGAGATGGCTCGTGGAGGGATGGGCATGAAATAATTAGTAAACCTGGATTGGCTAAGTGGAGGGGCACCACCGTCATGCCAAAGTGAAATGAGCCATTGTAATGGATGCCATTTAAACCCCAGCAATCACGGTCCTCAGAGACATTGTCTGGGAGCCGAGGTGTTGCCCCGCAGTGGATTCGTCTTGTTTACTTTCATTGTTTGTCCTGTGGAGGCCCGGCTCGAGCGCACCAAGCCAAGCCAACGGTCGAATGCATGTTCGTACGACACAACTGCACCCAGAGCACAGGAACCAATATGAAATTAAGCATTGCTCTTCACTCGCTCGCTACCTCAATGTTATCACCAAAAGCGGGAAAGCCCCTGTCGCCTCTCTCGTGGGCATAGAAGAACTCGAAAGGACAGGCAAGAATGAAGCAATCATTATGTCTCGCAAAGCTTATTACCTCTTCGCGCTTTGACGATGAGAAACGTTAAGCATAAGCAAATATAGAGATAGAAGGGAAGAAAAGAAAGGTCGTAGCAATCGGAGGCACACACTGCCGCCGTCGTCTCAGAAAAGGCTGCCCTAGGTCTTCCTGGTCTCGTCGATCTCGTCCAGCAACGTGGTCGGGTTCCGGCTGTCCACCCACACCGCATGCCGGCTGTCTTCTCCTCGCGCACCAATTGTGACCCAGGCCTGTTTCATCATGACCTCGCAGTCCTTGGTCTGCCGCAATCCAGGCCACTTCAGGCGGCCCTCTCGCGACATGTCACTCGTTCCAAGGCCCCCGTTCCTGGCCCACTCCTTCACAACTGCCCTGATAAACTCGACCTTGCGCCGGAAGTCGTTGGCTGCTGGTATGCCTTGGAGCTCCAGCGGGATCTCTGGTCGGTGCCGTGTCGAGTTGGGGACACTGCGTTGTGACGCCTTGGGCACCGTCGAGAAGTTGAGGAGGGTTTGAAGGGGATATGACAGCACAGCACGGTCGTCCAACGATGCCTCATCCATGCCGCCGGTGCTGGTAAGCTGTTCTGCAGCCTCCTGGGAGAGATGCCAGAAGTGGCACCAGGTGCCTGTCCGATCAAGTACTATCTTGGTGTGGTCGGGAAAGTTGAACTGTCCAGGGGTTAGCAATGGTCCAAAATCGATAGAAAGGGGCAAACTCCGCATACCTGAAGGTGTCCATCGCAGAAGTGGAATACCTGGACGTCCCCAAACCTCTGGTAGAATGTGACGAGGTCACCGGGCACGTCAACAGGGTACGGCCTGGGAGTTTCCGCATCAGGGTGCTCCCGCGCATGCTGAAGCATGTAATTGGCAAACTTCTTCCATAAAACAATGCGCTCTCTCTTCCGATGCTCGTAGTCGGTCTTCCCGGGTCCGAGCTTGGCGGCCGTCCCGTTCTGGCTCACCGGTACTCTGAACTCCTCCGGGCTGACACGAACTCGGCTGACCCCTTCCTCGCCGTTGGTTTCGTAGAAGTAGATGGGCTCCGTCATTGGCACGACTTGTTGCCTCTCGTGATATGCCGGGTCGTTTCTCCGTGAGATGTGCTTCTCGGCATCATGCACGAGCAGGAATGATGGAGGTAGCACCGCTTGGTCATCTCCTCCCGGTGCAGTGACGCTGTTGAGGATGCATCCTGCGCTACCATCATTCAAGATGTAGCCAAGCCCAAATTTGTTTGTGTAGTCCACCCACTTAACAACAACCTTCGGAATTTCTGGCTCTTTCTGTTTCGTCGAGATGTAGGCCATAGATCGAGAATTGAGGGCCCGTTCAAGTTCTGCCTGCAGCTTCCGCATCCTGCTCAATACAAGATCGGGCCTCGTGTCCTCGAGGTATTCTTGCTGCTCTCCGGGCCCAAACAGTGACACGACGTTCTTCCCGCCAGTGGGATCTTCCTTGAGTTGCGGCGAGGGGTCGATCTTTGCTGTCGAAGATGATCTCGTTGCAAGCGCAGGTCGCGCGGCCGGCTGGGTCCTGCTGGAAGGCAACTGTGTCCGCGTTGACCTTGACGACACCCTCTTTGCTTGCTCATGCTCCTCCACAGAAAACGCCCCGCTTGTGGTCAGAGGAATATCCTTCTTGGCCCCACGAGGTCGGCTCGCCAAGGGTCTCGCCGGTGCTGCATTCATTAAAGGCTGTGTTCGCGAGCTGGGGATGGTATTCGCGGGCTTGTTCGCTGCTCTCTGTTGAGCTGCGAAGCTCTGTGGTGGCGCCTTCAGCCAGCCAGAGGGCGCAAATTTCGCAGGCGCATCAAGGGTGAGTGCCTCAGTTTTCTCGCACAATAAGGATACTGATTGTGATGCATGAAGCTGTTGCTGTTCCCTCCTCAGTTCGTCGTAAGGTCGGTAGACGATATCGACGGCTAACGGGATGCTAGGCGTGAGGCCATGCTTCTCCTCCGAAGCAATCTCGCGCCATATGGCTGGCTTCACCGATTGGACTTTCTGATGCCAAGGGCCGACTTCACACTGTTGGCAAATATCCCTCAGGTTGCTCTGGACCCTCTCTTGCAACCTAGGGCTCGCGCAGGAGTCGTGAAAGATTTCGTGCTCTGGGGCTGTTTCCCGTAGCCTCGGTGTTATGTCCGCTTGACAGGGAACATAACCAGCCGTGAAAAAGGGATGCTGAACGATTGCATCTGGATCTGGTCTTCGGTCTGCCTCGACCAGCATGGAAGCCACGATATCCTTCACTTCCAGACTGATGAGTTTCTGTTCGTTCTGTGGCCAGTCGTAGTCTCTGTCCCGCGCACGACGATAAATCTCGTCCGTAGTTGAGGACTGGAATGGTGGCTTCGTAGTGAGCATGGCGAACCTAGAGTAATTCGATCAGTAAACTCCGAACCCTTGCTGCCGGCTAGATCATCCAAACAAGCAAAGTGTTACGCACATTATGATACCCAGACTCCAAATGTCCACGTTGTGATCGTGTCCAGCCTTTCCCTTCTGCAAGATCTCGGGGGCAATGTAATTCGGCGTGCCGCAAAGCGTAGTTCTCCTGATGGTGTGCATGTCGTTACCAGTGACCAGTAGGGCAGCCAGACCAAAATCGCCGACCTTTGCATTCATGTTCTTATCCAGAAAAATGTTGCCCATCTTCAAGTCGCGATGGATGATGCCCTTTCCGTGCATGTATTTGATTGCTCCGGCGATTTGTACGGTGTAGAAACGGACTTCGGCCTCGGTCAACCCTTTTCTCCTCTTCACCATTTCCATCAGCGAGCCGTTTGGACAGAGCTCGAGGATGAGATAGGTACAGCTCTCGAAAGTGAACGCTCGGTGGAACTGAACAATGTTCGCATGTCTCATCTTGGAGTGGATCTGGAGCTCAGTTTGAAACTGTAAGGAAATCCCATTAGCCCTGGTCGTCGTTCCTCTGTTTCATAATCATGAGAGAGCCTTGGAGAATCCCACCAACCTTCTGCTGCATCTTGACGGGCATTGTACTCTTGACAATTTTGAGAGCGTATCTCTTCCCCGAGTCGACATGCTTGCCGTCGTAGCAAATGGCAAAACCGCCCTTGCCCAGCAGTTTTCCGACCTGGTATACAGCCCCATTCTTGCGATCAGAACTGGGCGGCTCGACAACCTGTGGTGGTGGAGGGGGAGGGTGGTCCTTGTCTTTGGCGGTTCTTAATTGGGCGGCAGCCTTTGCTTTGAGATCGGTGGTGCGCTTAGGGAGTGCGTTCACATCTCTAGGTGATAATGCCTCCATATCAACGCCTCCTCTCCCAGCCATTCTGGGATACCCAGCTCAGTGTGTAACGGTTGATCTGCGTTTCTCCTGTGTAGCTTCCACAGCTAGATTCTCGAATCTGAGGTTGAGCCGATGGTTCAGCAACCCGAGACTGGCGACTTCAAGGGTAATTCGATTATGCTACCACCAGCTGCCAGTAGATGATTGCAAGGTGAGCTGCATCCAAGTCAGCATATCATGCTCCGCGCCATTCCTAGAAGCGAGGTGAAGGAAATGCGATGGTAGAAGCTGGGTGAATAGTGGTCCAGTGAACAACGGCCGGATGAATAAAATGCATGAGATTCCCAAATGTCAGGAAGAAGCAGGAAGAAGCGATTGTGCAGCTGCCTTCGCACTTGACATGAGAGCGGAAAGCTTAGAGTATCACAAAGCGAGGAACCTCCTTTGCAGACAACCCTGCCGACCGGTGTCTGGCAATCGCTTAGAGAAGAGAATGGAAGTAAAATCGAGACTCACAAGTACTGTTCAGCAAGATTGGATGAGATTGTAGCCAGGGACCACGGGTGTCGCTATTGAACAGAGGAGCTGGAACTTGAAACCATTATCTGGTATGATGTCCAGAGCGAAGCACGAGTTAGTCGGTGCAGGCAGAGTTGGTGACAGAATGACGGATCCTTGAATTGGCAAGTAGCTTGTTGTCTCTGAGGCCAAGCAGGCCTGCTGAATTTGCTTACTGGTTGCCCAGCAACGAGCTGCCACTTTGCAGGGCCACCAAAGCCCACTGTGGGGTATTCTACCACTTTGGTCCCCTGCAGCCAAATCTAGGCAGCTGAGCACCTAACCCAGCCGGCAAGCTGGGCAGCTGGTGAGCTACCCCAGCGCCCATCAAGGTTCATTAGAAGGCTGCTCCACTGCCTTTTGGAGAGCCTACGGTCCCTAGCTACCCAGATAGGCGGGGAGTCAGCAGAACGACGTCGATTGGCCCTTGTGGGCATTTGACGCGTCGGTGGGACTTCAAACTCGTCGATGTGAACAAATATATCCGCGATTTTCACCTCGTTGGGAACGTTGAGGTTTCTATTCTACCGTCAGCTGCCACACGTCCGAACTATAGGCGCATTGTACTACTTGCTGTCCCCGTCACGACGTTGCTTGCTTGGTTTCTTCAACGGCCGGTCCGGCCCATCGACTCCGTTGCACACACCCGGCCGTGAATAGTGCTCCTCGGACCCTCCCGGCCACAATGGTGCCTCTTCCGCTGTTCAAGCTTGCTTCTCTGTTTGTCCGCCATGTGTCCAAATATGGAGCTGTCAGTCCGCCCGTTGACACCGATCCCTTCGAGCCGAGTTAGTCTGACTGATCGGGAACGCAGAACCGGATCAAGTCACAAGCCCACGACCACCCTCAGTTCCGCGCGTTCGCTGCAAGATACGGCCAGAAGATCCACCAGCTGAACATGAGACTGTCCGTAGCACTGTTGCGAGACGTGGATGCAGAACGCAAAGCCAAGGAGAAGGCCGAGGCGCCAACTGTCAAGACGAAGGAGCAGATCGAGAAGGAAGCGCAGTTGAAAGCCAAGTATGGCTCAGCAACGAAAGGTGCAAGCCAGTCAAGGAGCCTTTTAAGACCCAGCTTATGGAGACGGCAATTCAAGCCCCTGCCTGAAGGAAAAGCTGTCGACCTGTTCGCGGACGTTATAGGAGATGGTTTCATTCTCGTCGTTGCCGCGGCCCTGATCGTCTACGAGACCTGGCGCTCATCGGTCAAACCGGACAAAAACAAGGAGATGATAGATGAGCTGAACAAGCGGTTCGAGGAGCTGCAGGTCAGAGAAAGAGACCACGAGGAAGAGGAGAGGCGACAACAGAGCAGGATATTGCAGCTGGAGGAGGTACTGCGGAACTACAAAGACCCCAAGACCAAGCAGCCTCTGCTTCCATCACCCACACCAGCAGTATGAACCGCGCCCAGCCGACAACCAATGGGGCTCCTATCCACGAAACCAGGGGACGGACAGGCGAGGAATGCGGTCATTCCCAGTAGCATTGTCATCGGCTTGCGAAGCTCGCATCACGACTGCCACAAGCTTGTAAATAAACTGAATCTGTACGATAGGATAGACTCGTACCAAGACGATCAGCAGCGAGTCTGCTAGGAAGGGACAAGCAAGGCGTTGGGGTCAATTTTTGGGGCAAGCATGATCAACACCTACCCACTCAGCCCTGGGAAGGCTCGTCAGTGCCTATGCTGTTCGAGCTGCGCCTTCCCAAACAAAAGGCTTGAGAAACCAGGGTCAGAACACCACCCCTCTCTCACTGAGGAAGACCTCTGGGACGGAAGGGATCAATTATTAGACAGATTCCTCGTTCTTGTTATCACCTCTCTTCAATCCAAAAGAATCCTCACCACGGTCGATCTCCTCGCCTGCTTTGGTATCTTGTGCACCTAGCCCATTGAGTGGTGTGGCAGTACGGTCCAGTTTTGCCAAGTTGCAACAAGGTTGAGATCACAATGTTCTGCACCTCACTACGAAGGCGCAAGGAGTGGGCAGCTGCTGTTCCCCGTATGCTCCAGACTAGAGATTTCAAATTCAGAGGTGAGGATAAGATTCGGAAAACCCAAGGCATCCCTCTGCCAGAGAGCACTTTCTTACTAGCCATGGAATACATCAGAGAGCAAGCT
The DNA here is from genome assembly GCA_038088545.1 of Diaporthe humulicola. Classification (NCBI taxonomy): domain Eukaryota; kingdom Fungi; phylum Ascomycota; class Sordariomycetes; order Diaporthales; family Diaporthaceae; genus Diaporthe; species Diaporthe humulicola. The sequence continues at coordinate 205,976 of JBBWSL010000017.1, forward strand.
TGACACTCATGATGTCAACATGCCACTGCTTAGCCCTGGTGCACCAGGCACACGATATCTGCGCTTTCTCCTTCTGTCCTCGGCCGATCAAGATCCAATTGCCCGACTCCAGCGCATCGAGAGATTCAAGAATCAATCCGGCGGTGGTGACGCTGCCATAATCTGGTTGCTGGGAGAAGGCGGTGATCAGTGCTCTTACCTGCAGATCCAGATTGAGTAAATATTAACTACGCCTCGTTCTCGAACAGGTTATCTGTCTTGGAGGCACGTACTTACAAGAGTTTACTGTCAGGCTCGTTGATAGATTTGATATCCCACTGGTACCGCTGCAAAGCACCGAGCATCTGCCAGACATCCTCCACAAATTCCATCGGTCGTTCCTCCGAGGCAACTCTACTCGGCAGACCTCGACCCGATCTCAAAGCATGGAAGCCGTGCAGAGGCTCCTTCCTTACAGCGGCCTCTCGCCTCCGCTGCGCGAGCACACCACCAACATCGTAAGTACAGCTTATCCACCTACACTTCTTTTCATGTCTTGTGTTTTAAAATGCTCCAGAAATGCATCGCATCAGGCTCCGTGGCAAATGATTAACACATAATAGCTTACTGATTTGACGATGAGCTTCGCACACCTAGCTAACATGGCAATTACGGAGGCTGGGCAGTTGGAGCTCGCCGAATACCTCGGCCAAGAGGAAGCACAACGAGTTATATCATTCTGGACACATGAGTTTCTGTCGTGATAGATATGGGTAAAGAACAGGTCGGCTCAACCAGATCATTCGCCGACTCATGCAAGACTGTATCTCGTTGCTCTTTTGGCCCTGAATCATTGGGCAGTTCTCACTTGCATTCCCGTCTGGTTGGACTGGTGGAGGCAGTCCAGGGAATACAAGCATATGATACAAGAATTCCAACCATGAGCGTCCGGCGATCAAGTCGAGCAGGGACATCTGGCGACCACAGACACAGTCATAGTCGCATCATCGGTCCTCCAGCACACGGTTTAACGTAAAAGCAATTGAGGGCCGGATTGGGTTGGTCAACACTGAACCGCACTTGTGGTGGTCCTATGACTGATGACAAAACCTGCACCACCCCGACTTGCTTCATAAGCTATGAATGTCAATTGGGCCAAGAAGCCTCTGGTGGTCTGATAGACGACCATGAACGATTACGAATGGCCGCGAACGGTCGATGTGAGATGATGTTAACATCCATACCGGACGTCCAGGGAAGCATTTGATGTTTGGAGCGGCTTGCGCACAATGTGCCTGATGTCTGTCATGTGTGCTGGTTACATAAGTCACTGGCTTGTGGGAAGCGATATGTGATAACTCCGACCCTGTCGGCTTTCACCATGGCATATAGTCAAAATCGAAAGGGGGGAGGGGGGTACAGCAGAGATGTGCATGAAAATACTACGGAATTCTCTGCCCGCAGCTGAATCGAGCGTGGGCTGAGACTTGTCGACTGACCATCGACTACATCAGAGTGAGGCCAACGACAGCTCACGGGCAGGACTACAGCTCAACTATTCAAGCTTCCCTTCTAATCCCTCTGTGCACGCGGATAAGTAGGTGTATACTACAGAGTCCCAGCTGGGAATGCTTGAGCTGGGACCAGCAGAAAACTGGCGGCAAGCCATCTTGCCTTCATTCCTTGAGACGTCTTGTCCACGGGTGGACTCATACCCATCGGACGTCTCTAGACGTTGAGACTCGCGAATACTCAGGCGGCCGTCAGACGTTTCTCAAAAGCGGAGCGTCTGGTACGGACCGTTCGTCTTCAAGATTAGATCTGCGGGATGGGCCAACGGACGAAGGCAGACAGCTGCTTGGCCATCTTCTGGCTCTGTCGAGCCAGCTATGCCGAGTATTGACAGGAATAGGAGCGGCTGCGCACCTTGTGGAGGTAGGCTATCGAATGATGATATGCAGTTGACTCAAGCACACGACGATAGCCCACTGTATCAAGACACATCGTTGAGACTGCCACAGGGGTTGTAAGGATTCTCGGTTATCCGGTTCGTGGGCTTTCCGGTTCAATCTGTAAGATCTAAGATGGTTCATCTCGTGCCGTAAGTCGACATCGGGCCACCGGGTGGGATCATGCGACTGCTCCAGCCGAGTGCCTTTATGCACCAGAGCTTGCGAAAGGGGATAACGGGTGAAAACCGCGAGATTCGCTGAACTGGCGACACGATGATTGCAAGCGCCTGTAAGCAGATGAGAGACAAGAGCATCGTGGCATATTGAATGGCCCCTATCACTTCGGGGGCCAGGGGACCAACACTCACCAGAACACTTTGTACCTCCAAATTGATTAGTAAGTTTCTGGCGAATCAACAGCTCTGCATCGTCGATCTGAGCGGACTTTGACCAACATAATTCGCCAAAAACTTACTAATCAATTTGGAGGTACAAAGTGTTGGTCCCCTGGCCCCCGAAGGGATGAACCCATCTGGCCCTCTGGGAGATACCGGGGTCCAAATATGCACCCATTTATAGATTCCTTGGAATCAAATAGTCTGGCAGACTCACCGGTACCAATTGGCCACTTGGGGTTATGATATGCGGTGACCACGCATGTCACGATGCGTCTCGCAGATCAAGGCCCGGGCAAGCTGGCAGGGAGGTGAAAGTCGAGGCCCAGTCTGCCGAGTTGATTGGTCTCTCCACCGAGGCTGGTGTGCCTACCCATGGAGCGGGTCGCTGTCCCGGCCCACATACGTCCGAAATACCAATTGGCATCGTAGTGCAAGCGCTGGGGCTGGGTTGGCATTGGCTGGGCCTGTGCAGAGTGGACCCCGATCGAGAGGTGGGGGACATGCAACTGACTGGCAGGCCTTTTTTCAGATCTTGTTCTGCACGCCGCTGTGCACTGCCAAGCTGCCACGCTCGACGCTCTGCTGGCCGTCGCTGGCTGCTGTGTGAACCTTAACTTTATCTCCCGCCCGTCGCTACGACCGCACAGAGCTTTCGCGGGCCTTGGTGATCGGCATCCGATCATCGCCGGCAGACTTCTTGGCCTGGAGACTGCTGCCAAAAAAGGGCAGACGACCCGCTGCTAGGCTTCTGACCGCACAGCAATGGGAATCCCTTCAGCCCTCAGGTCATGTCACGAGTCCACAAGGCTGACATGCCATCGGTCGACTGCGTTACATAGTAAGCGTGGGTGTCTGTTCGTTCGATCTCACGAGTGATCGCTGCGTCGTCCCTCCACTCGCAGAATGGTCCAAACAAGGTCAGGACGATTCAATCAATGTTTCCGTCCGACCTGCACTTGGTGGCATCCAAGGTTCGAACGGTGCAGATTTGCTTTGAGGCTTCCAGGGCCATCTCGGGACTCTTGGGCTGATCTGATCCGAGCTGCGAAATCCAAAGAACAACGGACGATGTTCCTTCTAGACGAAGAACATGCGTGCTCTCACCCCGACCCACAGTTCGCTGTGCCCCCGACTTGCATGCCTGCACGGCTCGTCATCGACCGGACGAGGACGAGACGTTACCACACCGCAGGGGAGGGCCTGCCAGCCCGTCACATCACTGGCAGGACTGGCAGAGCTGCTCGTGCTGCTGAGCACTGCTCTCTTCTCTCAACCTTGGAAGGCGTATGTACCTTGCCGCTTGGCCAGGTATGGTAGGCGACCTTGCTGCGTAGGGGAGAGTCTCAGGCAGTGCGGCTCTGTGCTGATCCGAACTAGCGACCCCTGTTTCGGGGCCCCCCGCTACCAATTGGCCGGCCGACCTGTCAGACCCAACTTTATCCTCCAAATGGGCCCAAGCCGTTGGAGGCGCACTCATTCAGTCTCCTAAAACGGCCTCTGCCTCAGCCTCCCACTGCTGGTCTCGGCGAAACCGCTATGTGTCTGATCGTCTGTCGCATGAAGCCCGCACCTGAAAAGGGCTTAGCAACTATCCCATCAATCAGCCATCAATCATGGGACGGCTGATCTTTCAACCTTCAGATCTGCGTCTGATGAACTCCTCAATGGCGTCGAGCCACTGCCGCAGCCTGGGATGGGAGCCAAGGACGAGACGAGCCTCAAGCCGCACTCTCAGTAGTCTCCAACCCCCCGCACTGCATTCGACGTGCACTACTGTAGCGACACGCTTGGTGAGACAGCCAAACTGAACGAGATTCAACGTCTAGAGCGCAACGCCTTGGGCGTGATTTATCTAGGTGGCTCTGGTTCCGAGGCGTCTGGAGGCGTCTCGTCCCGACGTCGGTTGCGACACCACGCCGACACCAGGGCCACCCGGTGAGCAGGCAAAAGAGACCATTCACGCAAGTCAGGCGTGGGCCCCAGTCTATTTGAAGAAAGTAGAACGCAGCACGAAATACGACATTGCGACGTGGAAATCAGCACCCGTGGACTGGCTGCACAGGCAGGCCGCAGTGGCCACCCAGTACCACTCCGTGACAGTGACAGTGACAGTGACAGTGAAAGTGACCAGAACGAGCTGCCGGCATGGCCTGCCAGCAACCCTGGCGATGTCCAGCCCCCGAGGGCTGGCAAAATCGGCCCAGAAAGGCAAGGAGTATTGGCAAAGCATCACGGTGTGGCTGCGTGCATGCGGCGTCCCTTCCCCTTCCAGGACCATGCTCCATGGGCCGCATTGTCCCTCGACAGTTGTCGCTCGGAGAACAACCGCCCACGTGAAGCACGAGGGTGACCTGGAACGACCCCTCAAGCAACGGGATGCCCAGGGAGAGAGGACGAGACGAGACCCCTGAACCCAGCTTGCAGCCTCGCAGCAGGGGCTGGCCCCGGCCCCTGATTGTGCAGGGGGCTGATTGGACTGTTCCCCATCTCTACGCGCCGTGCTACACTGCACGCTATCTGATCTTCTGCCAATCACCTCAGACGAAGACCTTTGCCGCTGCTCTTGCACATCAGATTTCCCACCGCAATACCTTCTCCTCCCCCGCCAGTCCCCAATCGTTCCGAGGTGTGCGTTGCCGCCGAGGCCGAGGCCGTCTTTTGGAGAACCAGCTGCCTTGCTGATTGGGCATCTTGCATACAAATCGCATGGTTCTCGCTTTCGCGGCCTGGGCAGGCAAGACGATCACGGCCTCCAGCCCCTCTTCGTCGTCGAGCATCGCCTCACCGTTGCTCGGCAGAACCGCGAGGTACTTGCCGCTCGGAGTCAGGTGGCAGAGATCTCACCAGAAGTGTAGCCGCCGCGTGCTCATCAGAATCCTCCAGAACGGGTCCCCCAAAGTGGCGGTCTCTGGTTCGGCCTTCGATACAAGCTCTTCGAAGCGGCCGTGGCCGTGGCTTGATCGTTCATGAGACTCGGACGAGTCAAACTACGTCTCGTTTGGCGCGGGCCCTCTCACAATGAGAAATAATGTCTTTGTACCTTTTGGCCATTGGAAAACAATAGATGTACATGCGTGGTGTAGTGGATCCCTGCGAGTGGACTCTCTTCCGTGTCCCTCCCCTGCACCTATCCTTGGCCCTGGCACGTACCCGTGGTACTTGCATGCATAGGCCGCCTCGCACGTCTCGACCCGCACTTTCTCATGTCACTCTTAAACTTGCATGTCCCGCACCCGAGAAGATCAAGCGAGCTCTCTTACATGCCAAAAAGGTCGACCCTGCCTCAAACCTCTAGCTTCCCCTGCCTCAGACCTCCGTCTTGTCTGATCTTCAACCCCATATCAATGCGAAGGAGCCTCAAGCCCTGCCCCGTACCAGCGAAAACGCACTCTTGACCTCATCTCGACTGACCTGTCTTGGCTTCGCCGCGAGCATCAAACAACGCCATCCCATCACCACAGAGCGCGGTTCACTCCACCCCTTGGGCCCAGAGCGTGGACCAACCCCTTGATGATACCGTTCATAAGCCATCGTCTCCACCTCCCAGGTCTGTGTCGATCAAGCTTAATGTTGCTCGGATGCAAGCCGTCATCATAGACCGGATCTCAAGAACCTGGGCCTCCGACGAAGACGTACCAGCATCAAGCCAGAAACATCCGATACCCTCCCCAGTCGGTTCCCAAAGACACTTGATACACACCCTTAGGCCCGGGCTTGTGCCCACAGGGCATAGACCACACGGCATACCAAGACAAGGCAATATAGTCCTACTTGGCCCCGTTGGCCGCTCATCGTCTCACACATCTTGCACCTGTTCCTTCCTTCCCTTTCGATAGTGTGGCAAACAGTTTGTCGATAGCCTTCTTTCATATCGACAACCTGCACATCATCCCTACAGAGCGAGTCCGGTCACTCGTCTCTATCCAACTATTCACTTTTAATAATACCGACAGTCGACGCTGGTGCCGTGTGGAGGACTTTGTTGAGCGGGTCCAACTTCTCTCGTTCTAAATCGAATTGGACCGTATCCGATATTACCTGGCAACACGCAACAAACAACCACCACTCATCAGCACCACGAGGGATAGCAGTCTCGGACGAGTCGGGAGAAAAGAGCTTGGGAGCGGAGGCAACATTCCTGGGGAAGTTGCAACATTTACGAATCGACGATGGGAAGGCTTATTAAGAACCACTGGGCGAGGCTCATCATCCTCACTGCCGGAGCTTGTGAGTGCCAACTACCCTGCGGCGCGGGTGATATTGCTTGGTTCACATGACATTTACTGACCTTGCTCTCAGACCAAATCGCTGCGGCAATCGAGGGATTTTTCTGGCCCAAGATCTTCTGGGACTTCGCCACCAAGACACTTGATGCGGCTGTGAAGCCCTTCCCGACGCTACAGATTATCAATCTGGTGATGGGGATATGGGTGATGGCATGGGAATGGCCCCTAAACTTTATCGCCGGCACGGCAATCCACCGAAGCTTGGAGGCTCGCCTGGCTTTCCTGCCCCTGGCAGCGCTTGCCGCCGTCCTGACATATCAAGGGACAAACGCCGCTCTGTACTATCTGGTCGCCATGGTCGTTGAATTCTGGGCATTTTCTGAGGGCGAGGTACGTTTGGACACGACGAGTTGCACGAGGGACACGGAGACTAACAAACACTCACAGGTGATCTGTGCCAAGCCGTGGACATTACCGAAACGAGGCGGTGGAGGCCAAACGGCATAGACAACTCATCATTCCGAGTCCGTCCTCAACGAAACAGCCATCGGCTCGATCACCGGCAAACCCGTCATCACAACACAGATACGGGATTATTCATTCCGACCATGGACATGATGTTGGAATGTTTTACCAGCAGCAGACTTCGCTGTTGAATCTCGTCGCGATGGCGACACAGGAGCTTTGGACAAGCTGGGACGACCTCGAAAGCAGAGGGATTGGGACGGGACGGAGTCACGCAGGAAATACCCAATTTTATCACGACATCAATCATGACGACGGGGGTGTTCACGACCAACAGAGGAGGTTTATTATTTTATTATTAGCATGGTTTGAGCCCACCTCGACTGTGTACCAGCGGGTGAGGCTCACATCAAATTCATCATGGAATTTTAGCGTTCATCTCACTGCCGTCCACAGAACTAACTCCAGTGAGCCGCTGGGTGAATTAGACGAAATGGGGACCCAGAGGGACACTAGCGGGCGTACCAGAGTTTTTCCATCGGAAGACTTGGGACGGAGCGGGTCGAGACGAGCTATTGAAGCCAAGGGTTCGAGAAGGGGGCCTGGTGAGGGTTCGGGGGGGAGGCGAGGCAGGCGACGCAGGCGAAGAGCGGTTCCCCCTTTACCACTCACCTGCTTAGCCACGGTTCCTCCCGTTTCAGATGATGCGTCTTTGACACGGGCAGGCTAGGCAGCGCAAGGTCAAGGGCCCGCAGGTTAGGTGTCGCCGCCGCCGACGACGCCCGGCGGTACACGGTAGAAGGGCTGAGTGAGTGTTGCCCCCAAGGCGAGGGCTTGTACCAGGCTCCCGCATTCGAAACTGGTGCGAAACGGGTGCCCTGGCGCTAAAAGGGCTGACATAACTCTTGTCCGACGTCCATCCTTTCTTCTTTAGAACCCCCCTGTCATCCCTGCCCTTGACTGGCTTTGGCCTGCCCGGCCAAACTACCGGCCCCCAATTGAGAATGTGCCTGTTGAGTCTATATGTGCACGGGTCATGAGTTCGTATGTTGTTGAAGTGTTTTTTTGAGCCTCACGCTGCACACGGGAGTGTAAAATGTCTGTGCAGTCGGAGGACTTATTCATGCTATCGGGATGGGTGACGGGTATTATATGGGTCCGTCCGTCCAGGATCCGCAAATGACGGCCTGTGCTCTGCCTTCTCTCTCTCTTTCTCTCTGCCTCTGCCTCTGCTTCTTATCGATATGGTCGCGTGCCCAGTCCCCGCCCAGATTTCTTGCAGGTTTCGCCCCGTCTTCGTGCAACTGCTCCTTGCACTTTGGCAGAGGTCTTGTCTACTGAACTGACTTTGAAGACGAGAGGGAAGCTCCCTGTCCAAAAGTGGTCATCAGAGCTGTGCTGCCTTGCTCTGGAGCCCGACAGCTCATTCAAATTGTCGAACACAGCCACGGCTGGCCGTTGGCATTGCCCAGAACGCAGTCGAGAACTTGGTGCTGGGGGGCAGAACGCTTGGCATTAGCACACGCCGACTTACCACAGGGTATCAAGGTGTTCTTCTTCAATTTCTACCTGGTAATGGGTAGCTCTCAACGGCTAATTGCCATTGACTCAATCGGGATAGGCACCATTAACGTAAAAGGTGTGCAATAAGTTGGCTCATGGTCAATAAACTGGGACTCACCGGCAGCTCGTGCCGCAGTGAACCGGCCACAAGTCCGTATCCGAAGGTGAGGTGCGTGCCCATTGGTGCATCATGACGTGGTCGCGGCCTGACACGGGCGGGGTCTAAGAGGGAAATTGCTCGAGATCGTGCTGTTATTTCTCAGTCGTACGGCACGGGGTAGGCGAGTCTACAGCCAAGCAATGGAACACGGAAACGAAGCCATTCAAATGATGAGATCGACAGGGCAACTACTCGTTAGGTCACCAGTTGGGAGGTTCAAGATCAATTATTCACTACACGCCAGTCCACGGCAATTTTTGTGCTTGCAAGACGTGCACAGGAGGCCAATTGCTTGGGGACTGCCTAACGAGGCAGGACACTTTTGATTATTGAGACTACCAAAACGCCGATATCATGGTCATCTTCAGACCTCCCCAAATGCTAAACCAGCAGTGTTCGTGACGTCAATGGGTATCTTTCCAGCCTTGCGACAGGCTCAGTGAGCAACCATGGGGCCCTTGGAGTCGTTCTTGGGTCCCTGTCGCTCGGGCATCTTTGTGAATGGGATTCTGGTCAGCCCTGCTGTTTGCAGAAGATTGGGGGAACACAGCACAGCGCGAGTGGCTGCCCGGCCAAGGGAGGGGGGGAAAGATGGCGGATGGCTTACCGATGACTCCTGGGCCTCACCCTTCTCCAGGATGGCCTTGATGACATCATCATCATTGCTGGTGCCAAACTCATTCTCCAGCTGGCCCTTGGGCGCGCTGTCGTATGCTCCTTGTGCACCTTGGCTGTTGGCAGAGAGGCGTCCGTCAGTAAGGGTTCCGGGGCAGGTAATAAGGGGTTTCCAGGACAATCAAGGGGGGGGGGGGCTTACTTGTGTGTCACGAAGATCTTGAATGCGGAGACGAAGTGAGCAAGGGGAATAGACTTGTCCGACTGCCACTTCTTGTAGGTCTCGAGGTCATCGACGAAGACGAGGAAGTCGTCGTCCTGACCCTTGTAGTGGACCTTGACCTGAGTAGCGCCGCCCTTCATTTTGACTGTTGTTGTGGGTTGTTGTGTTGGTGGTGAGAGGATGGAAATGGTCAAGTTTGCGATGGTAAGTAGGTGTCTGAGTCGTCAATTCGTTGTTTCCAGAGTTGTTGTTGTGATGCTTGAAGGTTTATGGTCTGAGAAGAAGGAGGGCAAGGTGGTGTTTGGCTCATTATATGGAGGGGAGCTCGTGATGACTACGTCATACGGCGAGCTTGGGATGGCGGGGCGGCGTCAGCTCTAGAGCTTCCACTTCCAAGCTTGGTGGGGCAACCCGCCATCTCCGTACACAGCAGAGAGTTATGGAATAGTACCTTGCATTCCCGCACCCGTCCCTACGTCACTTGTTGTCGATGCGGGAGACAGGGGTAGCTACCCATCAATTGCAGCACTGACTCCTAGTCTACCAACTTGAGCGTAACAACCATGATATATTCTATGATATCAAGTCGCTCCAGTCCTGCCACGCACCAGTGGAGCCTGCCGAGTAGATCGCAGCAGCAACATCACCCTTGGGGCTGTTCAGCCCGATCTCAAATCCATCATAGCCGCAGCTTGCCGGAGCTCCGTCTTGGCTTTGGTCCTTGCCAGGCACCACCTGCCAGTACAGCTGCAAACGGGTGAGTAATTAGGAGACATATGCCTCAACACACAGCACGCAAGAAGGAGATGGGCCACTCACCCAAGGCACACCGGCATCATTGAAGACAGCAACTTGTTCATCAAACCCATCTTCGGAGCTTTCCGCAACGCCCCACTCCTCCATCATGACTCTGTGGCCCGTGCCAGCAGCCTCTATCCTCTCCAGGATAGAAGCGTCCCCCGTGATGAAGTATGCCCAGTCGGTCGCCTTGCTCATGTAACCATGCACACTCACAATGTCAAAGGCCTCGCAGCGCAGCGCCTTGTCGAGGTCGTTGAACTGGTGGTCACAGCAGTACTGGCTCCCGCCGATGCCACCGGTCGCGACCTCGACCGCGGAGCCCTCGCCGATCAGGCCCTGCAGCACGCCCGCCCGCCCGCACAGCCAGTCGTCCGGGTCGTCGGCCTCGAGCAGCTGGACCGCGTCGATCATGGGCTCGTTCTGCACGTCGAACGCCAGGATGACCTCGTCCAGCTGGCTCCACTTCTTCCCAAAGGCGGGGCTCTCGTAGTTGAGGATGGCGGACAGCCGGGCGTCGTAGTCGGCGACCCCGGCCGCTGATCCGTAGAAGCTGGTCTGGTTCCCGTACTTGCGGCAGTAGGCGTCGCATCCGTTGGCACCGTTGATCTGGCCGGCGTCGTGCGGCGATATGACAGCCTTGATCCCGTTGGCGTGCAGCCTGCTCAGCGTGGCATCCAGCTGGTCGAGGACGGTCAGGTCGTAAACCCCCACGGTACTTTCCAAATCAGGCACCACAGCAACGTCGGCACTGCCCTTGATGCAGCCACCCGGGAGCCCGGTCACTACAGGAAAATAGGGGGGATTTGGTCAGCCAGACTTTCGCACAAGCGTGCGAGGTGATCCAATTGGCTGGAAGGTTTTAAATTTGTGCAAACGGCCATGCCGTGATGTCAGAAGTGTGGGAGCACGACTTTAAGATGGAACACAGTGGAAAGTTGGGATGAAGAGCTCACCCCAGAGGCGGAGAACCTTTACTCCCCAGCCAGCGAGCGCCTCGATGTAGGCCGACTGGGTCTCCGCATCCAATCCGTGTAGGAAATACAGATTGCTGCCAGCCCAAGAAGATGAGCCATTTTCAGGAGATTTGAACTCGGGATAAGAGACAGATGATGCAACAGCAAGGGTTCCCACGAGGACTGCAACGATACGTTGTGCAAACATGACTGCAGACGGATGTGAGAAGCTTGTCTGGAGGACTTGGAAGACAGAGCCGTACGATACCAGCACTTGACGGCTTTCTTCTGTCTACAGTACTGGAGAAAGCGGAACCTTTAGAGGAAATTGCACGCTGGTCTCTTGACAATGTTTCTAATTTCGATTGGTAACAGCTGAAGATTGTGGCTGTAAGGATGCCGCCATGTGGCTGCCGGTCAACTGGTGTAGTTCGCCAGCTATATATACCTGATATTCTACTTCCTAAAGGTGTGGGGACTACCAGATAGTACCTACTTTTGTAAAATGGCGGCCAAATCGGTACTCGAATACTCGTCCTTCCTATGGGCCGGTGGAGAGATTTATGACAGGTCTGTGGCGGTATATACTTTGCTGGTCTTGTCCAATGATACAGCTACCATCTTCACACCCAAGAAAGATGGTGGGGGGCTAAAGGGAGAGATTTGCTGTGTAACTCTCGGTTGCATATCGGTCTCGTATACTCAGACATTGTCAGCGCCCCGGGGCCGTTGCAGTGTGTAAATTAGCGTCCAGGAAACTCACAGCCCAATGCGGACTTTTGCAAATCCAACGCTGACTGTCACCCACAATATATGTATCCCATAGATCTGCCTGACCATGTCCCGAGACTGACAATAGCTTATAACTTTCCAAATAGTGTGAGTAGTCACACGAAGCATCCCTAACGGCCTCTATATTGATGCCATCAGAATCGCTCGGGCTAACGCCATTGTTATGTGCCTTCCTCCCCTCAAGAAACCCACCTACTTGTCACTTTCTCATTTAAATGTGCTGGAATTGATGGATTCGTTCCAAGTCCCATCGAAGTTACGGACCTCACGACTGTCCATACTCGCCGCACTTACAACCCTCTTCACGACCTGTTGCCATGCAGACGGCCAGACGAAAAACTACATCAACACAGTCCCCGGGTACAGCCAGCTCGTGCCATGCGCAGAAACCCCCCTGAGCAGCGTCGTGCGCGGCATGTCCCAGGGATGCGGTGAGAACTGGACCGCCGTCACCTCGTACACCTGCTTCTGCACCCTCAGCTCGAGCTACATGAGCTCGGCCATCTCAAAGGGCGTCTCGTCCTACTGCCGCAACAGCTCGGCGCCACAGCAGGTGTCGAGCGCCATCGCCGTTTTCGACGCGTACTGTGACTTGGGCGTCGAGGCCGGCCTGACGGTAGATCCCCTGCCGAGTGAGTTGCTTCCCTTGGGTTCTCCTTGTCGTGCGTCGAGTAACCGACTAATGCCGGGCTCGTTCAGGCAGCACGACATTGACGGCGACTCCGACCGCAAGCTCGGCGATAGTCTCACAGACAGGAGCAGCAAGCAACACCGGCTCCACCTCTTCTGACACTTCTCGCACAACTGCTATTGCTGCTGGCGTGGCTGTCCCACTCGGGACTATAGCGCTCGCCGTTGCGGCTTATTTTCTCTACCGAGCCAGGAGGGCTAAGGGAAAGACTCTACGCCCTGGAGGAGGCGATGGTGCCGAGACCAAAGAGCAGACCACAGGGGGCGTCGACATCGTTCACATGACACAGGAAGGCCACCTAGTGCCGCATCAAGAGGTCTCATCGGACCAGATTCCGCGACAGGAGATGGCCGCCTCATTATATCAGGTACCACCGCATGAGACTGTAATTCATACAACGTATGGGAGGGACATATTAGAGAAGGATGGTAGACCGGTACTTGCCGAAATGGACGCCTCCGGAAGTCTGTCGAATCGTTAGAAGCCAGAACGATCTGGTTCGAGGAAGCACGGCATTGTGTCAAGGGTTGAATCAGCACTACGGGAGTGCTGAACTAATTTGTTGGGTCTCATCCCCAGTATTGGAAGATTTCAAGTGTTGCACTGTGTCATTAATTATGATTAGGCACGTACTGTATTAGTGGCTAAAAGATGTCATGTTAGTTAGCCTCCTTGGCAACAACTACTATTGAGCCAATCTTGCAAGTCAGCTCCTATATCATCGTGTAGACATGTGCACCTATGTACAACATAGAACATATTATATTTCTCAATTCTAGCACCTCAACTTTCAAGGTCTTTCAATAACAGGAGATTGTCAAGCATGCTTGAGGGATATTCCACTGAGAATTCGCCCTGTTTTGTGGAAAGTCCCTTCTCAAAATCTGCAGTGCATGACGACGGCGCAGTCAGGAACTGCATATCTACTCATGGCCGAAACAATACCTTGTGAAACCCAAGAGTTGCCGCACAGAACTCATATTCCTTTCCGTCCAGCCGCCGCAAGTCCAGCCGCCGCAAGTCCAGCCAGCTCTGATAGAGTGTGTACGGTGAGGTTGGCAGTTGTTCGCACTCGCTATCGTTTTGCCAAGGAACCTTGGAACACAAGGATGTATTGATGAGACGCCTGGGCCAAGAGTAAATGGGAACATCAAATCCTCACTCAGGAAATCCAGCCTCTTTCCACACAAGGCTCAGATTCTCAATCTGTCACAACAAGAGGGCCTCGTAGAAGACAGCCTTCCCAGTGTCCCCGTCATCGAGGAGAGATCGAGCGAATGAGCAAAACGATGAAGAAGGATCGAGAGAGCAATATCAACGGAGCTAGTCTTCACAAACAACATGTGTATGATGATTTCGCCAACCCTCGCTTCTGGCTCAGTTACAGCTGGGTCGGACCTCCGATGCCTTCCCGTCTAGCCTGCGGAGCATGTCTGCTGCCATGACACAGATATGTATATACAAAAAAGAGCGACATGTCAAGTCGTAGTAGTAATACCTTTCCCATCCTAGCCTAAGCCCCACCACAAAAAAGATATGGGTATATGCAGTACCGTGGGTGTGATGTTCCAAGAAGTCCAATAACCAGACACCCCCATCCTCAAAGCAAAATGCGAAATTCTCAACGATTCAATAGTTATCAAGTCCTGGTCGGCCGGAACACTGGCCTTCCCCCAGACTAACGGAAGAAGCCTCGGATCCCCTGAGACACAGCACCCCGGCCTCGCAGCATGTCCACCTTGGACCACCTTGCGGACGAGGGCTGTTTCTGCGGAGACGGCGTCGACCCTCTCGAGGGCGGTAGGGACTCTGAGTACTCGTATGCTCTTCTTTTCTTAGTATTCTTGCTGAAACCATCGTTCTTGTCAAATGCGGAACAGACCGATCTCCTCGACAGGATGGACGCCTGGCGCTTCAACCCGGGGCTGTTGACGGATTTTGCGCGCAGGGCAGCAGGGGCAGACGGCATCTTAGCCAGCGCAAGCTCCCTGAGCTGCCACGCACTGGGGCTCTTAGCGATGCGTGTTTGGCGTCGCGGGCTCCTGTTGCTATCGACGCTAGTAGCAGTGCTGGGAGGCTCATAGCAAGCTCGAAGCGTCGAAGGCGTCGCCCTGTCTGACTCGTCGTCGATGACGGATAATCGCGCGTTGTTGTTTTCCTCATCGCCAATTGGCATCCTAATAGTTGGCGTTTCGTCTTTCACGCTTCTGACTGGCGCGACTGCCTCCTCCCCGCCAGATCCATCGTCGCTGTTTCTAGTGATGCTCGCGAGACTGGCCGAGCGCTTGGTAAAAGTACTTGTGATGCTCGTAACACTCAGCTTGCGAATCATAGATTGCGCCGAGGTGCGGATAATATGTTCATTGCGAGCTCGGGTGGTCATCCCAGGAAAGGGGAGGGCCTCTCGACTCCACACATCCGATAGTAAAGCCTCCAGCCTTGCTCTGTCTCCTCGAGACGGCGCCAGCACCGGTATTC
This sequence comes from Diaporthe humulicola, assembly GCA_038088545.1. NCBI lineage: Eukaryota > Fungi > Ascomycota > Sordariomycetes > Diaporthales > Diaporthaceae > Diaporthe > Diaporthe humulicola. The sequence goes on from JBBWSL010000017.1 coordinate 221,272, forward strand.
GACCCTTAGTAGCAAGGAGAGACTGTGTCCGGCTGATGGTAGCGTTGGACGAAGACATTGCTTCTTTCTCAACGCTCGTGTTTCGTACAATGACATGGCAAAGTGGGGTTTTCGGACCGACTGTAGTCGCTCTATGGATGGATAGCCTGCGTGCAATTGTACCTATAACTGCTTCAGCAACGCTTGCCTTGGGGGAAACAGAATGTGAGTCTCTTACCTTGTCTTCCGAAAACGGTACTAAGGCTTTTTATATTCAAAAACAAGGAACCGTGGAGTTCAGGGCCAGCTAGATCCTGTGGTTCCGACTCGGAGCCGACTTCGAGGCGGGATTTCCATTCGTGTTCTTCTTTCGGAGTACAAGCAGTCAACATCATCTCATACAACTGGCAGTCGCATTCGAAGACGATCTTCCACGAGAAAGGGGCAGTATGACACTGCAGACCTAAGATTTTGTGTGAGCAACCTGCAATTGTGGGAGAACTTAGAGATTCTGCGAGCTGACTTACCTCGTCCATTGTCTACTGGCTCGACCTTGATATTGCTTGTCGGTATACAAGCCTGCAGTGTGTAGATTTGATCGGCTCGGCTTGCTGATGCGAGACAGAGCCAGTTCTTGTAAAGCAAAGCAACCATGTAATGCCCTTGAATCCCATCCCTCGTCTGCCAACAGGCATGGAGCGCACCGCAAAGTTCTATATGACCAAATGAGCGAATGCGATTTTTGGAGGCAGCGTCGAGTTCCTACGCAGTGTTAGAGACACGTTTCAAGGCCAGTAGACTATAAGGAGCCCGCACAGAATCTGGAAATACGAGACGATCCTGCAAAAGCCATGTCTTCTCGAGAACAGCTTTTACTCGTGCGTCATCAGTGGCTCGATTGACCTGCGATGTGGCCTCTCTCAGCCGGACGAGGGCATTCTCAATCTCCATGTGTGCGTGCGGAGAATCTGCGACAGGGGTGTACTTCAGAAGTTCTGAGAACAGCAGAGGATACTTGCAAAGTCGTTGCATTGGCTGAGACATGTTAGAGGCCAGTGTTGATGAGTAGGTGCTTGTGCAGACGAACTTACCTTGACTAGAAGGTCCCCAATGGTCAAAGACTTCTTCGACTTGACGCCATGTTTACTGGCTGGACCGAGTGACGATGCCAGTGTCTCCAAACCCTTCTGATACAGCTCCCACTGTGGCATGGTACGATGAGCTGATGAAATGTCCTTCATCATCATCTCGTATTTTGCGCCATATTCTTCATATACGAAGAATCGGTTCATCTGTCATAACGTCAGTTAATACTCTTTCACCGAGGGAGTGCAGGTTAATTCAAACCTTTTTTGTGAAGACCCGGGCAACATCTGCAACAACGCTGGGCTCGGCGACCATTCCAGGAACAGTCTCTAACCACGACATGCTTGCATTGTCTTCGGGCACGACATCCAGGCTCCGGATTCGGTTGTGACCATGGACGTGAGCTTTTGACTGGGGACGTAGGCTTACTTGCGTATACTCGGAATGAGGGACAGCTCGATGTAGCTCTCCCAGAAGCTCTTCGTGAAGCTCAATGATATCGGCCAGGTTTCGATTGATTGAAGACCGCAAGCCCGAAGGCATGGTGGGAAGTGAGACGAGGATTGTGACGTAGACGTTCATGAGGAACCGCACGTCGCCAATATAACTCTCTTCTGTGCTGATGAGCTCCTCCAAGATGCGGCGTCTCTGCAGCGCCCGTTCTACTGTGGCCTTGTCCAGAACTTGTGGCTTGTCCAACCCAGCGCTGTCCTCCGAACATCTGTTACTAGACATCGATGCCCTGCTACTGAGGTCGGTGTGCGTTTTAGATCGGGATGACCGCATGCTATTCCGTCTTGACCGAGCAAAAATGCTGCCGCTCGCAAGGCTGGCGCTGGCCGTCTTGACAGTCTCGACAAAACCGAACGAGGACCCGGAAGATGATTGGCGGTGATGGCTTGCGCCATGGAGCTTGGTCGACAGGCCGTTCGCAGAAAATGGCCTGGGCACGCCTTCGTCGTCGAAACCTGCAGCCTGCCGGCCAAGACCACGCCGTCGCAGAGTCCTCATCCACCTGTGGAGCGGCGTGGTCGACTGCTCCAGGCCGGAATATTCGTAGACGTCTGGTGATGTCGGTTCGTCTGGTGTGGGAAGCCTGAGGGTGTGGGGCTCATCCAGCGTGAACCTAATCAACGCGGGATCGACCGTGTCCTGATCAGCCCAATCGCCGGGGTCTTCGGTCTGGATGGACTGGATGTGTGGCAGACTGAAGTCGTCTTCGTCGGTGCTCGGTGTCGACTGTTGTGTGGAATTCGAGGGAGGAATCATGTCGGCAGAGCCCTCATCAGGGACTCGTCCGCCTTGAGGGCCTCGGGCAATGCGAACCGAGCCAGAAGAAGAGCCGTCTGACGGCTCTGACGAGGAAGCCATAATATTTTCCTTGGACACCAAGAAAGTTGAAAACAAAACCACTGCTCCTCAAGATCAACCCAAAAGAGAGGAGGTCCAAGAAAAGTCGCAAAAGGCGTCCAAAATGGGGGTATCAAAACATGATGCCAATTGTGGAATAATGAGGGAGGGTAGACAAAACAAGAGAAAAACGTCAAGATATCAGCCGCTAGAGAAGGTCAACTTCCCCAGACCTGTAACATGACAGAGGAGAGGAATGGAAGGAGAGAATGGAAAAGGAAGAGAAAGAGAAAGAGAAGAGGCCAAGGAAGGTGCGCACAGAGTAACGCAAACAGCTACTTGTTGTTGTGCAAGGGCTGCGTTCGATGGACGAGCGTGGCCTGGTCTGATCTGGAAGTGGAAGGCGGGCCTCTCTTTCTCTAAAGACAGCCAGACAAGGGCGTCTGGTTGCCATGCGCACGGGGAAATGATGCTGGGTGTGCTTCCCTCCCGCAAAAGGGTACCTGGGTATGTCATGCTGGAGACGGGCAATGAAACGAGACGCTCCCGCCCGCCCTTGACAGAGTGGTACGGTATACAGTACGCTGACCTGTCGAGACGGCAGGGCACACCTGTTGGCGCTTGCTCGTGTGCCTCGTGTGTGCGCGTGTGTGCGTGTGTGTGTGTGTGTCAAACCTGGAGATTGAGAGGCGCGGGAGCTGCGCGGCCACCTGCCCCGTTGACTTAGCTTTTTCATATTGGACAGTCAATGTGAGATTGACGACAGGTAGGATGACGTCTAGTTCCAGCATACCCTTACTGCCCGGAGCGGTGTTGGGCGGCGGCGTGCAGAGCATCAGGAGGACATGACGTTGGAGGAGTCGGATTACCATGGGAAATTTCCATCTAAGACGAAGTACCTGAAGATCCAAATCTACACCCCTGCTGCCCTTCTTTGGCGGAGAATCCCTACCTACGGAGCTGCAGCTAGGTCGCCCCAGCTCCCGCGCCCCATCCAGTCCCATCTGGTCAGTGCTACTGGGCAATTCCCCAGGCCCCCTGTCGAAACAAAGTTAGGTTGCGAGGTTACCTCGTAATCCGGGTGAGCTGCCCCTCCATTCAGCCTCACAGCCTTAGCTCCCCAGCAGTCTTTGTCCCTCCACCTTGTAGACTAGGTACTGCACACAGCACGTCTGACCAGCAACGCGTAATGGCGGTTGACTGATTATCTTCCCGCCTCCCGCCCCACAGCGCAACCATCGTCGCGCCTACACACAAACCTCTCTGCCCCAGCCCAGGGAGAAATGGTAGCAGCACATAACCGCCTGGCACACCGATGGGCCTTCCGCTGAGAATGAACAACCTCCACGCACCCACCGTCCCCTCGGGGCCGACCACGGCCAGGGCCGCAAACGGCAACTCGGCGCACCTCTCCTTCGCCGAGCTCCAGCGCAGCAAGGACAACGTCGAGGCCGAGCTCAAGGCCCTCAGCAGCGTGCTCGACTCGCACGGCGTCGACATGCACACGAGCCTCCTGACCCCGGACGGCTTCCCCAGGGCCGACATCGACGTCGCCCAGATCCGCACCGCCCGCGCCCGCATCATCCACCTGCGCAACGACTACAAGGACCTGATGGCCAGGATCGAGAAGCACATCCACGAGCACTTCGCCAGCCTTGCCGAGGGCGCCGCCGACGCCGACGCCGCCGAAGCGGCTTCGTCGTCCGCGGCGGGCGATGCTACCTCGGAGCCCGCCATGCGGGACTTCGTCCCGGAGCAGCTGGGCGCCCCCTTCGCGAAGATCAACACGGTGGCGCCGGGGAGCCCCGCCGCCTCGGCTGGGCTACAGCCGGGCGACCTGATCCGGAACTTCGGCTACGTCGACGCCGCCAACCACGACCAGCTGAAGAAGGTCGCCGAATGCGTCCAGGGGAACGTCGGCCAGAATGTCATCGTCAAGGTGTCGAGGCCCGTCGCCGCGCCGTCCCAGCGGGAACTACAGTTGACCCTGGTGCCGAGGCAGGGCTGGGGCGGGCGGGGGCTGCTGGGATGCCACATATTGCCTCTTTGAGACACCGTACCGCCTTACACGAATCACCACCACTACTGCTGGGGCACGCTGGCAGGATCTGGATCCATGTGTCGGGGAAAGATGCAGTCCCGAGTACGCGGCAGAAAATCGGCGGAATGGCGTGGCAGTGACTGTCAGTGACGGCACTGCAACCCATTCTTCATCTGGAGAACATACAGTACTGGCAACACTGGACAGGGAAGTAGGGAGTCCAGAACAGCTAGGCCGGCTTTGCCTCAGACATCTTTGATACCAGAGAAGATAATGTCGGACTGTCCAATTGCTCCTGGTGTGCCTTACGTGGAGACTGGACTGCCATCGTCCCGGCAAAACCGCAAAAGGATCGCAGTTTTGAGCAGTGGGCACTCGCAGGTGCACTAACGCTACCCTGCGATGGGTATGTAATGCATCATACGAGTCCTGGAGTCCCGGGCCCGATATCGAGCAATGTCTCCCGATAGCTGCAGCATCTTGGCATGAAGAAAGCTTGTTTCCATGCAGAACAAATCATCATACTATTTGACAACCTAAGACCCGGTTGCAAGCTGTTTCCAGCCCACAATCTCTTTGCTTAACCGTGACTGGGCCGCGCCGCTACCGTGTTGACGTTCTTGTATAATCCCCACCCATGTGTGTGCCAGGGCCCCTGGGCATCCCATGACTGGATCAAGCATGAGGGGCGCATGCAGAGCGCTCCTTGAGTTGACATCATTGCAAAACCTTGCAGCGTCCGATAGATACAATACTACGCTGGCCACGGTCGCGCCTACTCTCAACTGGTGCATCGCTGTTTGCTTGTACGTAGAAAGAAGCTGCCCAGCCTGATTGTGCAGACTGCGGCAGCAAGAAATAAACAGGACACTTGGCGAAATGGAAGACGACCGGTTGGTCATGGGGCATCGCTATTGAGACTTTTTGGTGATATTCTACCTAAGTTGCGCCTGAGTGCAGAGCGCGGCGCGGAATTCTACTCTCGGAACGCGAAGGGCCGATGCTGCATCAAACCAAGACCGGACGACGTGCCTCCTCAGCCATTAATGCATCGCGCCTCGCATTTTCGCATCCTGTATCCCATCGTGAGCTCATCAACGTGGCCTAATCCTGCCATGGCCTGCCCTGCCTGTATATGTCGCTGTCCCTAAGCAAGATGCTGATCACGTCGAACGAAAGAGCCCGTGAAATCTATCCACCGCACAGTGTCTCCTGAAGGGTTGTTGCAAGGTGAAAGAAACCCGTTTACAGGTCGTCGTCCTCGTCCTCACCGGGCAGAGGCATGGCCGAGGCCTCCTCCATCTCCTTGGCGTACTGGGCAAGGAGTGTCTCGTCGACCTGGGCAGTGGGGGGAGCGAGAGCGGGGGCAGCAACGAACTCCTGTGTTGGGTGGTCAGCAAGGCCATCTCTGTGCCTGGTGGGGTTTCTTGGGTGTCACGTACAAGACCGGGGTTGCCAACGAGCTTGCGAGCCAGCCACAGGAAGGGCTTCTCGAAGTTGTAGTTGGACTTGGCGGAGATGTCGTAGTACTGGAGGTTCTTCTTGCGGTGGAAGGTGATGGTCTTGGCCTTGACCTTACGCTCCTTGACATCGACCTTGTTTCCACAGAGGACGATTGGGATGTTCTCGCAAACACGGACGAGGTCACCTATTCAGCGCGTCAGCATGTTGGTGAGGTGCTCATTGGGATCAGATGGCGATGCTTACGGTGCCAGTTGGGGACGTTCTTGTAGGTGATACGGGAGGTGACATCGAACATGATGATACCGCACTGGCCGTTGATGTAGTAGCCATCACGGAGACCACCGAACTTCTCCTGTCCAGCGGTGTCCCACACGTCGAACTGGATCTGACCGTAGTTCTGCAGTTTCGAGTTAGCTTCGGCATCGATTTTGAGCTCGAGAGGTAGGTACTAACGGTCGTGAAGCCGAGGGGGTGGACCTCGACACCAAGGGTGGCCATGTACTTCTTCTCGAATTCACCAGTCAAGTGGCGCTTGACGAAGGTGGTCTATGGCATTTCAACATTTGTCAGCTCTCGTTCAGCAGCATTCGGGTCGACTGAGCAGTGAGGGGATCAAGATGGGTGGCGTGCAGGCTTGCCCCGCGATGGCGAGCGCTAGGCGCAAACTGCCCACCGCCTCCTCCTGCTCCCGGGAACGACGATAAGGATGGACTCACCTTTCCGGTACCGCCATCGCCGACAAGCACAAGCTTGAAGGTGGGCACCTGCTGAGCTGGGGCAGCCATTGTGTGATTGTGGTCTGTTCAGTAGACAGCAAGAGAAGAGTTGTGACTGGGAGGCGGTCGAGTGATGTAAATGCCTAGAAGTGGGGGCTGGTGGATCAGGCGTCAGTACTTTGCGAGAGCTGGACAACAGGGCCTTTTAATGCAAGAGGCTAGGCAGGAAGGATCGGGCTTGTGAGGGGGCTGGAGGTTGGGTTGGGGATGGACAGACCTTCGCGGCGGGTATCTGGGTGCAAAGAAAGGAGGGGTGTGTGGGTATGAAGAGAGAAGAGATGCACCTGTAATGGCGGCGGTGATGGTGTTGGGCAGATGAATGTTTTGAACCCGGCCGGGCCAGTTGCAAGTTGCCAGGACGCCTGGATCCCAGCGAAAAATCGTCTTTGTATGGACCCACTTTTCCACTAGCACGTGACGGTTGCCAGAACCAGCCATCGCTCTCCCCTCCGCCCCTGATTTACTTGGAGATGCATTCATCCATATCAACCCCTCTGACTTGCCAAAGGTGCACGAGTGACCGAGTGAATGCAGGTATGGGCTTGCAAAAGTCACTGTCCAAAAACAACAATGGACACTCAATGTGTCCGTTTCATTAAATCTCTCATCTTCCCTCCGCATTCCTGAGTTTGTGCCAAGCTGTACCGGCCCTCTACAGAACCAAGTGTGTTGTTACCGTTATCCTGGCTGCTGTGCTGAAGTGCAGAGGTCTCTCCCCCCCATACTCAGTCACGGTGGTCTGGGTTCAGCCTTCTCACGGTTGACTCAGCCCACAAGTCTCGCATCGTTTGCTCTTCCCTTCGATCAAAGACGTCAGGATCCGTGGACACACGTGGGTGTTGGGCTGCCTCGTGGTGCCCGATGTCCTCTTAGGTCTTCAGGTTCTACATGTTCTAGGCCGGGCTCGAATATGGCAGCGAGGCAGCCAGACTGCCTTTGGGCACACTCCGTACTGCCCAAGGTATCACATGCATCAGAGTGATTCAGTCTAACTGGTCTCAGAGAGCATTGTATGATTCAGGCCTATCTCTCCTCATTCTGACTTGGGCACTCAGCATGCGTGTCTTTGTAACAACAGCCAGGCTGTCGGCATGCTTTTGGAACCCGATATTGCCACGTTGTTGACTTCGGCGCAGTCTCAGAGTTGGGTGCTTGCGGTCGCAAGCGAACTTGCCATGAAGCAGGAGTGGGCGGCTGCATTAGGCAATATGATTCAGAGCCGTCACAACTGGAGGGTCAGCCAGCCTACCGGGCAAGGGAATACAGCTGTGTTGCAATGCACTTAGAGAACCCAACTCATTTCGATTTCCAGAGGGGGGACAGTCAATTGCTGTTTCCAAACGGAATCTTGCCACAATAGACTTGTCCGGGAAAAGGAAATCTGACTTCAAAACATGCAAATCAAGCCAAGATCTCAACCCGTTCTCAGGAGAACGCCACCGGGCAATGAAACAGTCACCCTCGAACAACACTCGTTCAGAATGTATATTTACAAGAACCAAGATCTATGGCAGGCTGAGAAAAAGATCACCCCCAGTGGAGACAGGTGCTGATGGAACAGGCACTGCAGTCTTGGAACGACGCCGCAAGGGTAGTAAAACAGGCAAGTACTTCTGCACACAACATGACATAATCAATGTGTGATTCTTCATTAACTTGGTACGGCTCTTGCTCTCTACATTTGGGAAAACCAGGCGCATGAGTGAAGCGCAAATGGAGGGGAGAGTGCTGCCCTGAGAGTTGTGGTTTGAAACACAAATCCTGGGCTTCATCCATGATCCTTGAGCTGTGAGTTCAGATGAACAAACTGGGCTGTGGGCTTCATGGGGTTTGGATGAACTGCGGACTGTGGAAGCTACATCTGCTCGAGGACAGGTGGGTGCGCGAGAGGTGTGTATCATTTGGGAATCAATAAAGATGCACACGTAGAGCGTGCAGAAACATAAATAACATCAAATGCCGCGTCCAATGCTCCGGTCTGAGCAATTTCCACTGGTCAGCCCGGAAAGCTCATGCTATGTTCGCCACTTCTTCAATAAAAACTATGCAGTAAACATCGCAGACTGCCCCCTCCTCCCAGTCCACCATCTCCCAAAGTTATGCAACCGGCCCTCGTGAGGGCATTTTCCAGAACCACACCCGCAGAGGAGACCGAGCCCCGATGCATCAACATTAATCGCTCGATTCCACCAAGCTCATCCACCGCCTGGGGTCAGACATGTCCATAGCCACACATGACCCAGGCCAACCTGTCGTATTATGTGCTCACATCACCAGGCAGTTGTCGTCTTTCGTGTCGCCCTTTGACTTTCTGAGGTTTTGGGCTTTTGCGGGCCCGACCTCCATCGGCATACCGCCGCTTGCTGCCGCCCGGATGGCATTGAGTCTTTGCCTAGCTCGATCGTCCCCAGCATCTGCGGCCTTGACATACCAAACATTAGCTTCCAGAATGTCTCTCCTGCAGCCGATACCCATCTCCGTAAAGTAGCCGACCGCGTATTGCGCCTTGACGTAGCCTGTGAACGTATCGTCAGCACCTTCATTATCATTGGAGGAGTCCGACGCCAGCCTCAGGGATCAGCGCGGGGACAACTCAGAACTTACCCAGCTCAGCAGACCTGCGTGCCCATTCGCATGCCTCCTCCTCGTCCTTTTCTAGAACAGGCTCCGCTCCGACCAGGTACCAAGCGCAGAGACCCATCATGGCTGCCGCGTGGCCTCGCTCGGCAGCGCCGGTATAAAAGTGCACGCTCAGCGCTGGGTCCCGCGGACATTGGAGTTTGCCGTGTTCATAGGCATCGCCCATGCGGTAGTTGGCCTCGGGATGACCAAGATCGGCGGCTTGGGTCAATAGCTCGGCAGCATACCCTTCGTCCTTGAAGACGTCCTCGCCATACCCCGTCTCGTAGAGGCAACCCAGGTGGTAAGGTGCTGCATTGTACATTGCGTCCGCCGACTCGGTCGCTAGCTTCAGCCATTTCAGACCCTCACGGTAGCGCCTTTCACCAAGGTCGCCAGACAAACAGGCTTTGCCGAGTCTCGTCATGGCTCCTGGGTGTCGTTTGGAGGCGGCCGTTCGCAGGAACTGGACAGCCTTCGCCGGGTCTTTTCGACAACCCCACCCGAACTCGTAACACAATCCGGTCCTATATGCAGACTCTGCGTGGCCATGCTTGGCCGCCAAGACAAACAGAGGAAAGGCTGAATTGTAGTCCTCCTTCCCCTTGCTGAATAGTCCTGACGCATAGCCATCCGCAAGGTAGTATTGGGCAAAAGGATAACCGGCGTTGGCAAGCTTTTGCAGGATGGCTCGAGCTTCTCTCACTAGTTCATGCGGGCCAGATCCCGTCTCGTCAACGAATGAGCCATCGCGACTGTGCCCGGACTTGGACGACGGTTTAGGCTGAGCTTTCGTGACGTCTAATCCCTGATCCTGTGCTGTTGATATCAGGAAGACCGCAAATGAGTACTGTAGCGAGACGTCGTTCGTCTTCTTTACGTTCTGTCGGTACATGTCAAGCGTCTTCTGCGAACTCAGCAGAGAGGCATTAGATCCTACTACATTTCGCAGCTGAGAGTTGTCAATGGTGAGCGGCGCCGGGGCCGGCTGCGGGTATGGCACACTGAGAAGCTCGGCGTATGTGGATTGGCGGTTGTCTGGTGATTTTCTTGCCGAGTGTGACGATGGAGCGCGTGGGCTTGAATTCCCATAGTAAGTGGACGATCGGCCGCGGTCAGAATGGACAGAGTATGTTGACTGCGGCCGAGGCATTGAACTTCTCCTCATGTTAGAGACGGGTGTCAAATGACGGTTGACAGCCGTGCCGTTCTCTAACAGGTCCGGCGTCGACACGGCCCGCGGGTTCTGTTCGTTCGCGGAGCTTGCTGTCCTCGGCACGAAGGGTTGGTGATGGTACTGTAGCTGTGGGACAAGCTGAGCCTGGCTGGGATCCTCAGGAATGGAGCCTACAGTAGAAGCATCTTCTGATTTCCTGCCTTGTCCATTGTCCAGCGAGTTGGAGACTGAACTTGCGCTTGTGACCACAGACGCACCGGTCGATGTCTGTGGGTTCGACAGACTGGGCGTGGACCCGGAGGTGTCTGTCTCGCGACTGTGCCTATTATCCTCCTGCTTCGTGGGCGTCTGGCTGGTGCTGTTAGCCGCCCCTGTTGAAGCCCCGCTGCCCCCGAGGTTTGAGTCCAGTTGGAAATCGAAGTCCAAACCGTGTGCTGGACTCGCAGGCGCGGGCAGGTTCGAGCGCCCTTGCGTCGGAGGATACGAGTCTAAGGAGGCTTCTCTTGCGCGTCGTACGGTCCCCTCCGGCTGCGAGAACTCTATTGGTGGTTTTTGTGACGTTGATGCACGTTCTTGGTTCATCGAAAGCCTCCCCCTTTCCAGCGGTGCAGGTGACTCTTGGTGGTGGTTTGGCACGCCTGTTTCTATGGTTGCTGTGGATGGTTGCGCCCAGTTGTCCTCTTGGAAGTTCATCTTAACTGGTGATATTGGCGATTGCCCCAGTCGCGAGCCTTCGGACATGGGAATAGGAGGCAACGCTTTTCCATTTTCCCGTAGGCTGCGTTGCGGCGATGCCTGGGCGGCGGCAACTGCCTTCCGCTGAATGGGGCTCGAAGGGCCAGAGCCTGCCCTTGGCGAGGTGTCGGCCGCAGCCATTGCAAAGGGCCTGAGATCCTTTAACCCAAGGGCGTCCGGTTCGGACGAATTTCCCGAGCTGTAACTATCCCAGCTGGGGTCGCAGCAGGTGAGACGGGCCAGCGAAAGGGTACGTTTGGCACAATGCTATTGCGACGACTGCTGTAGACTCTGTCCTGACTGCATTGAAGTGTCTGAGGATCCTTTCTGCGTGATCAAGTGGTTGTAGAGTTGCCCGCCGAGCGGAAGGGGTCTTGTCTATACAGGGGCTGAGGTTGCGGGGTGGTAAGGAGGTTGTTAGGAGAGTGCGGCAGGCAGGCGTCGAACAGGCGATTCAGGTATCGTGAGGGAGGAAGGTTGCGCTCCTCGAGAGGGGGTTCCTGAGATGTTGCTTGAAGAGAATGGCGTGGAAAGATGCTCCTATATGCAATGACAAAGAAAACTGGACTCTGGCACGGCTGGGTTGAGTCGTAATGCTGCTGGGCGGACTGGTGGGAGTCGGGAGAGGGCGAGGCAGAGCAAGGCAGGGCAGCGAGCGAGACAAGGAGACAACAGAAGAGACGTCGGTTCCGTCTGGTCTGGTCTGGTCTGATCACGTCACGTCCGTCACACAGGTTGAGATGTGATTCAACCCGAGGCGAGAGAACTGGAGGAGCCAGGCCACTTGAGAAGTCAGCGCAGGGCGACGACACTGGATGCGATGGAAGGGCGCTGGGTGCCAGAAGAGGCCAGAAGGAGTAGAATGCGCAGTGTACTCATCTCACTGCACGTCGAGGAGGTGACGCCGTTGGTGCTATGGATTGCGACCCCGAAGAAGGCGGGTGCCCGGGTGGGTGGTACTTGGGGTGCCGTACAAAGGTTCCAAGGACCCTACCTGCCTAAGGTACGGGGGGGCTTCCTAGCCGTTTTGGCCGTAGATCGTTGCTCTAGCGGGTTCCTCATTACTGGGCCCAGCACAGTGCCCTGTCCGCCCCCAATGCACGGTGGCCCCATCCAGAGCAGCCCGCAGCTTGGGACGCTCAAATTAGGCACGGGGTGCTGTGCCTGCTAAGTAGCCCAGACCCCCGACTTCTGGGCCCTTGGCCATTCATTGCTCATCCTCACAGGCACCAATTTGTACTCCCCAGCGCCTCAGGATGGCGGGCAGAAAGGGTCTCCGCAGCCGTGCCTGCACCAACACTTTGATCATGCGATGGATGGAGACACAAATAGATATGCGGCTCAGAAGCCCAGCGGCTCCTTCAGGCTCGGACAAGTTCCTGCCAAACCACCACGCCGACCTCGCCGGCCGCACAGGCCGCATCTACCGCTTCGATCTGCGCAGACAGTGTCGCGGAGTCATGTGTTGGGAAGGTGTCAACCACTATGCCTCAGTGCTGCAGTGCAACGACCAGGCTGGCAGGCCGGGAGGGCCATGGCAAACACGAATACGCACCGACACAGATGTCCTGGCCTCACTGGAGAGAAAGCCTGGTACCGATCCACTGGAATCCCAGCATTCCAAGGTCCTCACCCAAAACAGTGCCAGGAGCATACGAGGAGGCAGCAGCATAAGCCTACACGTAGGCTGGTTGGCTGCCAGGCTGGCGTGGCTGGGTAGCACTCGCAACGTTTTCACGAGACGACCACCTCAGTAAGTCTCGGTTCAAGCCCACGTGCCCTCCGCCTTCAAGGGTATACGGAGTATACGACCGCGCCGCGTCAGATCGGATGAGAGAATACCCTCAGGACTCCATGTATACCGGTATGCTCCACCGCGTTGTCACGCTGGCGCATTTGCCGCGTTAGAAGTATACATCAACATTGGGCCCGGGTCCCCGTGGAAGAAGTGATATTCATTGGCTTCAGGCACGCCAGACCCCTCGGCTTCGAGGTCTTCACACAGTAAGAGCACACCAGACCTGCAGACTCGAACGACATGATGGCTGCCTCGGCTCTGCGAACAGACGGTGCGCTTTGGTCCCAAGCATTGAACTGTCAACGGCCCTGTCATGGGATGGCCACTAATAAACTTTGTCACAATAGTTTACTTAGCTGCCAATCCCCCAGCATCGTTACCAGAGTTCGCACCTTGATCTAATCTGTGTGCCATCTCGCGAGTCCGAGGGTAACATTCCGGTGGGCAGCTGCATCGGGATTTTTGCAGTGTGCGACATAATTGTGTTCCCCACGATATTCGGCAGCCCATCTCGTCAGTGGTATTGCATGCGGGCGAGATGAAGATATTCCTTCGCTCCCTGCCGAAGCATTGGGTCCTACCTTCACCATTTAATTTACTCAAAACGCGCCTTGCCTGCCTCATCTCAAACCGCGTCCGATCTGGTTAGCACATCAGAATTGGAGTCGACGCGGCCCGTCACAGGCACTGTGCAACTCAGCCCAGCCCTACAAGAGTGACCGGAGCTGATGTTGACTTCTCATGGAATAAGTCGCAACGCTGTTCTGGTCTCACAACCTTTGGCGGCGGCGGCTGCGGCTATGGAGACACAGGGCGCCGAAGTCGAGGTTCACAGGCATCGGAGAATTATCCCGTGCAGATCCTCCGTTGCACCTCAGGGGTGCGGACGCTGTTGTGAGCGCGAGGAAATTTGCTGCGGAGCTGAGGAATCCGGGGAATTAGCAAGGCTCTCCCTCTTTCCACGGCCACCATTCCACAATTGGAGACGCAATTAACCAGACTGACCGAAGGGTTTCATTGACGCGGGAGCCGAACCGCCCGAGTTTTTCGAACCAATGTCTGGGGAAGCCCATCGACATTTGTGCATGAGATTAACTCAATCGCGTCATATATCTAGCAGCGAGGTGCCACCTATTTTCTCTGGGCGGGCTGGGCGGATACAGGAGGTAGGCTGAAGGAAGAGCAGCTGTAAGCCTCTCGCGAAAAGGGCATACCCCCTTTTCACCCTAGCGTCCTCGTATTGGGATACTCACGAGGATCCTTCTTTTTTTTTTTCCCCTCCCCCCCCCTCGCGCCTTTGTTGCCGCGCACTGCGGCCAATCCGGATGACAAGAATTTTGAGGTCGGTTTCTTTCAGGACAAATGTGCCACAGTGTTGGGGAATTGACAGGCCAGACAGTCCCGAGACGGCCGCCCATCAATCCCCGGTCAGGGACCAAGCTGACAGGCAGGCTGGTACCTGCGAGGTTGCCCAATGGAGATGCATACGTGCAGCTTCTGACCCAAGTGGTCGATCGTACAGGATCCGGAACTTACCGAAGTCTCCAGGTCGTCCGTGTCTCGTCGCACACATGAACTTCTGGTGCAGGACAACTCGGCATTTTTCTTTTTGGATACCGTTGCTCACTCGCGGAATAGGTGCGTGAAAACTTGGGGGCACGCACGGCAACAATTGCCGTACGCAAAAAGGGATGTCCAGGCCAAACTGACCTGGCGGCATAAGCCAAAAGGCAGAATGTCTTCACGCTCCCGTGGGCCGGGTGACTCGGGCGAGGCGTCAGAACATGCGGCAAGTCGAACTCAAAAGAGATGCGACACTTGGTTTCCCTTCCGCTATTCGAAGCTGCTTTCGGGGTCGATTCCTTCCGTGTTCTCGGCTTTGTGACGGCCCCGAGCTCCATTGTTCGTGACTGGTCACCATGGAGCACCAGGCCGGGGGAACTATAGAATGCACATCATGATGTACATGGTTTACACCTCTGCGTCATCCCGCAAAATGTCTGAATAAGACGTGCACGATCTACCGTGACGCGACTGGTCTGCGTTCGCGATGGGGAAAGATCTCTCCACCCAAGATCACGCCGGGACCCGCGCCAGGCCCGGCCTGATGTGGAGATGAGGAATGCTTAATATTATAGTTCCAGGGTAGCCAGTGGGCGGGTGCCTGCAGACCGCCATAAATCTCTTCAGGATTTCTTGAATTTGGACAGTATCTTGAGCCAGGTTTTGCACTCGCTGTAGTGTAGAGCCCGGTTGCATCATCGTGAATCAGGTTTTGGCTATTGACAAGCAGCAAAGGAATGCGGCGCGCAGCTCATAACTTGGAAGCTTCCAGCCCTCGCATTTCTCTCCAGCTTTTTGCCGCTGGTCGACGGGGAAACGACTGCGGATCGTATTCGGCGGAGCATGGGTAGCCCCTGCTGAAAAGAACAAAGTATTGTCAATAGTAGGTCAGCGTCTGCCACACCAGAAGCCTAACTGGTGCTACTCGAGCATTCCAACACCATCGCACCATCCTGATCTATTTCCTCGATACTGTGGTACTGTCCATGTCTGCCGACAGGGGTGTCCCAATCCAAAGGGGGCTTACGGATTGAACTCCCACCCTCCTGTGCCGTCTGTTAAACACCACCAGAAGCATTCGTACGGAGGGGGGCCAGAAGTCCTCATCGCCCATCGCGTCGACTTCTCTCCCTTTTTGTCGACATCGCTGTCATCTTGCCTTGCAATCATCGTGGGTCGTCACTCTTCCTTGACACCCTGTGGCGCCCAGTTCCTTGACCTGGTGGCCGCGGTTCCTCTCGTTTCTCAAGCCGATTCTCGACCGTGCATTCGCTAGCTCATCCGGTCTATCTGGACCTCAAACCGCCAGCACCACGAGCGGAGAGGGAGCGTGTGAACCTGTTTTTCGTTGTCATCCAGGTCCTCTACCAACGATTCGCAGGACGTGGTGGTCGTTTGCCCGCCTGCGACATAAGAACCAGACCAGAGGCGCAGCTTCCCAGTCCAGCTCCCTGACGCGCTGCCTCATCAAACACTGCGCATTGAAGCGACGGTTCAGCTCAGCGACAACATCATCCTGTAACATTGGTATTGCTGTGCCCCTCCGCCCGTGCATTGCCCGCGAGTGGACATCCAGCCACAACCCAACCGTCAGCCGTGCCATAGCAGGCTGGCAGCCGAGAGCTCTGTGTGCTGTCTGCAAGCACGACAAGGAAGACCTCTGTGATAAAGCATCGGTTGAGCTGCGTGGGGCTGCATCATCTGCATCTCAGTGGTTGTTGTCTTGTCAGGTTTGGCCTCGATCCTGCATCATCCTTGGGACTCGAACAGGTTGGCCGTCGTCTGGACTCGGCGCTCAAACTCACCAGCCCGTCGCCCAAGGAACCCCTCGCCAATAGCGCAATAGCGCCCTGCGCTATACCCATACAGTCCTTGGGTGCCGTATCCCATAACAACTGTGAGTTGGTCCGATCCTTCTGGTCATCATTCGCAACAACACACACAATGACTTCGAGATCTCGAGACTTGGCTTGTCCCACTGGTCTGATTTGACCCATCTCTGCATTTCGTTCCCATTTTGGTTGTGTACCCCACCGTTCACGGGTCGTTTGTGCTTGCGCTCCACGACCCGAGTCGTCTCCGCCTCGAGCGACACAAAGAACCCTCTAGCCCCCTTTCTACAAGTGTGAAGCCATCCCCTTCCCCCCCAGCTGCCAACGACCCTCCAACACCATGCCCGCTGAAATCCGGCCCAACTGACAATCTCGTTTTTACCAGGGCCATGTCTCTCCCCGAAAGGCCCGGTGCGAGAACCTCGCACGAGCAGCGCACCGCTTACAGGCAATCCACTCGGCGCAGCCGCCCACATGACATCGAGGCTGGCGGTCGTTATGGGAATGAGGGCACAATGCATTCCCGTGGGGACTCATCTCACTCTGGTGCGACAACTGTACCGCCTCCTTCTAACACCACTACAGACGAAGTGCCTCTGTCGCCGGACCTAGAGAGTGCCGCCCTACCTGGCGATGCAGCCATCTCGCGGAAACGGAGCTTGGTCAAGCCCGAACGGAACAGGATCGGAAGAGATCATCCAAACTATCACTACCGTCAACATGCGGCGAACATGCAGACGAAGCCGTCGCGCACCGGCAACGACCCAGTCTACGAGGATTTCGAAGGCACCACCTACATGACCACGTCCAACCGGGAAGACGCCCTCTCTGAATCGATCGCATCAAAGGGCAAGAAAGGGAGCACCAGAGACAGCGGCGAGGCCGAGAAGCCGAAACGCTCTAGAAAACGGGCAAACAGCCGGAAACAGTCGGGCAAAATCACGAAGAGGAGCTCAAAACACAGAAAGGACGTGGAACAGATACGGCCACCAAGTCTATGGGACATTTACTGTGCCATAATCACGTTCTGGTGTCCGAATTTCGTGCTCAAATGCTTCGGCAAGAGGTCAAAAGACCAAGCTCGAGCCTGGCGAGAGAAGATGGGACTGCTGAGCATCATCGCTCTGATCATGGCGGTGGTCGGCTTCTTGACATTTGGGTTCACCCGCACCGTCTGTGGCACACCATCGCAGCGCCTCCAAGTGAATCACGTTGGCGGCGGCTACATGATTTTCCACGGCCAAGCATACGATCTCTCCGCGTCTCATCATCCGCCGGCTGAGGGCATCCCTAGGTCGGGTAACTCAGGGGCGAATGTTCTATACGACCTTCCGGAGAAGCAGGGCGGGAAAGACGGGAGCTTCTTGTTCCAAAACGTCAATGGGAAATGCAAGGACTTGATCACCTTGGCTGACGGCTCAGACATGCCCACAAACAGCAAGGGCGATCTGGCTTGGTACTTCCCGTGCAATACCTTCAACCAGGACGGATCTACGCAGCCCAACCTCACAAATCCGTACTACCTTGGCTACGCTTGTCACACCACCGCAGACTCACGAAACACATTCTATGCCCTGAAACCGACCGCTGACATCTATTTTAACTGGGACGATGTCAAGAACAGCTCGCGGAATCTTGTGGTATACTCTGGGGATGTTCTCGATTTGGATCTTCTCAACTGGTTCAACTCGTCGCAAGTCTCGGTCCCTGATCGCTTCAAAGAACTTGCCGACACGAAGTCCTCTGCAAACGCAGCTGCGAGGGGTCGCGATGTCACTCACGCTTTCATGAAATCAGGTGACAAGGCGACGGCTGAATGCCTTCAGCAGATCATCAAGGTTGGATCGGTGGACTCCGACTCGGTGGGCTGCATTGCCTCACAGGTTGTGCTGTATCTTTCTCTTGTTCTGATTCTGTCAGTTGTCGTTGTCCGCTTCGTCCTGGCTTTGATCTTCCAGTGGTTCATCAGCCGGCGATATGCAGCGGCCAAGACGTCTCAGTCGTCGGACAGGAGGAAGCGGAACCAGCAAATCGAAGAGTGGTCAGAGGACATTTACCGTGCACCGGCACGCTTGCCAGGTGATGTCGGAAGCAGTGTAGCAGGAGCCTCGTCTGACCGCACGAGCAAGCGGGCCAGCACGTTTTTGCCCACAACGTCGCGGTTCTCAACTGTGTACGGTGTCGACCGGAACACCCGGAGGCCTGCTATGCCCACAACGATGGCTAGTCAAACCTCTGGGGCTGCCTTGCTTCATCCGACCTCCATGTACGGTCAGGGGAATCCCAGCCGTAACAGCTTCTTGGCCTCTGATCCGTATGGTCCTCAGCCCAGCCCCACAGATGGGCCTGGCCCTGCCGGCTTCATACACGAGGCAGTTGTGCCGCAGCCACCATCCGACTGGATGCCCTTTGGGTACCCTCTGGCGCACACGCTCTGTCTCGTTACCGGCTACTCTGAGGGCGAGGAAGGGATCCGGACAACACTCGACTCCATCGCCATGACCGACTACCCTAATAGCCACAAGTGTATCCTCGTTATCTGCGACGGTATCATCAAGGGCAAGGGCGAGAGCATGTCGACACCCGACTACTGTCTGAGCATGATGAAGGATTTCACTATCTTGCCTGAAGAAGTACAGCCATTTTCGTACGTCGCTGTTGCTACTGGCTCCAAGAGACACAACATGGCCAAGATCTACTCTGGTTTCTACGACTACGGTCCTAAGTCCCGCATTCCCCTGGAAAAGCAACAACGGGTTCCAATGATGTTGGTGTCCAAGACTGGTACGCTTGACGAGGCCACCAAATCGAAACCTGGAAACCGAGGCAAGCGGGACAGTCAAATCATTCTCATGTCCTTCCTGCAAAAGGTCATGTTTGACGAGCGGATGACTGAACTCGAGTATGAGATGTTCAACGGCCTGTGGAAAATCACTGGAATATCCCCCGACTTCTACGAAATAGTATTGATGGTAGACGCCGATACGAAGGTGTTCCCTGATAGTCTCACCCACATGGTCTCTGCCATGGTCAAGGATCCTGAGATCATGGGATTGTGCGGCGAGACAAAGATCGCGAACAAGCGGGACAGCTGGGTCACGGCGATCCAGGTTTTCGAATACTTCATCTCGCATCACCAGGCCAAGTCGTTCGAATCAGTCTTTGGCGGTGTCACCTGTCTGCCCGGTTGTTTCTGCATGTACCGGATCAAGGCCCCGAAGGGAGGTGCGAACTATTGGGTCCCCGTCTTGGCCAACCCAGACGTGGTTGAGCATTACTCGGAGAACGTGGTGGACACCCTGCACAGGAAGAACCTGCTCCTTCTAGGCGAGGATCGTTACCTCACGACCCTCATGCTCCGGACGTTCCCCAAGCGGAAACAGGTCTTCGTGCCTCAAGCAGTCTGCAAGACGACAGTGCCTGATAAATTCATGGTTCTTCTGTCTCAAAGGCGTCGCTGGATCAACTCGACCATCCACAACCTCATGGAGCTCGTCCTGGTCAGGGATCTTTGTGGCACCTTCTGTTTTAGTATGCAGTTTGTGGTGTTTATCGAGTTGATGGGCACACTGGTTCTGCCTGCTGCTATTGCGTTCACCCTCTACGTCGGTAAGTTTTTCTCTCGAAAAACCCATCTGCTCCTGGACTGTCACACATAACTAACATATCGCAGTTGTCTCTTCCATCATCGGGCCAGTCCAAGTTATTCCCTTGGTTCTGCTCGCGCTGATTCTGGGCTTGCCAGGCGTCCTCGTGGTCGTGACGGCGCATTCATGGACGTACATCGTCTGGATGATAATCTACCTTGTCTCCCTACCTATCTGGAACTTTGTCTTGCCAACTTACGCCTTCTGGAAGTTTGATGACTTCTCGTGGGGTGACACTCGCAAGACAGCGGGCGAGTCCAAGAAGGGCGGCCATGGTGAGCAAGAGGGCGAGTTCGACAGCAGCAAGATCACCATGAAGCGGTGGGCCGAATTCGAACGCGAGCGCAGAACACGAGACCAATACTGGGGCTCGAAGGATAACATCGCGGGCAACACCAGTAGTGGTTACTGGGCTGGAACTCCGTCACCTGGTTACCACGACGAGTATTACTCGGATGCATGAAAATCTACAATTGTTGAGAGAAGCAGAGAGTGGCTGCTGTCGTTCTCGGGAAAAGCGCTAGGTGTATTGATTAGGTACTTAATAATAAGGGGTTGGGAGTGGCATGGCGGAGTCGGTGGCTCAGTCTGTGCTGTCTTGAACGGACGGGCTAAGCTGCTTCTATGTATATAACATAACGAACACACGCAGTCTCGGGTTGTCTCTGCAACTCGGGCTAGCTTAATTTCATGGAACGTATGATGCAAGATTATCTCTAGCAGTATGTGCACAGAGAAAGACCCGGGTGACTGATTCGACTTTGTCTGTCCCGTCTCGCACCAAATAGTATAGTAAGTTTCTCGCATTGTGGAACATGACGCAGAAAGGTGGTGTGCCGGACCAACCTGTAGAAATGTCCCTGCATTTAGGCTTTGGGACTTTTGTATGAAATTGGATTAGGACTGGGACACAAGAACCAACCTATCGTTAACATGGTCTACCCTCCTATGTCAATAGGCTCACCCTGATTTACTACTTGCCCCTCTGCTAATGATTCTCTCACTCAACCAAGGGGACCCAAGGGGGTCAATAGAACCATAAACCGACCACGGGGATGCGATATGCACTCTGCTGGTCTCGGCCGGCCGGCGGGCCGCGTCGACAGCGACCGCCGAGAAGCCTGGGACGACACAACAGCAGCAGAAGAGCAGCAGCAGCAGCCGTTTCTCGAACGAGAATTTCTCGTCCGGACGGGAGGGGACAGAATCATGGGGGCCAGGATGGCGCACCCAAGTCTCGAACAAGCAATTACTTCTGCTGCACACTGCCGCTTTGGGAAGGCCGGCCTCGGCTATATTGCACGGATCTAGGGGTTTTGGGAAGGGGGCCCCAGGTGGCACACGCCCCCATGGTAAGGGAGGGAGGGAAGAGAGAGCATGGGTTGTGTGCGAAGCGGGCCAGCCCAATGGATGTGGAGGCAGAAGAAGCACATGAGGGAATAGGGAGACAGGACAGAGGAAAAAAGAGAGAGAGTGTGTGTGTGTGTGAGAGTGTGGAAGGATCTGGGCCTGACGGGCCAACTCGCTCGTAGCACGCATGTAATCAAGGCGTGATGTCTGGTAGGTTGCTTTTTCTTCCCACGTTCGTGTACGCTACCCAGGGCGATCATTGATGCAGGCCCCAGTGTTCTACGTACGAGTTCGGCCCCCCCCTCCCACATCGCACAGTAGGTAATATTGCTGGCCCCCTTCGCGCGAGGCAACATTGCGGCGCCCGCCCCCCGGACCCCCCATGAGCAGTTCCCGTATGGCAACTGATCGCCTGTTGATTATGTGTATGGCTGGCGATGGCGGAAAGCTGCGCGCACCCGACGCACACGAGCTGTATCTCTCGGTGGCGGTGAGGGAGGGTGCAGTGGGAGGGAGAGCAGGCGGGGACGGGGCCTCTTCCAGAATCTCGGAGAGGTCAGTTGATGATCGAGTTTGGAATTGTTTTTTTTTATTAGGCCGCGTTGGACGCGGTACGGAGTGCCGTGTATCTAAGTGTGTGCGCACTACCAGAGGAGGAGTGGGCCATTGTGGACGGGGTAAGCAAGGGAGGGCGAGTCTGCACAATACACATCGACTTTCGGGTACAATACCAGACAGGACTATGCTAATCAGGCGCCAGCTGTGTGTCGGAGGTGGCCTGGCCTTAGGGCGGCAAGAGGCAAATTGGGAAGGGCGGGCGAGGGCAAAGAACGGCGAGGGCGGGGAGGGTGGATGACTGCTGCTGCTGCTGCTGCTGCTATTGCTGTACTGCCAGCTTGCCAGACTGTTAAGAGAAGGAAAAGGGCCAGGGCAGGGAGTGCACACCATCACGGCTGCAGGTGCAAGCTGAAGAGGTTGAAGGAGGGTCGGGGGATTATCTGCCAGTCTGCGAGAGGGCCAATGGGAAGGACGAGGCCACACGAGGTTTGGAAAATCCCCGGGTGCCTCCATTCGCGCAGGACCGGGTCTTGGGGGCGCTTGCCACATGGGAGAGGGTCAGACATGATTCAGCTATATGATGATGAAAAGATGATTGCCGTTTAAATATCCTTGCTGCTGTCACGCAGGGTGTCGGGCTGGGCCAGAGTCTTGTCGTTGCTGCTGCTGCTGCTGCTGAATGGGTGGCTTGCTGGCTTGCTGGCTTGCTGGCTTGCTGGCTTGCTGGGTGAGGGTGTGAGGACGTGGAGGTGTGGAGCGAGGTGTGAGCGTGAGGTTGGGCGTCAGTGTGAGAGCGAGTGCGAGTGTGAGTGTGAGATGTGAGGGCGAGGATTGACACATGATAAGAGTGGTGGTGGTGAGAGATATTGCGCTGAGCTGCTAGTAGACTGACAGCAGCAAATAGACTATATTTGGTGCTGATGGATGAGGATGACGATGCACCGTAACCCAGTAACCCAGTGACCCAGCCATGGCTTGCTGTCGAGTCCCGCCCTCCCAAGGCCGGTCAGGTTGACTGACGGACGCTTAGATGAAGTGATAGATTGTTGACGTTTTTGATGGCTGAGGGCCACTCTCCGAAAGCCCCATGGCAGGCGGGTGGCCCCGCTGCGTCACATCCCATGAGGATATCCGTTTCATCCGTTTCCTTTAGCGATAGGTGAGCAGGCACGGAAATCCGAAATGGAAATGGCAAGTCTGGGGCCGTCGCGCCGGATCAGTCCAATGTCCAGTCCAGAGTCCAGTCCAGATATCAGCAACGTCCCCCAAGTCCCTCAGTCCCTGTCAGAAGCCTGCACTCGACGTCCAATTCGTCTTTTCCCCGCGTCAAATGCCTCGCCCGCTCACCCTTGGATCCTTGGAAGTTCGTTCCCTCCCAGCGACAGCTGACCTGACCGACCCCCTCCACCCCTGCCCGACCGGCCCTCCAGCCAACTAGACGGCGTACCGACAACCTGCTTGCTGCTGGCGCCGTCGTTGCTGCTAGCTGTGACTTGCTGCCACTCTTTTGCTGCCACCGTCGGTCAGTCACAGACTCACAGTCAAAGTCACGGCCACGGCCACGACCGCTGCCACACTGTCACTGCCAGCCCAAACCCAAACCTTGGGACTCCTTGACCGGCCACTGCAGTGACTGCATCCATCTTTGTCGCTGTGTATCCGTCTGAACTTCCAGGCCTGAAGTCTGACGGCAGACTAACTTTCTTACCATCACACCACCGTCGCATTCATCGACGAATCACTCGGCACAAGATCAGAATCCCGTCAACGATCGCCAGAGCTTGACTCGATTATCTGGTCTAGTCTCGTCTAGTCTAGCCTATCCTGCCCTCGTCCTGCTCCCGCCGTCATATTCCCTTTCCCACCACGGAGCGTCCCTATTAGACTCGTCCATTCAACTTGCGATTCCGACCCCGTCTACCTCCAACCACCGGCCCTCTTCTCTCGCTCTGATTATTGTTTCTCCTAATCTGTGGTAATTTCCTGCCTCGTTCCACAGATCAAAAGGGACTGAGAACTTACCATCGCAAGGCTTCTTTTGCGACAATAATCGCCCGGGAAGTGGACAGTGCCCCAGCCCGAGTCGTCGAGGAGGGGCTTCCGCCCGTCGACCATTCCGTCGTCGGCTGCGAATGCGACCAGGCCGGCAGTCTTTTGGCTAGTCGACCGACATGTGGTCTGACGAGTCAGACCGGCCTCACAACTCCTTGTATTACAGGAGCAGCGGCGAGCCATCGTCCTCGTCCTCTTCATCGCCCGTTCCTCCCTCACACCCGACGGCCGCTCTCGATCACGGCCTCAAGGCGACTGCGACTGCGACTGCCTCCGCCTCCGCCTCCGATTTTGAACACTACCTGCACACCTCCTACGAACGCGACCCGTCCGACTATGACCACGACTCGGAGCGGCACTTGTCCTTCCTCCACTCAGCCGACACCCAGTCCCAGGCCGACGACATGTCCGATGACCATGACATGGACGACGGCGGTGCGCCCGTTCACTACGGAGACATCGCCAACATCTTGACCCAAGGCATGGACGTCGACTACGACTCCGAACATGACGACGACATCAGTGTCTCTCACCCCGTCTTGGCCGGCCTCCCCTCCCCTCCCCCTCTGATCAACCCAGTACCTCACTATTTCCAAGCCCAGTACGCGCTGCAGTATCCCGGGTCCATTCCACATCCACATATCCATCCTGCTGCCACCATGCAACAACCACTACAGCCTCCTCAGGGCCCACCCGAAGGGGGCCAGGAAGCGAACAACGATATCGCGCACCACGTCCCCCTGCACCACACCCAGACAACGCACACAAACCTAATGAACAACCCGAACACTGTCGCACTCGGCCCTGAAAACTACAATCTTTCTGATTTCATCCGTGTATGGGCCTGGCAGAACGGGGTGTGGCAGGGAGTCTCGCGGGAACGTGGCCGATATCCTTGGCTGGACAGGATCAGTCCCCAGATCTCCAAGGATTTCTCGCGGGTGGAATATCAAGACCTTGAAGGAGACAGCTGCGACGTCCAAGGAATGAACTGGGACGACCTGGGTGTCACGAGAAGCGAGGCTCGGGAACGGCGATTACTCACGTATAAGAACTATGTCAACATACCACGTTCTGACCGATGGCAGGTAAGTACCACGAGTTCAACTGTCAGCGTACTTTGCTTTTGGAACGTACGAAAAAAACAACTGGAAAAATATCTTGGAAAAAAAAGTAACAAATCGGCTGACTCTGTCGTAGGAACACCACGATGCTTTGCCATGTACCGAGAATTATTTCAGGTTTCGACGGCTGAACGTCCGGAAAAACGTGAATCTCACTCACTTCCAGCTTCGCAATGTGCTAGCATCGACCTCAAGAAGCCAAGTTTTCTATCCTGGTCAAATGGCGGTCCATCAATTTAATCCCATCTCCGGCAAGGGCAAAATTGCCATGAAGGCCCAAGAAACACCGCATTTACAGGTTTCGACTCTAGCCGCAGAACACGGTACGCTGGTAGCGGGTGGTTTTTTTGGCGAATACTGCTTCCGCCGACTGGACTCGGACGAAGACGACGGCAGCGCACAGGTTCAGGAGGGAACTATCACAAACGACAATAGCGGCATCACGAACCATGTACAGGTTCACTTATCCCGGAATTCGTCAAGTCCAAAGGCTGCCTTCGCATCCAACGACAAAGGCTTCCGCGTTCTGGATATCGGGACTGACAAATTTGTCTCGGATATGACTTTCCCGCAACCCATCAACTGCTCTGCCATTTCGCCGGACTGTCGGTTGCGGGTCATGGTCGGTGATCAGCAGCAGGTCTTCATCACGAAAGCCGAAGCCGACGGTCAGCCTGAGATACTACAGTGTCTCGATGGTCACGAGGATTTCGGTTTCGCATGCGATTGGGCGGACGATGGCTGGACCGTTGCAACTGGCTTCCAGGACAAATCGATCAAAATCTGGGACGCCCGCCGTTGGACGAATAGCCGCGGAGTCGCCACACCAGTCTGTACACTGCGATCTGAGATGGCTGGTGTTCGAGCGTTGAAATTTTCGCCCGTCGGTTCTGGGAAGCGTGTGCTGGTGGCTGCAGAAGAAGCAGACTTTGTCAACATCATCGACGCGCAGACCTTCCAGGCGAAGCAGACTTTCGACTTCTTCGGAGAGATTGGCGGTGTCTCCTTCGTCAACGAGGGCCAGGACCTACACGTTCTGTGCTGCGATCGTGTCAGGGGTGGGCTTTTCCAGCTCGAGCGATGTGGAGTGGGCGCCGAGAGGAATTACGACCTCGATGATCCAAGGCACAGGCCATATGACCGGTGGTGGAATAACACCACTTACGACTGGCACGAATTCAAAACCACACCAAGGCAGACAAAACGGCACTCTGACAGCCGAAGAAGGCGCCGCGCCCTGGCTTTAGAGCCTTTGGCGCCTTTCTGAGGCCAGTTCGAGCACACGCGCGAAGACTATTTCTCTATATAATTGCCAACACTCATGATACCCTTCGAAAAGTTTTCGAATCTCTCCCGACGCGGCAGCGGCCGCATCAGCATTATTACACGACCTTCAGCATTGCATGAACGATTCGGCGGGAGTTTCGGGCATTGGGAGCGTTGGTCTCAGGCACGATCCAACGTGGAAACATTTCTGCACAATTTCTTCATCTTTTCCTCACCTTCTCTGTTTAGGGGAAGAAGGCGCACCCATCCATGTTTTCCTCTCACGGCCTAGACGGTTCGACAAACTGTTTTTCAATGCATGTTCGGAAGACGTTCATTTCTTCGTTTCCTCTACGCTATACTATATGACGGCAAGGATCAGGTGCCGCTGTAACGTTACAAACTAGTATAGGATATTCTGCTGCAAATCATCGGCAATCCAAGTTGTGGAAGACCGCGGTTGTCGTCAAACGGCAGGGGCGGTTATACCTAGTTTAACATAAGAAGAAGCATCAATGAGGGGGTTTCGCATCTATCACTCTGCTCCATTTATCCTGACATCCGTGACATGGTGTGGGTACACAATCCTCAGAAACATGCTGTTGCACTGCATGGCCCTGCCGAACAGGGTGTCGACTACGCAGGCATACCGACCAGGCACCATGATATGCCTGTATGAGGCCGCGGCTTTGAGCACAGAAAGATACAAAATCACAGGATATTCGAAGCGCCACGGTGACGGCGCAACATTAAAGATGCCGAGACAAAGTGTATCAAGAGATGCAGCTTGGTCAGTCTAAGCTGGTTCGCACATGCCCATGCTTCTTCCGCAGAGACTGCATGGCACCCTGCTCAACCATCTACATCACGTCGCCTGGGTCTCGGTAACAGGTCGCACAACAGTCTTGCGTTGGTGGCAAGAAGAGGACCAGGAACATGTAAAGTGTGACTTGTAGGCCTCATACGTCTGTCCGCAGTGGGATCAAATACACAGAGGCAGTCCTAGGTGATGGCCGATCAAAGTTCCAGGAACTTGATACCCAAGGGATGAATACGCATGCGCGCCCTGGATTCAATGACCGCAATCGTATCAACTGTGCAACTGACCACTTCTCTCGACACCAATTCTCGGCGCCTTGGTCCGGGTTCCGATCTAGGGTGTTAACGTTTCCTCCCATTTCAGCATTGAACGGTAACACTAACAGAAGGACGGCCTCTCCTCTCTCACACCTTGCTCAATCACATAAGGCACGTGCTTATACGTATGTCAAGTGAAAATTAGGTATCAAATGGCGGCAGTAGTAATTGACAGATCGAATTGGCAGTTGGCATATGAATCCGATATACAAGAAGGTCAAAGACACACAATTGTTTATCCAAGCGCTACTATACTACCGACTACTCGTTGTTGCCCAGGCCGAGAGCTCCAAAGAGCGTGCCAACGCCCCAGTGCTTCTCGCAGTTGCAGGCGCCGTCGTCCTTCCACTGGTCGTCGAACATGGAGAAGAAGACGACCTTGTCGCCCAGGGTCTCCTTGATGCTGGTGATGGCGATCTGCTGGTTCAGCACGGAGGGGACGTTGACGCCGTTGGTGTTGCCCGAGGTTGGGTAACCGCACTCGAGGACGTAGCCGGGCTTGCCACCGCAGGCCTTCTCGACCGTCTCGATCTGGCTCTTGACGAACTTGCCGGCATCGATGGGCAGGACGTCGGCGCTGAAGTAGGAGTGGACGTTGGCGGCCACGACATCGATGGCGTCACACACGAGGGACTGGACGTCCTCCTGCTCCCAGGCGCTGACGATGTCGGTGGTTGTGTAGGGACCGGTGTACTCGGTCAGCTCGCTCTTGACGTGGTGGATGAGGTCGACCAGCTGCTGGGCGGTGCAGTAGCCGTTGTACAGGGCCTCGTTTCCGACAGCCATGAGGTCGACGAGGTCCCACTGGCCCCACTCCTTGAGGGCGGAGATCTGGGTGTCGACATCGGGGGAGCCGTTGGAGCAGCCGTACTCGCTGATGAAGATACCGACGATCATCTTCACGCCGTACTTCTTGCAGGCGTCACCGACGAGAGGCAGGGTGTCACAGTCGGTGGAGTACACACGGAGTGTCGTGAAGCCGGAGGCGGCGATGGAGGAGATATCGGCGTCGACGACATCAGCGGTCTTGCACTCGCCGTTCGTGGAGTCGTAGGGCGTGTAGGTCATGGCCCACAGGTTTCCACTGCCACCGAGGTTTCCAGTAGGCGTGGAGGAGGCGGCGGCGCTTGAGGAAGAGGAAGAAGCCGACGAGGCCACGGGGACGAGAGTGGACGTCGAAGAGGTGGTCGGGGCAGGAACCACGGCGCTGGAGACAGGAGGGATAACGGCGCTGGAGACGACGGGAGGAACAACGGCGCTGGAGACTGCGGGAACCACGGCGCTAGAGACGGCGGGGACGACAACGCTTGAAGCGCTGGGGACGACGGCGGGGGTGGTGGCGGCTGGGGTCTCGGCGCTCTCGAAGGGGCAGTAGACAACAGTCTGAGTGGTGACCTCGGTCGTCACCGCCGGGGCGGTGTAAGTACCAGGCAGGTAGGTCGTCACCACGGGGACGGTCACAGTCTCAGTGGGAGCAGTGACGGTGACGGTCGTGGGAGCAATGGTGTAAGTGCCAGCGGATGGGCAGACCTGGTTACAATGTCAGCCTCGGGCGTTCGAAGACTTGCCACCGGTTCATCGCCCATAGCTCTTGCGCTGAGACATGAGTATCTGTTGGGGGGCAAGGGTAGTTCTTACGTAGGTGGTTGTCTGGATCAGGCTGGTGACGACTCCTCCGCTCTGGGTCGAGACAGTAGCGTAGGGGCAGACAACCGTTGTCGCGGTCTCCACGATGCTGCACAAATGTATTAGCCAAGATCGACTTCAAGCACCACGCCTAAAATTCTTGAAATCTCCCAGACGGGTACGAAGCCTCCAGCACTGGCGGTCCGGTCCGGGAGGAAATAGGCGCCTCGAGAAAACTTACGTAGTGACACCTCCCACAGTGTGGGTTCCGACAGGGACCTCAGTCGTGGATGGGACCACAACGGAGGTGGTCTCAGTCACGGTCATGGTCGTGGCCGGAAAAGTGTAGGTTCCTGCAGCGAGGTCAGCCGGTGCCATGGGTAAATTCTCGTCAACCCAACGGCGGAATACTCACCAGGGGTAGGGACCGTCTGGGCAATAGGCGTGGGAACCACGGCAGGGGTCGAAGCCACGGGGGCAGTGGCGGCAGACGTGGTCGGGGTCACGGCCTCAGAGGGAGGCGTGATGACGGCGCTGCTGGTGGTCTTGGCCGGAGCATTGGGAGTTGGCTGCCCTATATTGAGAGTCAGTCTCCCCGCACAAACGCTGATATCACCTGGGCGAGAAAACTCGTGACATACAGATGAAGTCGGTGCCGGTAACGGTCGTGTAGTAGGTAGTGCAGCCGGGAACGCAGACTTCGGTGTCGTTGGCCCTCTTGTTGAAGAGGTCGTGCGCGCGGCGGTGGGCATGGGCATTGGCGCCTCCGAGGAGGGCCGCGGCCACGAGGGATGAGGTCTTCATATTCTCGGGATGATAGCACAAAGAGATCGAGAAGTATTATATTCGGGAGATTATTTTGGGGGTTAGTTTTTTTTTCCTTTTCGGTATATGTATATGTGTACTTGGTCGCAGAGTAACGAGTGCCCGCTGAAAGAGTGAAGCGGTAGGTTGGGATTGTGGTACGGAGAGGCGAAAGCTGGCGATGCTTTCAACTTGGCAATATCACCGCATCAAAGGGGTCCGTGAGGGAGGTAAAAGAAGGAGGAACGGGTGGGATGAGAGGGCCCCGGGTCGGGGAGAGTATTGTTTTATTACCTCTGGCGGCGCTGGGGTAGTGTGAGCGGAGCCGGGCAGAGCGTCGGTACCCCTGATCACACATGTCACCCACAGACGGAGAAGAGAGGGTCGAGTCTGCACTGACGGCGAGGTGGGCGGGTGGATCCCCACAGTCGAGTCCAACGGGGACGCCCATCGCATGGTCTGGTTGGGCGAGGGTGCTAATCTCTATGGAGAGATGATATCCACCAGCTCATCAGCGCTCAGTGGGCTCAAGTGGCTCATCTGAGAGCGCAGGATCCCGCCAAGAGTACGTCCTGGTGGACTGCCCATGGACTGCCCGTAGGCGAGCCATCGTCAAGTCAAGTCAAGTCAAGTCGGCTCGACAGACAGTCACGGGGCAAGCTAGCACGGGGGTTGGGACACCGGGAGGCGTGCTGAGGCGGCTGCCCTTCTGACTCCGCACAGACTGGCTTGGTGACGACGGACGACAGGTGCAAGCAGCATCAAGATGCCAGATGCAGCAGCAGAGTCGCAGTCGCAGGTGCCATTGGGGGCAGGCCGCCGACCAAAGCGGCAATCTGCACCTGCGACGAGATCCGAGGCGGCAGTTCAAGGTACGGTACGCTACTCGTCTGGTTGTGAGGGCGGCGGAATAGGGGGAAACCTGGAGATGCCATGAGCCATGGCCGGGAGAGGCCAGGGCTGCAGACGAGGTTAAACCGAGAACAGACGAACGACGACAAGGGTCCCTCCAGGATGCTGG
The DNA here is from genome assembly GCA_038088545.1 of Diaporthe humulicola. NCBI lineage: Eukaryota > Fungi > Ascomycota > Sordariomycetes > Diaporthales > Diaporthaceae > Diaporthe > Diaporthe humulicola. The sequence continues at coordinate 252,277 of JBBWSL010000017.1, forward strand.
CCAGTCAAGATGCGGCTTGGTTGGGCGGACCACAAAAAGGGAAATTGGATATCTGCCCACCCAGTCCCTAGTCCCAAGCAACATGAGCGCAGGGCAGCGCATGAGCCAGACGGCCGAGCGACAATTGCTGTGAGATAATCTATAGTGTGCACAGTAGTAGAGATCGCATAGCATAGAAAGGCAGACTAGATGACAGGAGATTTTTTGGGATCAGCGCGGGCTAGGACAGCCCTGCAGCCCTTCTTCACTTGGCGGGCCCGGCTTGTGGGCTCGAGGCGACGTTGAGAAGCATCGGCAGCAGTGGCAGCGGTGGCAGCGGCAGGGTCAGAAGCCAAGTTGCTGCTGGAGAGAAGGGATTGGCCGGGCGCCTGATGAAGCCCACGCCAATTCCCAGGAGATGGGAAATGGCGGCCATGACGATTGCTGGTGTGGAAGCTTCCCGAGGCTGACCGCATGTCCGGCACTTGGACGAGCCGCCTGACCAGTTCGCCCGCCCGTCCAGCTTTGGTAGATACCACAGTACCACAGTAGAGCGAAGGCGGGAGGATTGGGGCCAAGGTAAAAACTGGGGGTTGGTCGGAGATGCACCTGCCTGTAATGCTCTGTAGAATGCTGAGGACAGGGCGACTGGTGATTTGAGGGTCGTTGGATGACTCGAGTTGTCGCCCGGCCGACCCCGTTACCGGACATGACCTCTCCCTGCCGCTGCCGCCGCCGCCGTCGTCGCCGCCGTGTGTGCCCGCCCTTTACTGCTCGTGTGGTGCGATGCGATGCGATGCGATGCGATGCGACCAGGGACAGATGGGATCACGCCTGCCATATTCTGCTGCTCGTATCGTAGATGGGCCTCTCTCCTGCTGGTAGGCTAAGATAGCAACTCTGAAGATTGGTTGCCTGAACAAGCAGTCGGCACTGGCGATCGCTCTTTCCACGATCTCCATCGCCTTAACTCAAACCGGCGTAGTCCAACGTCTAGAGGGCCCGTACCTGCATGCTGTGCCTGTGCTCAGTGTGCTGTACTGTAGATCCATGGCCTGGATCCAGGGACCAATCCAGACGGCCCCCAGACAGCTGCACATCCCACCCACATCTCTCTTCTGTTTTTGGTTCTCGTTCAGTTCAACCAACAGTACGTGTACAGTATCAATCAACACACACACCCGGCCATTTATCTATCCCTTGGCCTGGCGATCGGTGTCTTTGCACCCTCAGACACCCACCCGCCCCTCTTGCAGTCTGCCAGTCAACCAGTCTACATTGCATGCTCTTCCACTACTCAGCTGCTCCGTACTGCTACGTGCGAGACTGCCTCTCTCCCTCCTGGACGCCGGCCCGCCCTTAATCTTCCGATCAAGCCAGTCACTGGCACCCTTCTGTTGATCAGTGGCCTCCTCCAGGAGATCCATCTCGTGATGAGAAAGCTTGGCCGTTCAGGTAATTTCGCTGGCTGTCTGATTTCACCGGCCGCTTGGCAACGGGGCACCGCCATTCTTAAACGGGCAACGCCTACATGATATGTCGAAATAGAGTCACTTTTCATTAATCCAAACTCGATAACTTTCCGAGGCTCCATCCGTCACGCCCACCATGCGAGACACAGACGACGACCGAGGGACTACTCAAGCCATCACATTACGCCCAGTCCAGTTTCCTAGCACAGCACGCCCATCCCCCACCTAGCTCGACAAGTCCCCATGTTTCGTCACCTGTCATTCCCATCGTCTGCCATTCCACTCGTTGCAAGCAAAATTAGAGGGTCCAGTGGCATATTTCAAGCCCGCCGGCTGCCCTTGTCTCCCACGCCACGTGGGCTGTATGTAATTTGCAATCCTGCAATCGCATGGCTAATGGGAATGGCCTCGCGCCTGACACCAACGCCAGCATGTCCCGGGGTCGCAACCGATGGCGAGCCTGGCACGAGCCTCGTCCGCCCTTTACATGTGCAATGCTGCGCTAGCAACCAAGCACAGGGCCAGCATTCCAATCTGCGCGGTCCGTTAGTCAATGGGTGATCCCCCCCTGCCAAGCTACCGGTCTCAACATACCGAGATCTTATTGCATGCACTGCGCACGGCGCCGTTGACATTGTCGACAGAGTCGCTCGCACCTCCAGTGCCTGACGCCGAGGCACCACCAGTTGGGCCCGCCACGCCGCTGGCATTAGCATGGGTCATGTGGTTCATGTCATGAGTGGTCGTTATGGCCCAGCTCATGCTAGAAGAGGGCGACGGGGGTGTCTGCGTGTCCACGACCAAGGTGGCCGGCGTGCCGGAGACATCTGAGACGTCGGACGGCATGATTGCGGTTGGGAGGGGCGTTGTTGCAGCTAGGGTCTGGCTGGCTGTGGTGTAATCGGCGGTGGCAGGTTCGGCAGTGGTGTGCCCGGCAGTGATCACGCTGTTGCTGTCCCCGGTCACGGACATTTCGTGGCCTGACGGCATCGGGCCCATGTCTTGGGCCAGGGCGACGGAGCCCGCCAGCGCCAGCACGAGAAATCTTGAAGCCATGGTGGATGAGGACGGGAGTGGTGAATGTTCTCAATGCGAGTGCTCAGCGCACGCGTTGGAGAGGTTTCGTCGGTTGGTAAGATAGTGGGGAGTGGTGGTTGGCTCCAACGAGATATGTCAGGTCCGGCTGTGGCTCAACGGCCTTTCCTGGCGGTCGAGGACGGCTGGCTGCCCGTTGCTTAAGAAACAAGCCGGCGAACAAAAGAAGGGACGGGAGGAGGAGCCAGTCAGATCTGCGACGATGTCCTCTGAAAACAGGGAATATGTGCCGTCATGTCCGTACCCTTTGGCCGTACTCGCCTCTCAACGGTATCAAAGACTGGGTCCTGCAGAAGCCGCAAACGATGCAAGGCTTCGTGGCAAGTGGCCTGCAAACATGGGAACACGGACAAAGAATAAGCACCAAGTGGTCGGCCGGGAACGAGGGACGACCTGAATATCGACGAACGGACGCAAGTGGCCACCACGAAACGAGGGAAAGGCCCACGAGTTGAGGTTGCTGACGTCGAGTTGCACAGGACGAAAGACGGAAGATGGACCGCTGAAACCAACTTTTCAAATAACTCAGGAATCCGTCGTCCTGATCCGTTCCCGACGCACTTCTTATTCAGGACTCTTTAGGGGAGATTGTGCTGTGATCGGGCCGACGATTGCAACTGAGACATTTCGAATCTATCCACAGCACGTCTTGTGCACCCGGACCACCACGAGGCAAGGCGAGGGAGAGAAATGCTGCGTCCACGAAGGTGGGCGAGAGATGAAGGGGTAGTACAGCTTATAAGGGCAGCATGCAAATCATTGTGAGACATTCTTCCCACGGCCATCTCACCTAGCTTTTCAACGGGCAGCCGGACTCGTGGGCCACATGGTTTCTCGCCTGCTGTTTCCTGTGCTTCTCGAGGTTTTGATTCAGGCGCACAAACTCCAAAAGGATAAGCCACATACCTAGGGCATAAGATACCCCCGAAGTGACCTCGGATCGCGAACTGCATGCATATGACTACATTTGTATGTTTGAGTATAGATGTGTGTGTGTGTGTGTGCGCGCGCACGCATATATCAAGTCCACCTACGTGTGCATGTATTCATGTACCGTCTGATGTTTTTGGCGGCCATTGTTGAATCTACTGTACTAGCAGGGAGATACCCAGATACCCAGGTCCCTAGGTACCTAGGTATCTACCTAGTAGATAGATTGCCGCACGGACAAGCTAGGGGGTTTGAGTGGAATGCGGTGCACGTCATGGCCTGGGCTTCTTATCGGGATCGATAAGCGAGCTGCTCCATAAAGTTTTCAACGGGCCGGCTTGCGCGACGACTCTACAGTGCCACACACTCACTCTTTTGAGTGTCCTTCACATCCCATCATGCGATTACCTGCCGCTGGGTCCTACGTCTGCTGGAGATGCCTATCGAGAGGTGCTCATTCTGGATTCGCCTCCAACAGAGCAGCAGGGCTGGCCAGAAATAGCCTTCGAGGCAACGCTACACGCGGTCATGCTGCGTTTCTAGTCGACCGCAGGGTAAGAACCCCGTCCCATTTGTCCTTGACATTTGCTTTGCGTTTCTGTTTCTGACTTTGTATGTAATATCAAGGCCTTTGCGACAGTACAGGAATCGCCCCAGAAAGGCTCAAAAGATGACTTCGTCCCAAATATCCGCGTGCGGTTGCGACAATGGGAAGCCGAGAACGAGGTACCAGCCCCCATAGGCAAATCCACAGACAACGGCAGCACAGGAACCCCCCGGAACGCGCTCATAAGGGCGCGCCACCTCGAGGAGCTGACGCTGGAGGAAGGAGAACCCACAGCCCTGGACGATACGCTCCCCGACAGTGACGGTCTCCTTGGTCTCCTCCCTCCGCCGTCCCGATTCAAAGCCGGCGACTTGGTCGAGCTTTCGGAAGACGCTGAAAGGACTGGTGTCTTGGCCATCTGTCTTGGAACCCTCCACGGGATCTACCACTTCTACACGATCACTGGAAGGTGGCATCCCACCTATAACATAACGTCCAACTTCGTCGTCAGGAACTTCGTGGACGATGAATCGCTCAAACCCGCCATTGACAAGCTACCCAAGGAGGCTTTGCCCTTCGAGACGTTGAGGGCAATGAAAGAGCTCAAGATGGGCCCGGACCGCGCATCTGGTGACGCGCTTCTGCGCACCATGTTCGACTTTCAAAGGAAGACGCAAGCCGCTCTGCAAAAATACGCCACCCGCCTTGACAACGCACACGAGGTTTTGGCCACTCGTCACGACAAGTATCTTACTCTGGAGCAGATCGCAAATCGTTTAATCCATGAGAAAATTAAACCCAAGGGCAGGAACGATTTGCGGAAAGATACAGCCGGGGATAGGAACATCCCCTCGCATATCTTGTTTGCTGTCCACCGCACCATCATAACCAACGACGTTGGTTTCCGACTGGTCGGTACTTTAGGCCCCACCAGGAAGACGGTTTACGCTGTCACATCGCCCGAAGATGTTGCCTTGGTACACAACATGCAGACATTGGTCAGGCTCTTCACCGATATCCCCGGAAAAGTGAATCGGCCCCTCCAGACTCTAAGCTCGTCGGTGTTGAAGAAGAGCCAGATGGGTCGCTTTGTTCTGAAGGCGAGGGAAGCTATTGACCAGAGCCGGCGGCACCGTGACTGGACGCCCCATGGAACTCTTAGCCCCGCGAAGAAGCCTAGGCCTCCACTCAGTACAGATTGGGACGACATCGATTTGAGCATCTTGCACTTCATGCACTTATGGGCTGGCTATGATCAATTTTCGCTGTCCTCGAGCTTCCAATCGATAGGCCCCACGATCCTGAGGGCTCTTAATAGGTACATAGACAGTGAGTACTTGTCTACCAGCACTGGATGGACATTCTTGCAGGAAGTTGGGTACCTGAGCCCTTGGGAGATTCACCCACGCTACACCCAGTGCGTTCCAGGAGTATCGGTATCTCGAGACACAGGCTTCGAACGCATTCAGTTGGGGTCAGATGGTATCTCGGCTTCTTTGACTCCGGACCGTTTCGCGGACAAGCGCAAGGAGTGGAATGACCACCGAGTGTTTGCAATTGACTCCAAAGACACAGTCGATGTTGACGACGCCGTGTCCATTGAAAAGACAGACAGCCCGGACGAGCACTGGATACACGTCCACGTAGCAGATCCTGCGTCCCGGATCGGGCATGATTCTCGTCTCGGAGCGCGCGCTCAGCTGTTGCCGCTGAACTTGTACCTCTCGGGACACCTGTCCAACATCTGGGGTGTGGGCAATGAGGTCCAGGAGCTGTTTTCTCTTGGCCCTAACAAACCTTGTCTCACCTTCAGTGGCAGGGTGAACAATAATGGAGACCTCTTGGAGTATACTGTTACCCCCGGTCAGCTCAAAGACATCACTTACATCACTCCCGAAGAGGTCAACCGGGCTGTGGGGTTCCAAGATTCCAGGCGGCCACCGGCATGGGCTACCACGCAGAGCTTTCAAGTGGGCCAGTCAACTCCCGAGAGAACCGGGAATAGGAAGATGGTAACTGCCTCCGAGCTTCGACAAGATGAACTCGAACCACTCAAGGCGCTTCATCGGCTCGCAATGGCCTTGGGCGACAAGCGTCTGGCCAAAGGCTCCGTGCCAGTCTTTCCACTCCGCGCCGAGCCCAAGGCCTCATTCAATGAGACCTCAATTGATAAGACAGCGTCAGGACTCCTGACCTGCAATGGCGATCCGTCCATCAGAATTAGCTTCGGCGCTGCCACCGAGGCCCCCCTGGTGACCAATACTATGGTCCTAGCCGGCGAGATAGCCGCGCGGTGGTGCGCGGATCGCCACATTCCTATCCCCTTTGTCAGTCACTCCGGGGCCGAGAAAAACATGAAGGTCCTCAGGGCCTACACCGAGAAGGTCTACTACCCGATCCTGCTCCGCGGGGACGAGCCCAGTATGGAACAGTCCAGGCAGTTCTTCGACCTCATGGGCCCGGAGGAGATGTCCACGCGGCCGGTGCCACACTTCCTCATGGGGGTGGACGCCTACGCCAAGGTGACCTCGCCGCTACGGCGGTACTCGGACCTGGTGGCGCACTGGCAGATCGAGAACGCGCTCCTGCAGGAGATGGAGGCGGGCAAGGTGGTGCACGACAAGCTCCCGTTCCACGCCTGGAAGCTCACCTCCGAGGTGTTCCCCTGGATGCTGCTCCGGCAGCGCGTCATCCGGCAGCTGGGCAACAAGCACGGCACCAACGCGTACATGCACCAGGCCCTCTTCCGGGCGTGGAAGTACCCCTCCGAGCACGACTCGAAGCTGCCCGACACCTTCCGGTATACCGTCAGGCGCCCGGCTTCTGGGTCCAGTGTGGGCTGGCTGGACTGGTTTGGGCTGGAAGCGCACATGGTTCCGGACGGGCTGGGGAGTCTGGGGGTAAGGTTGGGTGACCTCAGGAAGGGCGATGTGTTCGAGGTCAAGCTGAAGGATGTTAATGTCCACCGGGGCGAGGTGCTTGTCGAGGCGGTGGCCAGAGCACAGTGAGGTTTGATACCGACCTCAGCCCTTGGGCTTTCAGAAGCTCACAGGGACGCCGAGTGAGGGAGGGCTGGATGACGGTTTGCTCTCTGCTTAGGATTGATCGACGTCTGCGAAGTACATACCCATGATTTCAAATAACTTATACGGTATATAAAAGGCACAGCATAGGCATAGTGGTGTACCAACAATGTACAATACATACGCATGACAGTGATGACGATATATACGAAGACATGTAGTAGATTATGCTTCTCCAACACTCGCAGCACACCACGAAAGGGGCAACCGTTGTGTTCACGTCACCGAGCCCTGCCCGCACAGCGAGGGGAATGTCTTGGTCATCCTCAGCGAGGTCAAACCCTCACACCCAGGCCGTATCTGAGATGTGTTGCCCGGTGGTTCACTGACGAACGGGTAGGGGCTGACTGGTAACTTGACGCTCGATGACGGAGGAAGCGAGAATCCTCTTTTCCCGCCACGTCCATCAAAAGTTCTGCTATGAAGAAGGCAAAAGCGGTTGGTAGAGTCGCTCGTCTGCTGCCTGCTTTTGCTTCACGAAAAGTCGTACAGCTCATGAAAGGCACACACGTGCGCAAGTGATCAGGTCCAATTTTCTCATTTTCCCGATGCCGGCCACCACACGCCAGTGGGAGGTGGCCGTTCGAGCTGGTTGCCATTTTCTATCAGGAGGCTGTCTGTACCCCTTCGGCTTTGAAGACCCGTGGCCACCTTGGCCTTAGTTCGTCCGTCCGTCCGTCCGTTGACCCATTGATATATCCTCTTGATTAACGCCCCTTGAAACCCTCAAATGACTTTTCCCCTTCCTATTATTTCTTTTATACCACCCCGCTTGAACACTGGACCTGCACGCGACGTGCCAAAGGTGGCAAGGCGCAACAGGAAAAGAGAATGAAGGAAGATAAGAACCGCGATTCCTCATGCACCCGCCGAAAGGTATGTGCGATGAGCCGTGTCCATACACAACGCCGCAAAATGAGTTTGAATCGGGTCATTCGCCCGACCTGCCCCAGGGGCCAATGAGCAGCCGAATAGAAATGGCCTTCACCGAATGAGCAGCGGCTGCTGCACGGTAGGCAACGATGGAAAGTAATGTTCGTTAACGCCGTCCGCGATGCTAATGTCGAGTCGTGATGTGGGGATCAGATCTCTCGCGACTCGAATGCTAGATCTGGTCCTAGTCAACTATGCCGTTGTCTGTCGAAGACTGGCAGATGTCGTGGTGGTGGCGGTGGGAAAGAAAATGGCAACGTTCCAACCAATGCCCTATGCTCAAATGCATCCAAGACGCTATCGTACACTCGCTCGCTAGATACAAGGCCTGGACTGGGTTGTGGGTAGGCAGAAGAGACGTGCTGAAAGGCCGCATCAAGACGGGGAGACAGCCCCGTGGGGGGAGCTCTCAGCCTTAACGAGGGAATCGGAGGGTGACCTCTGCGAAGCCTTCTTTTTCTGAACAAGCAAGTCAACATCATCTCCTCCATCCTACATTCCAGACAACACTGTGAAAAATGACGATTAGCAAACCTGAGCAACAAAGCGTCTCGCGAGTCTCCTCGGTTCCGTGGAAGATCCGAGGAGGGTTCTGGGCGCGGAAGGTACGTACTGGGCGATGTCTCGGGCCGTATTCACCGTATCAAGGACGAAGCCAACGATGCCTTCCGATGCCGTTTCACCTTCCTCATAGGGCATGAACATACCTGATTCCGTCCGTCTCATACCGGAAGGTGCCGCATTTAAGCTGCTCGATGAAGTGGTGCGGCGGAATCCCGAGGAAGAAAGCCCGCCAGGGGGCGGTGACCTCAAACCATCGCTAAATTCTGCGCAGTCGTCCTCCTCATCCTCATCGTCGTCTTCGTCATCGACAAAAAACATCTTTGAAGAGGGCTTCGACGGCCGTAGAGTTTCTTGCGACGATGATGGCGACATGACTGGGCTCCTGTACGAGTGCTTCATGGCCGTCTCGGGCGGTTCAGGTGTGTCCTCTCTGTATTTGAGTGTCGTCGGTGGCAGCATATTGATACTCTTCTTCTCAGGCTTGGCGTGACTGCTCGTCTTTCTCCTCAGTATTGGCCTCCGTTTCTTGGTGCTCGCCTTCTTCATCATGATACCATCGTCCGAGTCGCTACCATAGTTATACCGGTCTGTGTCAACATCATCCTCGTCCTCATCGTCACCTTTGATGTCAACGGCGATGCACTGCTCAACCTTCTCGTTGAAGTGTATGTGCTTGCGCTCGCTGTTTGGCGAGATCACACCTGAGGTTGACGTCGACGGCCCAGTACTTAATTGGTCCCTACTCAACCGCCTTGATGAGAAAGGAAACGTGACATAGTCAGTAGCGGCCCGCTCGAATCTGGGCCTTGGTGACACTCGGATACCACGAGGCATTTCCTTTTGTTGAGCTTGAACCGCCGCCGCAGCCTGCTTGATCAGGGACGACGATGACAGCGATTTCTGCAGCATAATCTCCGACATGCTCCGCTTCTTCAAGATCGGTTTCTTCTTGGACTGTGACTGTATGAAAGAGTTGGACTTGGACAAGCCGGCGGATACCTCGTCATGTTTAGGACGTGAGAGATCACTCGTCTTGCCGGTCAGTAGGGGACCATAGAGCCAAGTCACGTCACAATCCTTGAGCCTGCGCCAAAGGTCAGCAACTGGAGGTGGTGAGAAAAGGAGCAAGGTATAACAAACCAGTTGAGCGTCTCAGGAGACACGGTCTTGAGGTTGTTCTTTGCTTTGATCCAAGTCCTCCAAGACGCATTCTCCAGCCGTGCAGAGTTGCCGCCAAAGCCATCCCTGTTGGAGATGATGTGCTTCCAGGACGACCAGATGTCCTCCTCCTTCCAGTCATGAGACAAGTAGTCGACATGACGGGTAGGTTGCGCCCCAACTGCTGTGTCGTCTACAGCACCACCGGTGGGGTCGCAGTAAGACTCAGGGGTCTCAGGATTCGAGGTTGTGTTCGACGGTTCGTATCCAGGGGAACTCGCAGTGCGAGGGCTGGGGGGAGGCTCCAGTTCTTCTGGTGTTGGCGGACCCAGGTACGCATTGTACGTGGGGAAGACGATATCGCCGTCATCGCCCAAGTCGTGCAACAGACCGTTGTCGCAACCCTCACTGTCTGTCGAGAGGGACAGGTTGCTCGCAGGGGTGGAGGAGCAGGAGTGGTCGGCGGTCGACGCATGTATTGTTTGCGGCGAGGACGGCGCAGTGGAGAGCGTCGAATCGTCGTAGATTTTGAAGTCTGTCGGGTAGATATCATGTATCCTCGAGGCAGAAGATGAACCGTGGAGACGGCCCGTCTGCCTGGGCCCAAATCTAGTCTGGGAATGCGATCGACGCAGCGCAGAGGGTGCAAAGTAGCTACTCTCTTCCGAAGTTATTACCACCGCCATCTTGACGGACAACCACCGGCGATCAATTGGACGTGGCGCCCAACGTCACCGTCAATATTTGCCCGTGTTTTAAAAGAGGGGATTCCGTCATCTGTATGCCACCAACCCTGGTCAGAGGAAGCGTGCTGTCGCCCGTGCGGTGCGCCGTGAGGAGTATGGAGATGCTGCAGCTTGACCGCCGGCCTTTGTGCCCGCTTTGGTCAGCCGGGACTGTTGGTGTTGTTTGGAGGTCGATCGTGTGCAGTGGCGGGTTGTGAATTGCACGACGACCAGCGATGGCCAAGGGTGTGGAGAAATTGTGTGAGGGTGCCTGGCTGGAAGGTGGGCCTTGAGGCGGCCAGGCTGGTTTATGACGGGCAGCGGGTTGCGTGAGAGAGAAAGGTGGGTGAGGTGAGTTATAGGTCCAGAAGTGCCAGGACGGGCGGCCAGAACACACAAACGCCCAACCAAGTGGCAGCGCGGTGCCGATCTGAAGAGGGTGTGGTGCAGTGCGCGAGAGCGGGCGGCGTGTGTGGGTGCGTGGGTGTCTCGAGTCTGCGGGTCTAAGGGTGGTCAGGACAAAAGCTGCATGACTGAGTGCGTGGAGAGAGATATCGCAGATGACTCGAAGGGGGGATTTCTGGGGCTTCGCGCTGGATGGCGGAGGGGGGCGGTGGTCGGAGGAGACCCAGAGGGAAAAGCACCAAACAGACTTCGGCAAGCCCTCAAGAACCGGGACAATGGGGGGGAGGCGGCGGGTCCAAGACTTAAAAGTGTGGGATGTGGAAAAGTGAATGGAGGATTGCGTGGGTTGGACGTGAAAGGTCTGGGGTCCTTGCCGATCCCAGAAGGTCTGGGTCTGGGCTCTGGGCTCTGGGCTCTGGGCTCTGCGATTGCAGGGCGCCGCGCAGCAGCACTGCGAGGGTACATGGGTACACGGCCGACTGCACGGTACAGGGTACATTGGTAGAGCATGGTGCTGAGCGCCCCAGGTGTGGAGATGGGGATGGGAGAGAGAGAGAGAGCGAGGGGGCTAACCTGAGCGGGTAGCTCGGCCTGGGGCCACTAGAGCCGCTTGGGCAGTGGCTTCGCCTGGCCTGCGTGCGTGGGGGGGAAGCAGGGGACTGGCTCTGGTGCTGGCACTGGCACAGTTGGCCACCTGAGGGCAAATCCCAATTTGCTCGACATGCCATGTCGCCGTGCCTACCGAGACATCTATCGCTCGAGCGTCGGCCCCGATCTGGTCCAAGATGTTCTTGCTTCACCCGCGACAATCTACGACACGGGACCGCCAGCGCAACAAGTGCACAAGGTTGCGTGCCTTGACGTTGTAGCGCAAAACGCGAAGGGTGGCCCGAAGGACGTGGGATGAAGGGGGTGGGGGGTAGGGGGACCGTAGGGGGTGGTTTTGTTTTCCAACCGGTGTGGAAGGACCTGACAGGGAGGTGGGTTTTTGGTTGGCCCTCGAAGATGCCGACTCCTGCGATAGATAGGCCAGGGACAAGGAGGACTGACTACCTTGATTGCTTGAGCACAGGGCCCATCACAGCACACGGTTCTGGCAAGTTCACGTAGTCTAATGTGTAGCAGGCAGGGAGGCTGGCTATCGGGACCAGGCCGAGGGGGTGCGAGTTTGGCTCGAGGTTCTAGAGCTCCCTGGCCTGCAGACGGGGCAGCGTCAAGCTTCATTCATGTTCTCCATGCACGATAAACACCCGGCACGGACGAGCACTATGCCTAGGTTAAGCGAGTGGGCGGGCGGACGGGCGAGTGGACGAGTGGCCGAGTGGCCGACGATGTTAAGTATGGATGGATGTGTGTATGTATGTACGTATGTACTGTATGCATATGTGTGTGAATACGCCTGCAGCCTCCGCCAGACGCACTCGGAAGGGGAGAGCGAAACGGTCAGATGGAGGCACGGAAGGATGGATGGATGGATTGTGTGGGGAAGGGGGGACGCCATTTGAGATTCAACCTTGTAGTCCCTTTGTGGAAATTGGGAGGGAGGGGGGCAGCCTTCGAACCGAACGCAGCCTTGAGTTCCAAGGTTGTCGTCGATTTGATGCATCTCCCAAAAGCTGGTAGGCTATCAGACCGAGGGCGTGAGGGGACATGTCTGCGTGCCATGCGTGCCATGCAAGTGACTGACGTGCTGCAGTCCAGCACGACCACTGCAGAATCCCAACTAGACAGAAACGTCTGTACATTTTTGACACTAGAGCAGTGCTGTGGTGGCCATGTAGACGGCAGCGGCTGGGCGGTGAACCTGGGCTGCTGGGCACCTGGGCACCGGGGCATTGGACAGGACAAGGTGATGATGAGAACAGGCTATCAGGGACGAGGCGGCTTGAATTGCCTCTGAGCAAAAAAGCAAAAATGGTAGCAGGAGATGGGGAATGAACGTGCGGATTGCGGAGTGCAGGGTGAGATGCAGCACCCAAGCAGGGAACAGCCAGGGACGTGATTCGCCCCCGTTGGCTCCCGAGCTACACAGTACCGTGTCTGTCCGAGCGCCTGGTGAACAACAGCACTTTGTACTCCGCAGGTTGTCGTCGCTGCTGCCGCTGGGACTGCTGGGAAGGAGGCAGGACAGCACATGATCAAGGTGTGGCCCCCCTCTGCACTGGGTCATGTAGTCTAGGTACGCAGGCACATCAATAGTGTACTTGTTGTCCTCACCTGATGGTCTGTATCCGGACCTCTGTCCCAAATATGCTCTTCTTGCCTCTTCCGTCGACTTTGGTTGACCGGTCAGGTCAGATAGGTCTACCAGGTCGTCAGGCGACCAGCGATGAGCAACAGGCCACAGTCGACAATCCACAGGTAGTCTACCTCGGGGCCAGAATTAGAAGAGGGACAACCGTCTGAGCACACCTCGGGCAATCGGTCGTCTGGAGTATGGGGCCTTGGCATGAACAGCCGGGGGCAAAATGGGGTCAAGATGTGCCCGCTGAGGAATTCTCTTCAAATCTAGCGGATGGGGCCTTGCCGGGTCAGACATGGCCAGCTGGCAGCTTCAGAGTGGCGGAGGGCAAAGGCGGGAGAGGAACAAGAAGACAGAGAGAAAAAACCCTCTTGATTTGCCTTCGCCTCCTGCCTCAGAGATGGTCACGGGACGATGAATGACTGGCTTGGGGTTCGTTCCTGCGCTTCCCCGTGTCACCCGCCCGCGCGGCCCGTGGGGATGGGGGTCCGGAATGTTAATTCAATGCGGCCTCCTGGGGGAGAGTATGATGCTCGGTGTGTGATGTATGTGCTGGTGCTGATGCCGATGCTGACGCTGACGGGGAACAGCACGGGAACGGGGCCGAGGACGACCATGCCGTGACCTGTTGCGTGGGTGTCACTCGTGTACTCCGTACGGCACAGCACAGCACAGCACAGCTCAGCACACTACGGGGTCGAGAGGCGACGAACCGGCCAAGGACAAGAGGTCACTTGATCCGGGGATGGCGTGGCTCCACGGCAGACACTCTGCCTCTGTCGCCAAACGCTGTGTAGACTGTGCATGCTGTGTGTTATTGTGGCATGAAGCTTTGGCATGAAGCTCGTTAGCACCATGCTATGCTCTCCCCGGATGTTACATCTATTTCCCTCCTGCTGGGCAAACCTTAGGCTTAGCTTCTGGCTGTGGGCAAGCAGGCACGCAGGCAAGGCACACACACACACGCACTGTGATAATTAACCTGGAGCTGACGTTCTCAGCCTGGCCTGGCTGCTTGTCTCAGCCAGTGCGGGGGTCACACTGGGGAATGTCTTGGGGTCTGACGAATCCGGGGGTGATCGATGTCCAGATTTCCCATAAACGGGCCTGCGCAACCTGGGGATGATGGATCTTCGCCGGGGAAGGGGGGGTCGGCCTTTATGGCGTGGCCTCCTGGAACTGGGTGATCAGAGCCCTCACCGTCCAAACTGGAGTCCCCGATCAGCACCCAGCGCCCAGGGCACGACTTGCAACAAATGGTCTGGTCGGAACTGAGACTTGGTCAATTATTGATGTCATCCACCAGCATGCCAGACGCCGCAGAAGACTGCCAGCTTCACCTTTTGCTAATAACCCAGGACTATTGGTACATTGGTGTTTGTGTATATGCAAGTATTATGCTGTGTATTTATTCTTTGCAGGCCAGACAGTAATAGCCTGCCTGCTCTGTTTATGGCACCAGCCCACCCCTGGACACACGGGCCCAGCCTTGTGACGTTGACGTCTCGTTTTCGTCGAGGCTGATCAACGGCAGCCATGCCGAGTGAGAATCTAGAAACAGTCGGCTCGGCCATCGCTGCTTGACGGTTGCCCTTAGTACGGGCTCGTCCTGACACTGCCTGATGGCCATCGGGCCAATACGAGCTGCTGAGAGACGTGTACGGTGTAACAGGTCTGCGGCCAGGGAACTGTGTCCTTGCCCTGCCCAGGAGCTCCCTTCTCATTGTTTGATATGCTGGGCTGGTCGGCTCCAGGGACAGAGGGGGCAAAGATGGACTCTAGATTCGAGGCCAGAATTCGATCAAGACTACCTTTCCGCTAGCAGGTTCGGCATCCCGTGCTGTGAACCCTGAAGACCACACAAACCTATCCAGACCGTCTGCAGTACTGCAGTACTGGGCGAGCCGCCGTCGGTCGTCATGGGCCAGCATGGTCGCATACATCCTGCCATCCAAGCCATCTCACCGACTGCTGGCCGTCTCCCGTCTCCCGCCTCCTATCTTTGCTCAATCCCCGCCTCGAGCTTTATCTCCATGTCGGCCGCCCTGCCGCCCGGGACCATCTCGGGGGCCTCTGGGCCCTCTGAGCACATCTTCCTGCCTCCATTGTCGTCCGGCTTCGACCAGAAACACTAGCCCGCCCGTCCGTCGGCAAATGCCACGGGCAGGGTTCCGGATTGTTCCGCATATGTGCCTGCAACCCGGACCGTCCATGGCATGCTTGGAAGTGCAGACGAGGTGGCGCCAACCTTCAGAGCTACTCCCGGCCAGTCCTCTAGCTACATGCGATAGTCCGAGCTAAAGCGCCGTCCATCAAGCTATGTCCTTCTGCTCTCTGCGGCCTTCCTGGCACGCCTGGCACTGGCTGCATTGGACGCAACCTCTGCGATATGTCCACGTCCAAGGAGTGGCCCTTGGGCCTTCTCCCCCGTCACATCGTTTGTCGACAATATGTAGGGCAACGAACATATGCGCACACCAGGCCATGCAGACATGCGGATGAGAACCACGGTGCCGTCTTGGCCGCGATCGAACCAAACGCATGGATTAACAAGCACGGGCTGCGTAGCCTGTCACCAAGCGAACCCCTACAGTACATATAGTACATACAGTACCTACGACACCGGCCTGACAGCTGGGCCAGATTGTAACCTCCCTACGCAATCAATTATCAATTGGGCTCATCTGTCTGTCAATCAGCATTGATTGATCTCTGGCTGCAGATCCTTCGCCATTGTGCATAGATGTTCGACGGCATTGGAAAGGTGCGACAAGAAATAAGAAACTTTCTGTGTACCGTGTACTGTGTACAGCTCACGATAAGGGAAGCGGGATTTCCCTGAACTACCACTTCCCTGACTCTGTGGCCAAGCCGAATCCAATCTGTGCTTTCTGATGACACAGAAGCGGGCAACCGGGATCAAGGCAGGATGCAGCCCAAGGCTCAATTCATATTTTCCCCAGACGCTTGGGCAAAGGGCATCTGAGCTGCCCATGCAGACCTCGTCCCTCGAGCGTCATCGCAGATTGCCTCATCCCTGCATGCTCCCGCCCGCTACGACTCAGCAGATATCTGGTGCCAGCCTGGCGTCCAACGGAGCCAATTCAACGAGCCATAGGGGACAACCAGCCAGCATCGAAATCAAGCACATCAGATACCCTAAGACCGGCTAATCTGGCCGGTGCCTGAAACCACGGGATATCAGGGTCAAAGCCGTGACTCGCACCCACATCTCGTGGGGTTTAAACTTCGTCCGAATTGGGCGGTGAGGAGTAGTTCATGTCCCGACTGACTAGATTCTGTTTGATGGCTGAGATGGTTCCCCTTTGGTCAAGTGCTCCTATCCCTGGCCAGCTGGCCAGGCCAGAAGGAGGTGACCTGTGAGGGATGATGAGCAACTGCTCGTGCCATCTCTGGACGGTACGATAGGTCCAATCTAGGGCGAGACGTGACGCGGGCAACGCTGCAGCCCGATGGCCTCGGAGGTTTTTCCCGACTAACGCCAGGCGCCGTCAGCGTGAAGGGAACAGGGACATGTCCTGCAGCTACCACAGAACTACGGGGACGAGGAGACCCTGATCGTCGCCCGTAGCGGGAGCCGTTTCGGACCACAGCAGCTACCGCGATGTTTCCCAGGCCGCCCAGAGGTCTAGATGCGTAGCGGTCCAAAGCATCACCGCAGCATCTATTCCTCGGGACCGCTACGGCTTACAGACTACAGTACAGTACCGCCGGTACAGTTCAGGCGCGCACAGGTCCAGGCCTGCTCCCAAGTGACATCCTGCACCGGAACTGCACCACGTACTCCGTAACATGAGCACCTGCGGACGACGCCATTCCTGTCGAGCCCATCCCGAAGCCGTCGGCAACGCAATCGAGATACGGCGGGGCGGCAGGCTGCTTGACCGTGCGTATTTGACCTGATAAGCCAGGGGGGTCGGTCAGTGGAAGCGCCTCCGCGGTAGTCTTGTTCCGTGAGACGTTACGATGTCTGATGGGTGGACCTTGATGTCCAGAGATAAGCTAGCCTGCACGCTCGCCAGGCCCTAGGAATGGGCTCTACTCAAGATAGATATACCTACTGTGTATTCATGACAACAAACAAACGAACTCGCCCCGGCCCTGGCACCGGCCCCAGACCTTGGAGGAGGAGAAAGGTCCCGGCCTTGGGCGGCGGCTGGTAGTGGTCTCTTTGAGGCTCTGTGTTGAGGCTCTGGGATGTGGCTTGGTTCCACATCGAGGGCTAGAAGAGAAGGTGGGCACATCGACGCCCTCGATCGGTCACCCGTGTCGCTGTCGTCCATCATCTATCACCCATCATGTCAGCCCCTGGGCCAGATCCCGGGATTCTTTCGTCAAGGTGCCGGGTAGAATTGCACAAACTCGGGCCTCGGACACACCATACACAGTAGTACCGCAGTTCTATACATTGACTACATGGGCAGTCGAAGTCCACAATCACCACCCCCTCCCCTCCCACTCCCCCTCCTTCTTACCCCCTGGGCCGTCACTTCCGACTTGTCACTTTCCCGAGGCGCTGTGAGCCGGCGTGATGCAACCCAGTCCAGGGCGGGCCGTACGTGAGAGCCGCCCAAGCGAGCGCGGGCTTGTTTACCACGTTCAGGCTACATACTACATGTCAGTGTCAAGGCTACGACTCGTCCTGGCCGGTCATTGCTCATCGGGTAATCCGGAGACGTGATATCCTCCCTTGATGTTCACAAAGGACATTGACTCGCAACATTCCAGAAACATAATTATCGATGCGGTCGAAGAGCATGTCTAAAACAAGTCCAAGCCACGGGATCGCCGTTGAAATTATCCCTCGTTTTCGTCGTTGTGTTTTTTTTTGTTTTTGTTTTAGGGATGGGAGGCGTTCCTCAATGTCGTAGCCTCCCAGCGCCTCAGACATGTGGAGTGGGTCTGCCACGTTCTGGAAGCCCTTTCCCAGGGTACTCCACCGTTTGGTGGCGCCTGGCAGGACGCCGTGGACGAGTACTTCGCGTCTGGCCAGCCTGGGCGGCCGAGCACTTCGGCGTGATGCCGTAAAACGTACGTATGCCAGGGCAGACCAAGGCGAGCAGAGCTGCCTGCCCGATGAGCAAGCAATCCGGTAGAGCAAACCATCCACGGCTCGTCCGGCACGTAATGGGTTTTTCGTAGTTCGTATACCAACAACAAGCCTTGGGGATGTGGGTTTACTTCCCGTGGCACGCTCATACCTAAACGCTGGCCGCACTTGGCTAGCCCGGGATGGATTTTCATTAGATAATTAGACATTTTACAGTTCATATCTTGGGCGCGCGAGAGGAGAAAAAATCATACGCGTTCTAGGAAAGTGTCAGCACTGCATGTAGGCCCAGTTCCCCTCCAGCCCTTCCAGCCCTCCCACCCAACCCCCCGGGGAAGGCTGCCGCTGCATTGGACTGGCTGGACTGGGCGACGTACCATCCAAAAGGCTTGCTATTGTGGGGAGGGAAAAGACACTTGCTAGATCCCCACCGTCAAGTGAAACTTACTACCGCCGTACCATCGAATAGGACCTGGCGAGATCCCGCTGGCTTGGGCGACAGCTACCACAGTAGCAAGACAAGCCACTGGACGGGAGCAATCTCAGATGCTCCCCACCCATCTCGCCCTCGTTGCATTAGCCAGCCGGCCAGCCAGCACCAAGATCATGCCATGCTGACTGCTGCCGACGCTTAATAGATGGCCGGTATGTATAATGGGGCAGCCGGGCGATGCTCCCTTCCCTCCCCACGCCAATATCATCGGCCGAGTGACAGTTTGCCCGTGGGCCTGGGGAATAGATTGCGATTGCGACGGGGGACTGGGTCTGGCCAGGCTCGACTTTCTTTTCAGATGAAACATAGACGGCATCGCAGCAATGCGACTCTGGGCTGGTTCGCTGGCGACGCAGGCAAGCATTGCTCAGACTCTGGGGGATCGTCGCCCGGCCGCCTGATGAGGCAATCCGAAGGGGCTGAGCGGACATGCAAGATGCTGTCGACACGCGTAGGGTCCGTACGTACCATCTAGGGTTCTCGATCGATTTGATTCTACACGAAGTGCTCTAGCAAAAGCCTGATACGGGCTCGTCCTCTTCCTCCGCCCGCTCGGCGCCGGGATCCTCCCCACCAAAAAGGCGAAGAGAGCCCCAGGTAGGGGTGGAGCTTGCGTTCGACCCAGCGCCAGGCCGAGGCGAAGGAGGCCCGAATGGACCGCCCTTCTCGGCCGCTCTATTTCTCGCGGCTTTCCGGAGCAAATTCTACGCAGAGTTTTGGGACGGCGCCTCCCCGCTTTCGCCATCCCCCAAACCCCGGACAGAGGCGGCTTTAGCTGTCGCCGTTGCTGTTATTATTATCACAGGCTGTCAGCCTATTGCTAATACTGTGCATCCGCGCCCGACAAGAACAGGGCAGCTCGGCCGGTGCGTGTGGTGTGGCCTGCCCGACGCAGGCCGAATACACACGCGCGCGGAAGTCTACGCGATAACACTCGCATCACCCCCTGGGGCGAATCAGCCTCATGCAATGTTCACACCGGTGGTTGTATTCCCAAGGATCTCGGCTGCTTCGAACTTCATCAAAGGGGCTTGCTAATCTTGGACGGGTGAGCTCTGTCCCGTAACAAATTCGTCATTGTGGGTGCGTTGTCGCTGTGTGTGGCCAGATCAAGCCAACCGCCGTCTAGAGTGCGCCTCGAATCATATCGGGAGGAGGGACAGGAGCCGGGTTGCCGCAAGTTTATCGCAATCCTTCCACCCCGCAGATGCAGACGCAATGTGTGGAGGAAGCGCCGCTGCGATCGGCACGTTTGTTGCCCAGAGGGAATGGCAGGATGGCCTCACTCGGTTATTCCCAGTCCGAGTCCTACCCGCCCTTCCATTTCTCCGCCCTGCCTGTTCCGAGGTTGAATGAGCGGGCCGTTTTGTCCAGAGCTGGCCGTTTCTTCCATCACCTAATGCCTTGCTTCTTCATGCGGCTTGCTGCTTCCTGTCCTCCTGTCCTCCTGTCGTGCCACCATCCAGGGCCTGTCTATGCGTGTGCCCCCGAGCGGCTGGCACAACCAGGGAGACGTTCCACGGTAGGAAGGCATTGGTAACTGTGGGGCATCGATGGGCAATGTCATATCTGCAGCACACATCCCAGATCTGCGTCTCCCTTCTTTAATAGGCGGGAGATAGATCATCTCCTACCTCACCGGGGCCGCTGTGAAACGGGTGCACAGCATGAGGGTCCAGGGCACGACTGCGCCGCAGGGCATCTGCTCGCATGTTCTTGCCAGGGCTGCGGCTGGCAGTCGCCTTGGCGAGGTCGTGGCCCATCACACAAGCCTCAAACCTCGACAGTACATGCCCAGTCGTGGCTTGCATCATCAGCCATGGCGGGTAGTCGATGGCGTTCTTGCTGGGCTGTGTGTGCCTCTTGATTTGGGCGTTCGCTTGTGGGTTTGTGAACGCTTTGAGTGAACGCTCCTCCCGAAGCCAGTAGAGTCTTGGGTGATTGAACTGGTGATTGGCAAAGAGCCGCATTGCCAATCACATACTCTTGCAGACCTCCGGCCTGCAGATACGACTCAGTAGACCGCAGTAGCCTGAACGCTTCATATGCCGGAAAGGCTCCCTAATTGGAAACCGATCTTCATTATCCGGTGTGAGAGTATACATCAATTTCGACGCCGCTGCCGTGTAGACAAAAAGGTCGCCCTGCAGAGTGCGCAAGCCTGCCCACCTCAATGCGACTGTCCTATGTCATCAATCACATGAAGAAGCTTTTGGGCTCGTGGTAATGCTCGTCGTTTGCTGGACCCTGACAACTCCTGCGTCAATTAAACATTCACCAGCTGCAGACGACCGCTTCCTGATGTCACGTCCAAGGGGGAAGGAGGATCAAGGAATTATGGAGAATTCGATAAGAGTGCTAGCCTGGACCGTCACCTGTCGAGTGCTTTTGATAGTGATGTAGCAATCTGGTCCGAATAGCCGCGTTGCGTAATGTTGACACGCTGCTTTGACGGCCGGGCATACTGCTGCTGTTGGTCGGGGGCCTTCGGGGCTATACCGCAGTATCTTTGGCAGACAACATCGTCCTAAATTGGACCATGGAGAGAAGATCCTTGAGAAGGCCGCCAAAAGGAAATGGCGTAGGTCTATCGTTGGAACTCATGCCCGAGACCAACTACCCAAGCGAGCGCCAGAATCAGAGCTGAAGCCATTCCGACGCTGGACAGTGCAGCAAGCCGCTTTCTTCACAGCACGCAGGAGGCCAGGAGGCAGACGAAACCAGCTTTGTGCCTTCTTTGCACAGCGTCTTCTGCAATTTGACAAATAAAATTGGTCAGCAGGCTTGTCCGCATGGGACCGGATAACATCCAAAGACGCGTATCAGTCTCACGAGAAACTTCGTTCCACCCCGAGGCCCGCCTGGCTCGCTCAAGCAGTGATGGATGTGGCTTTGTCAAAATGCCGTGCGTTGTTCCGTACGATGATAATGTCGTGTGACCTTCATATCTTCAACGGCTCGCGCGATGCCTCCTTCCACAACTGCGTTGGGCATCTAGACGAGATGTTGATTTGTCTGCCCAGTCGGAGACGAGACAAGGGTAGTGTGAAGGATCGGTGGTAGTTGATTGGCAAAGCAGCAGCCTCTGCCTTGTAGTGACTGTGGCGATTTTAAAGCAGAACACAATCACGGGTTGCCTGTGACTGATTTATCCTGGACCAGGGGTTCATTGCCTAGGAGCGAAAGCAACCTCGGCCGGCAACCTGAAGCTCGCACAATACATGCTCTTCGCCGGCGCCACGTCTCGAACGTGGTGCACGGAAACCTGGCCGTCCTCGATCTCACTTGCCACGGCCCCAATCTGCCCGTCCCAGCGCAAGGTGACGCCCAGTTCCTTGGAAACACGCTCGCAGATGTCAATCCTGGGCACGTCGTCGTCACTCTTGAGGGCGAAGCAGTGGACATGGACCATGGGCAGGTTAACCTTTGTGTGCGGGGCGAAGAGCGCCTCGTGTCCAGTGTACAGACCGCGGTAGTACGACAGAAACTCGGTCGCGGATGCGGGCAGGTTCATTACGAAGTGGCTGATCGTAGGCGGGATGGGAACGACCGTAGGCGGAGGCCGTTTGGCGTCAGGATTACTGCGCGAGAACTTTTGTTTGGAAGGCACCACGGCTGCTTCACCGGCCCGCGATGCGGCGAGGACAGAGTCGGCTGCTTTGCGGATGAAGACGCGGCCGTCTTCATTGAACGGCCGGACAAAGGAAGAGACCTGTGGCCCAGTCAGTTGAGATTGAAGGGTATGGTGTTTGGGAGAAAGTGGCACACCTTATTTCTCCCGATGGCGTCCTGGAGATACTTGAAACTCTCTGGGTTATAGTCATTAGCCCAAATGAAGACTCCCCTCTTCCCAGCCGGAACAGCGAAAGGCCCAATGCCAGCCATCACATCGCATACGACCTCGCCCGGCTGGAAGGATCTGACCAGTCTCGTGTGCTCCTTTTCAAGCTTGCTGTTCCAATAGACCTTGGAGTAGTCGAACTTGAATACACATCCATTCTCATTCAGCTCAACGTTCAAATCGTCCTCGCCCGCAAGCAACTCGTAGCCGAATGTCCGGAACTCAGACTCAGTGCCCACGTTGTCTATCTTGTTGATGACGGTCCTGATATGCTGGTTCTTCTCCACGATCACCTGACCTATGAGCATCTTGTAAGGAAGATGCTGGTCCCGTAGGTTCAGGTGCGCCACGTGTCCCGCCGTATTGAATCCGGAAGGGATGTCGTCGTGCAGTTCCTCGGGCAACAACGTCGACAACACATCGCGGTAGTTCCAGTAGTCATAGTCGAGCTTCAACTCATATGGAACTATTCCCAGCTCATTCTCCTTCACCAGCTGCGAAACAAGAGGACCCCAAGTCTCTGGCTGTTTGGGCAGGATAGAAGGTTTGAGGAGGAGGCATTTGCGACCTTTTGCTGCGAGGTCGGTGTCCGGGTCTGGTGCGATGGCAGATATCCTCTCCATGGGCAGAATGTCTCCATTTTTGGAGAGGGCTTGCCTTAGATTCGACAGCTTCTTGTTGTCCCTCACGGACGCTGCAGCTAGGTTGAGTGTTTTTGAGAACAGGGCCTTGTTCAGTGAAGTGCTGGGCGGCAGTTTCGGTGGGCGCAGGATCGCCATGTTGTCTTCCTCCTGCGTGGCTGGACTGTTTGTTTGAGTTCCACCGGTAGACATTATCAATAAGCCGCTGTTTGCAGTATGCTGGATGTGTGCATGCTCGGGCTGCTCAGTGAGAGTGAGACGATGAGTATTTTATGGGGCTCGAAAGTTTTCGCAAGGCTGCAAGCTCACTAGAGTGGCTGGAATTTATTGGCCCAACCTTGAAGCTTGGCGCAGCTGGGGCAAGGCTGGAGGCTGCTAGTACAGCCGCTGGTCTTTGTACAAGTCAGTGATGTCACCGAAGAAAGCCATTCACATACTTTATTATAGTACCACAACCACAAGCTCGAAAGTTTCAAACAACATTGTGGAGACCCTATAGCTTGCCTTCTACCCGTTTACCTATAGGAGGTTATCCCACAAGTGGTTATCCCATCAGAGGCTGTCCCACAAGAGGTTGTCCCATGTGAGGTTGTCCCAGAAGAAGTTTACCCATAGGAGACTATTCCAAAGGAAGGTCTTCCTATAAGAGGCTGTCCTGTAGTAGGTTATCCTAACACAACTTATCCTATTGGAGGATATCCCATACGAGGTTGGGCAGTAGTTACTGCCCAGATGTTCATGGTTCACCAGTCCCAAGCAAAGATCATGTAATCATAGGATTGACAGCAGCTAATCATATTCCAAGGCCCTGCTCAATTTCAAGTCACTTCTTAGCACCTTGATGAGCACGATGTCAAAAAGGAGGACAATCGACTCCTTTTTCATGCCTCCAGCAAAGCAGCTGAAACTGGATGAGCCAACCGCTCATGAGGCCTCAGTACCGGTACGCCTCTGCTGGTGAGTCCCGAGTTACGACAACACGGTGCTGACATGATCGCAGAGCGCTACGTCCACCCATCCGACGTACCCTTTCCCAATACCTGGCCTTCCAGGCCATATCGAGAAAGAGCTCTCATCGCTGCCAGCAACCCAGGGCCGTACTATCAATGACCAGTTAGATCTCGACCTGCTATATTTCCAGCCATACATTCCAGGATACCTCGCCAAGGATGCTTTCAACTTTCTAAGATCGGAACTGCCGTTTTATAGAGTCAAGTACACAATCAAAAGGGGTGCCACCGAAACTCAGATCAACACGCCTAGATACACTACAGTCTTTGGGATAGACAACACCTCGCGCTTCTCAGATGAGGGCATCGTTGTCGATGCAAAGACAGCAGCAAAGCTATCCGGCAGCCCGTATCCAAATTGCGCACCTCAGCCAATCCCCAAGTGTCTCGATGATCTCCGCCGGTCAACTGAAGCAGCCACTGGTTGCAAGTTCAATTTCTGCCTTGTGAACTACTACTCCTCGGGATCCGACAGTATTAGCTATCATTCCGACGATGAGCGCTTTCTCGGGCCAGACCCTGCCATCGCATCGTTCTCTTTCGGTGCGAGGAGAGACTTTCTGCTGAAGCACAAACCTATTGCTCCCAACGGCCAGACGACGGGCGGGTCAGACCCGAAGCCTCTGAAGCTGCCCCTCGAGAGTGGTGATATGATTTTGATGCGAAGGAAGACCCAGTCTTGCTGGCTGCACTCGATACCAAAACGAAGCGGTAAGAATGAGAAGGATGGAGGCCGTATTAATATCACTTTCCGAAACGCCCTGGTGAAAGGCGGAACGACGAACTACTACCATTACAATGTCGGGAATGGGCCGGTCTACAAATGGGACAAGAGTGCTCAAGAAATGAGGATATGGAGTCCTTGACGGAGGGTATATAAAAACTCTATGCTGTACCTTAACTCCTCTGCCCATGCACTGCGTCTGCATCGCAGCTCTATCAGTCCCCCAAGACTACAACTATCGTCCCAGCCTGAATTGAGCGTTCGCATACTTGCACAGACCACTGTAGAATACCTGGTACCCGACGCTCTCGTTGTCAGGCACGTGGTAGATCTCGGTGAGATGCAGGTGCCAGGGCGGGTATCCCTGGAACTCGATGTGGGGCCCGAAGATGATCAGCAAGTCGGATTCCTCCATGACGCTCTCACGAAGCTCCACGTCGACGAGTCGCTGTTCGATGTCCGCGGGAGAGATCTTATGCTTCTGGGCCATTTCCGCCAGCGTCTTCGTAAGATCGACCATGGAGTCGCGGCCATCTTCGGCACATATCAGCCTCATGGTGAGGTGACTAGCTGCTCCCCCAAGAACCGCGGTCTGCGGGCTGGATGGGGACTCTATCGACTGGGCATGGGGTGCGGAAACTGTCAGGCTGGGGTGCTGCTTGCCGAAGTAGGATCGAAGGTTCTGAGAGATTGCTCGGTGGGTTTCGGGGAGGTACTGCTTGAGAAGGCCTAAGAGATCCTGTCAGCTACAAATCTGCACGCGGCAGATGGAGTCGCGCACCTGTCTTCTCGTAGATGTTCACTGTCGGTATGCCAGCGCTTGCGCACCACGCGGAAACTTCGGCCACCTCGTTCACCAGGCGCTCCAGTTCTGGGCCGCCTTTCCCGTCTTCCTCCACCCTCAGAATAACACTCAGAACTGATGGGACTTTGCTGAGTCGTTTCACATCCCTCTGTATCATCGCAGGGTCGCGATGGTGGTAGAAGAAGATGGAGTATGTGCGATCGCGGACGGCATGGTAGGCCTGGCGGGTGTGGATGTAGATGGAGAATATTGCATGAATGATTGTGAAGGTCAGGATGTGAAGTTGCGTCTTAAAAAAGTTCCTAACCCCAAACGTGATGCGCCGGCCTTGAGCTCGCTCTTCGCGGTCCTGGTCCTTCTTCGTAGGTGGGAGGTACGGCTTCGCGCGTGTTAGCTGTCGTTACTGCCCGAGATTATGGGGGAGATGCGTACCTCCAGAAGCTTTATCCTCTCTTCTGGGGTGAGGAGCTTCCCGCCAGCCTTCTCGTTGCGCCGGTAGACTTCGGTGTCCTTGGTGTCGAAAGGCATGTTGGTGACCCGGATATGTCCAAACGTGAGAATGTCTGCCTCAGAGGTTATGCACAAGAAACGAACGCAATCAAGGTAGGGAGAAGGGAAGAAAACGGTGCTGGCAAGAGAAATGCATGCCAACACGCGTACGCAATGGAGGCGAAGATATGGTTCAACAGGGAGATGGAACGGGTGGCATGGTAAGTGGCAGTGAAGATGGTGCCGAGTTGCTATTCAGGATTGGGAAATTCCATCCTGGCCCACTGCAAGCATGTGTGAGCTTGGCTGGGCCATGTCTGTCGTCAGTCCTGCAGCTCCCTGCCGTGCCGGGAGCTCTAGGCTGACTGCCATGCAGTAAGCGGTGTCCTTCAGCCACATTCTCGGTGCTGAACGGGGCTAGAGCGTCCATGGCTGGGGGAGCACGGGGAGGTCAGGCATTGGCGGGGACCCCTGTGCGTTATCAACAGGGATCTATTGGGCTCCCTTTACGCGGCAGACATTGGGCCAAACGTCCAGCAGACGACATTTGGCTTCAAGCAGGCAGACGAATACGACCACGACTGCGACCCACGGTGACGACTGCAACTGCGACTACGACTTCGACTTCGACTACGCCTCCAGCTACGACGTGAAAGCAGATTCAGGCAGCTTCAAGCTTGCGACCGGGAGGACCGATTGATGATTTGAAAGAACCGCTCATCTGAGGACCGATGCGCCCCGGGGGCCGGCAGCATCAATGGCTGTAAACAGGGCCGAGTCCGGGTCTGGCCCGAGAGCCCTGTTCCCCCAGGGACCCAGCTTGGAAGAGAAGGACTTCTCAACCAAGGAGTTCATCGTGAGAGACTTCGTTGACGAGCTGGCTGAGAGCGCGATTCCCGTGAACCGACGATCCACCCCAGCGGCACAGCCAGCGTTCGATCCAAAGCCCCTAATCAGGACTTTTGAAAGTATGCCGCCCTCCTTCGTTTCCAAGCATACAGGGGCTCTCACTGACGCTATGCGTGTAATGTAGATGCATTATCACAGTTGGGGGCGCTCACAGAGAAGTTGGAAGAGGAGGAATCCGGGCTGCAGAGCGACGTGCGCCGGGCAGAAACGCAACACGACCGTACCCTAGAAACGCTTGGCCGAAAACTAGACCAGTCTATGGCCCAGTTCGAAGCACTCGACTCCACGCTGAACAGCTCCAACGGAATAAACGGCCACGACAGGACAGCCCGAGGTGACATAGGGGGAAACGTCGCTGTGCAGATCGGTGAGAGGCTGGAGGAGCTGGATCGGAAGCGTAGGAGGGCGCTGGACGCCAACTTCCTGATTCAATGCTGGAATGAGGTCTCCGAGACTGGACAGCTGGGCTCACTCGAGGAGATGAAGAGGGTGGGCGGGGCCGAGAACAAAGTCCGGTGCGCAAACATTGCGCGACAGCTCATGCGCATCAGCCAAAGGTTGGATCCTACGTCTTGGGGGCAGACGAATGGATACCGCCGAAACGGGGTCACGAACGGTGTGACTGGCATCAGTCGGAAGCATAACACCCGCGAGGTGCTGGAGAAGTTCTGCGAGGTTCTGGAGCAGGACCTGCTCGAGCAGTTCAACAGGAGCTATCGATCACAGAACTTCCCCGACATGCTGCAGTGTGCCAAGGTCCTATTCGATTTCAACGGAGGCAACAGTGTGGTGGCAACCTTCGTGAATCAGCACGACTTTTTCATCAACAGGAACCAGCTTCTAGCAGACGAGGTCACTGGTGACGATGAGTCTTGGGAGTTGCTCGCCGATCCTGACAAGGAGCCTCCCGGAATTGAGCAGAGCTTGCAGTCTCTGATTGACGAAGTCAGGGTCGTCATGCAAGAGGAGTCATTTATCATCAAGCAAGCCTTCCCAATGGCGGAAACGGTTCTGATCAAATTCATCCAACGAGTGTTCCAGCAGTCTGTTCAACAGCGTCTGGAGATGGTACTCGAAAAAGCGGATTCCGTATCGTCACTGGCATTCCTGCGGTCACTGCACTCGGCAAGAACTTATATCGGTCAACTCATCGAGGACCTGAAGACCCACGGACTGATTGATAATCCGGAACCTTGCTCTGCGCAGATATCACAAACCTTGGACCAGCAAATGGAGGAGCTTTTCGTGCCATATCTTGTCGGAAACTCATATATCGAAAGAGAGCGCAGGAACCTGGAGGAGTTGTACAGCTCATTGCTCTTCAAGTACACCATTTTCCACTCTAGACGCAAGAAAGCCCCAAGTGGCTTCATGGCGGCTATAGCCCAACAAGGCTCGCAACTATTGGCATCGGCCAAAGACGTCTACCTGGAACGCCTCGATTCATCCGACCTCACACCAACTCAAAAAGCAATGATGTTGCGGGTCGCTGGCGTTAAGGACAACAGCGAGAACAAGAATGAGATTGAGGTTTCCGACGAAGACGGTGCGATAAGCGTTGAGGTGGCCCAAAGGATGATGAAGTGGCTCGCAGAGAGCGTTCGCAGAACGCTCGAGCTCGGCTCTTCCACCGATACTGCACGGGACGTGAACAGTCTGCTGAGCCTCGTCCTTACAAGCATGGGCCAGGTCTATATCGAGACAGCTCTGGATGCCGCGCTCGACGCCTCGTCCTCGCAGGAGAACTCAAAGATCGAACCGGACATATCATATTTGCCCAACATCCGGCCCGCCGTCACGATTGCGAATATCATGTCACGATTCATACACACTGTCATGATTAGGCTCGCCGAGGGCAATGCGACCGTGCGGCGAAGCATGGAGGCTCAGGCCAAGATGGCCATGGAAACGATTGAGAGGAAAACCAATAGTGTCGTCAAGAGCTCAGTGGACGTTGTGATAAACTGGGTGACTAGGACACTAGCAACACAGCGCAAGACAGATTTCCGCCCCAAGGATGCCGAGCTTGAGCTTATCGCAGAACTGTTGCAGACACCTACATGCCAAACGATCTGCAGCTTCCTCAAACGAGTCTCTCTGCTCTCAAAGCAGGCAATTGATGGCCATAACCTGGAAATCTTCAGTAGTGAGCTGGCGCTGGCGATACACAAGCTGCTTTTGGAGCACTTCAAGAAGTTCTCCGTCAACGCGACTGGTGGGTTGATGGTGACTAAGGACCTCAACAAGTACATCTCGACGTTGAAGGAGTGGCCCCTCACCAAGGACGTCCAGAGTATACTAGACCTCCTTCCGGAGATCGGGTACCTCTTTATCATCGGTCCGGAGGCGCTGAAAGAGAAGAGCCGGAACTTGGGGTCGGGCTCAGCTGCGACTGGCAAAAAGCTGACCAAGGCGGACTTCAAGGCCATCGTGCAAAAAAGAGAGGACTCGAGTAGTGTGGGTATCCAGAGTGTGCTTAATGGCCTGTAATATCTACACACAATGTCCGCATCTTGCTATTCATGACTGGGACACAATCAATTCGGTAGCGGCTTGAAAATGATACCATGACTTTTCTGCAACTCGGTTGGCCTTGGGATGTTCCCACCATCCGACGACTTGGAGTGGTGGCGACGGATTGGAAAGCCAGAACACCAACGCGGTTCGATTTGTTTGTCCTACCAAGTGAATCCCTACCTAGACTCACACATGCACACGCACACTAACACATCGGCAGTACTGGTTGTCACTCACCTCTGATGAACAGCAATTTGCCATGACAGGAATGACTTCCTAGCATCAGTCGGACAAGTCCTTGATATAGCACAACTACTCATTAGATGCTGAGCTTTAGTGTATGCTGGTCTGAGGACGGAACAACCTACTGTCTCTGACAGCATTGCGAGCAAGGGGACACATGGCTGTCGGCCGCATATTTCTTTCACACAAGAACACAACCACTCACATTCACCAAGACGGCCAACTTAAGATCCGCACCAGGAAACTTTCATACCACCTGAGGTGACTGATGGTAGCACGAGCTGCACACAATCCGTTGACAGAAAAGATACCTCGATACTTCTCTTGCTTGGAACCGTCTGGGATTGTTTGCTTCCCACTCCCTCCCACTCCGAACGCTCCACGTTGGACGACCCCTCCTCGAGCCACTTGACCTGGGAACTGACAGCCTTTTACTCAGAGCCTGCTGCTTCCAGAACTCTTTCCTGTCTACCCACGGCACGTATTTATGACGGCTTTGAGCTGAGAACCCAGCCAACGACTCGTCTACCAGGTAAACATCGCCAACATGGTCTACAATCCCGTCGACGTATTTGGGCTCACATGCCCTATGGGCGGCGCCTTTTTCGTCTGTGAGGACTGCGACGTTCACTTTCTCGGATGCTGCGCTTCGGACCCTGGTGAAGATGGCTCAGGTGTGAGTAACTCTCCTTGACAATACACCCATCACATCCATCCTTCCATTCGTCCAACATGTCCGTGAGGCTGCAGCTCATGAGATCGGCCACAAAAGCCCATGGTACCCCTTGTGATGTGGGTATTATTCCGTGGTATGTTCATCGCTGATTTTAGTGGCCCAAGTACTGTCCCGACGAGGATGTCCGGTATTCCAGCTTCAGGAAAGAGAGGGGCGCAAACATCACGGAACAGGAATGTCTCGACACAAAGGGTGATTGGTATACATGCTTTGACTTGGACAAGCCCTTCCTAGGATGCTGTACCTCCAACGCCTGTCACACCGGGTGCCCGGCTGAGGATGTGGTGGGTGCGAAGCTCTCCAGCAATCCCAAAAGCGCTGCCCCATTCAGGAAGTCGCAAACTACGCAAACAGCCACCTCGACGTCGAGTACTTCGACAAGCTCAACCTCGTCGACAAACTCTAGAAGGCCAACCACATCCAGTACCGTCGATAGCTCGAAGGTTTCCACCACGTCTGGTACTTCAGCCGGTCCGACAACTACATCGGAGACGAAAGCGACCGACCCAGCATCGAGCTCAGCTTCGGGCAGCGGCTCCCCAGGTCTTTCAAAGGGGGCGACCGCAGGCGTCAGCGTTGGGGCCACCTTGGTCCTATTGCTCCTGGCTGCTGCGGTGTTGTTCTTCGCAAGACGGACGTGGAGGAAACGCAGAGGGGTTGTCTTCAGGGGTTCAGAGCCACCAGCATCTGGCGCCATGGTCTTGCCTACGAGCGTGCCATACGTCTCGCGCTGTGAGTACATCGCGCAACAATAGGCAGATTTCCAGCTCTGACGGTATTCCAGACTCCACTCATACGGTCCAACCGCCCTCGCATTCGCACTCGCAGTCACAGTCGCAGTCACAGTCGCAGTCGCCCTCCCTATCCCTCAACAATGGCCAGAGGCCTGTCCTCTACATCGTCAACGGGTCGAGTCGACCGAGTTCCGTCAGCTCGAACCACAGCAATAATGTGGCAGGACCATCGCCTTCGTCGGGACAGAATAGTTGGTATGGTGTCGGCGCTGCACCATCGACTGCACGGCGAGACGTCGACCATTACCAGAACCAGCCTCTTAACCGCCATTCTGAACGCCTTGCTGAGCTGGATGGAGCAGGCATGCCGATACCCGAGATGCCGGTAACTTCTCCGGCGCAGCCACGAACCCCTGTCGTCTACCGTCCATATAGGCCGCCTCCTCAGGTGAGTTCACGGGATTATTGAGGGATACCAGGAAGTGTCATGTGAGGAGGTATGATATTGAAGAAACCGAGTAACATGGGTTTTTGCGGGATGACAGAAATGGGCTCGCTCCAGCATACAGCCTGGATGATCGATTTACAGTGCTTCGTTGGGCCAAGGAGGGAAGGCGGTTGTCATTTTGGTCAGGGCGTACAGTTGCTACCCATACTTTGAATTTTGATCTCTCTCTCTCTCCTTCCTATTCATCTGTTTGAACTCACTGTGAGTTGGTACAGCATTAAAAAAAAAACCACTCAGATTTTGATGGGTTGAATTGCGATGATTCCCGGCAGATGGTGCCGAGAGCACACAAATGCGGGTGAAAGATGGGTCCTGTCGAGAAGCGCAGGGAAAAGATCCTCAGGAATTGGGGCTGAGCATGCGAGGAACAGTCCCGCGGATGCTGCAGTGGAGAGCCTTGTCTTTAACTGTGGGGAAGAACATGAGGTGAGACACCCTCAAGGTCGTTGAACCAGTTGCGGCTCAGTGAAAAGGCCGTGGAGTCAATATCTGAGAACGAGAGCGAGAACAAGAGGCCATGTTGTGGAAGCCAATGACATGACAGATGCAGGAAGCCCACGTGGGTGAGACGATATCGACTACAGCAGAGTAGTGTACTCGATGCAGGCCAGCCCCCAGGCGGAGCGAGGTCTGGCCCGTCACCTGCCTCAGGTCCTGGGACCCCTTCCACGCCCTTCCCCCCCTTGGGCCGCCCTGGTGAACATTCCAGATGCCTGCCTTGCCGAAAACAGCCCCGCCATGACATCGGCAACACTGCCGAGTGGGTACCGCCGCCCTCCATGGCGTACCTACCCACATGTACCTGGAAAACCTAGGCAGTACATCGTAGCACAGCCTGCCTGCACTTATCTAGTTCTTGACACGTTGAAGGATTGTTTCCAAGATCCGTGGGTTTTAGTTCGACTGCACCTCCTGTGGTTTCTTTCTTTTTCGGAGACGACTACAAGAACCCATTCATTCCTTCTGCATCTAACGGCTGCATCTGTTTTCCTCCCGGGACAGCCGGTGATCTATCCTCAAGTGTCTCTGACCAGACCGAGAGATCTCATATCCACCCACCCCCGGTTCCCGCCACGGTTCCCTGCGCCAAAAACCTTCCGGAGCTTGGACTGCATCCCCCATTCACATCACCTCCTTTCGCGGAGACTCCAGTCTTCCCCCACCGCGAAAGATGGAGAATGCCTTCGCAAGACCGGTAGACCAGGTCTTGTCGGCCTTGGAGGTGCAAGCTTCCTCTGGCCTGACCGATGCGCAGGTTAAGAAGTTGACTGACAAGTATGGCAAGAACGGTACGTTCGCATCATGTCGCAAACCGCCTAGACCCGGAATGCTGACAGATACTGTTTAGCAATCGCTGAAGAGCCTCCTACGCCGCTCTGGGAGCTCATCCTCGAGCAGTTCAAGGACCAGCTCGTCCTCATTCTCCTTGGCTCCGCTGCCGTGTCCTTCGTTCTGGCCCTGTTCGAAGACGAAGGCGGCTGGAGCGCATTTGTAGATCCCGCCGTTGTAAGTCTCTGTTCGCCATGTGCTCAGCATACATCAGACAGAGCTGGACCTAACCACCCCTCGCTACCCTAGATTTTGACCATCCTGATCCTCAACGCCGTCGTCGGTGTCTCACAAGAGAGCAGCGCCGAGAAAGCCATCGCCGCGCTCCAGGAATATTCGGCCAACGAGGCCAACGTGGTCCGGAACGACGGCCATGTCTCGAGGGTCAAGGCAGAAGATTTGGTTCCCGGCGATATCATCTCCGTCCACATTGGCGACAGGATACCCGCCGACTGCCGGTTGATCTCTATCGAAAGCAACAGCTTCTCTGTCGACCAGGCCATCCTGACCGGCGAGAGCGAGAGCGTCAGCAAGGATGCACAGGCGGTCGTCTCGGATGAGAAATCCGTCAAGCAGGATCAGATCAACATGCTCTTCTCTGGAACCACTGTTGTCACTGGCAGGGCGAAGGCTGTCGTGGTCTTGACTGGCGCGAACACCGCCATCGGCGACATCCACGAGAGCATATCCGCCCAGATCTCCGAGCCGACGCCGCTGAAGCAGAAGTTGAACGACTTTGGCGACAGCCTGGCCAAGGTGATCACCGTCATCTGCATTCTGGTCTGGCTCATCAACATTCCCAACTTCAACGACCCCAGCCATGGTACCTGGGCAAAGGGCGCAATCTACTACCTGAAGATCGCTGTTTCTCTCGGTGTCGCAGCGATCCCGGAGGGCCTGGCCGTTGTCATCACAACCTGTCTGGCTCTGGGCACTCGGAAGATGGCTGCAAAGAACGCCGTTGTTCGCAGCCTGCCTTCGGTGGAGACCCTGGGAAGCTGCAGCATCATCTGCTCAGACAAGACCGGCACCTTGACAACGAACCAGATGAGCGTCAACAAGATTGTCTATCTCAACGAGAACGGAACAGACCTCGAGGAACTCGACGTTGAGGGAACCACTTTCGAGCCCAAGGGAGACGTCACATACAAGGGCCAGGTCGTTCAGGATCTCTCTCAGAAGTCCCCCACCGTGCGCCAACTGTCTGAAGTCGCTGCGCTCTGCAATGATGCCATGTTGGCTTATGATTCGAAAACCGGTACATTCTCTAACGTCGGCGAGCCCACCGAAGGTGCGCTCCGGACACTGGTTGAGAAGATTGGGCCTTGTGCACCAAGAAACAGCGCACCCGAGGATCGTGTCCACCATGCCAGCGGATGGTATGACAAGCAGTACTCTCGCCTCGCCACCTTCGAGTTCTCCCGTGACCGAAAGAGCATGTCCGTCCTGGTTCAGAATGGCAGCAAGCAGAAGCTTCTCGTCAAAGGTGCTCCCGAGTCCATTATCGACCGCTGCACAAGTGTTGTTCTTGGCGCAAACGGCAAGAAGGTCAAGATGAACGCAAGTCTCTCGGATCTGCTCATGCGGGAAGTTACGGACTATGGAAACAAGGGCCTGCGAGTGATCGCACTCGCAAGCATCGACGACGTCTCAGAGAACAGCCTCCTGCAGTCCGCCAAATCCACCGCTGATTACGCCAAAATCGAGCAGAACCTGACCTTGCTTGGCTTGGTCGGCATGCTTGATCCTCCTCGCCCCGAAGTCCCTGCCTCTATTGCCAAGTGCAAGGAGGCTGGTATTCGCGTCATCGTCATCACTGGAGACAACCGCAACACAGCTGAGAGTATTTGCCGTCAAATCGGTGTCTTCGGACAGTACGAGGATCTCAAGGGAAAGAGCTTCACCGGCCGCGAGTTTGAGAGCTTGAGCCCCGCTGAGCAGCTCGATGCTGCCAAGAACGCCTCCTTGTTCTCGCGTGTCGAACCCAGCCACAAGTCTAAACTGGTTGACCTGCTTCAGTCTCTGGGCGAAGTTGTTGCCATGACGGGTGATGGTGTCAACGATGCTCCTGCGCTCAAGAAGGCTGATATTGGTGTTGCCATGGGCTCTGGTACCGACGTGTCGAAGCTGGCGGCTGACATGGTCCTTGCTGACAACAACTTCGCTACCATTGAGGTCGCCATCGAGGAGGGCCGTTCCATCTACAACAACACACAGCAGTTCATCCGTTACCTCATCTCTTCCAACATTGGCGAGGTCGTCTCAATTTTCCTGACCGCCGCCCTGGGAATGCCCGAGGCGCTAATTCCTGTTCAACTACTCTGGGTCAACCTCGTCACTGACGGCCTCCCGGCCACCGCGCTCTCCTTCAACCCGCCTGACCACGACATCATGCGCCGCCAACCCCGCAAGCGCGACGAACCTTTGATTGGTGGATGGCTCTTCATTCGCTACCTGATCATTGGTACCTACGTGGGCATCGCCACCGTTGCCGGTTACGCTTGGTGGTTCATGTACTACTCCGGTGGTCCTCAGATCGCCTTCTCCCAGCTGCGCCACTTCCACCGATGCTCTGCCGACTTTCCTGAGATTGGCTGCCAGATGTTCTCAAATGACATGGCCAAGTCCGCATCGACCGTTTCGCTGTCTATCTTGGTCACGATCGAGATGTTGAATGCCATGAACGCGCTTTCAAGCAGCGAATCGCTGCTTACACTTCCTCTGTGGGACAACCTCATGCTGGTCTACGCCATCGGCCTGTCAATGGCTTTGCACTTTGCTCTGCTCTACACGCCATTCCTGCAGACTCTCTTCTCCATCTTGCCACTGAACTGGCCGGAATGGCAGGCGGTGCTTGCCATCAGTGCGCCTGTAATGTAAGTGTTTCCAACTCCGACATGTCTCTTTTTTTTCAGGCATTTACTGACAAGCGATCTAGTCTCATCGACGAAGGACTTAAGCTCGTTGAGCGGTCATTCTTCATGCAGAAGACAACACGCGCAGCCGAAGTCAAGGCCAAGAAGGAGCAGTAGAGTGATGGAAAGTCGTTGATTGCTGGCTGCATTATATGATCCTAGACGGTGGTCATGTACAATAACACAAGATGTATAACACAATACTCTAGATCTCATTTAGAGACAGGCACGCAGCGGGAGCCTTTTACGGTTGACCGACTTTCGCGGTCTGACCAACAAAACCTGCTCCAGGCATCAGTTTAAATTAGAGAGGACATTGCAGTATGGCAAGACCAGCCCGCAACCGACTGGCCAACATTAGGCGTGACGGGATTGTAGATATGCACATAAACGAACTTGACCAGCCCAGGTCTGGGTGCCATGCGCAAATTTGCGAGAAGTCATATTATACCTAGAATAAGCTTTGTGATTCAGTTTGTTATAGATGGACCACGTGTACCCGGGTAGGCTGGCTCGAGTGCTAATGACCACATTTACCATGGACCAGAGGACATGTGCACGGTGTGCAGGTTCTTGGGACGCCAAATGTGACTCGAGTAAACAACAAGTGGCAAGGGAAGAGATCTGCCTCAATGGTCATCGTCCGTGCTCCTTATATAATGGCATCAACGACGTTGAAAATTAGAGCTTCAGTATATGAGGAGTATCCCTCCAAGAGCTATCGCCGGATGAGAAATGTGATCAAGTCACACGTGTGTCCAGTTTGACCTCGGTGCTGCAATTAAGTGCATGTTCGAAAGTCGTCAGGGCAACTCCACTGGGCAAGCAAGGGTTATAGACTGAACACACCGCTCACGCACAGCTCAGGGATGGCAACGCATCGCAGCACGAGTTTCAGGGACTTGTCTGCTGCTCGGAAGCCCAATACGACCAGCACACACCATGCTCGTGCTGCGGTATGGTCTTGCATATCCTCACATCGGGGTGTGGAGCTCATCTGGCAAATGGGTCTTCTTGTCATCGTGGGTGAATTTCAAGCTGGCTGCGATGAGTCCAGCCAGCTGTGTCGTGATGTGTCTAGTCGTACAATGCACAAAAGTTCGTAGCTCCTGATCCTGCCTTTCCTGGCCCAGGACGCGTCTTTCACCGCACTTCTCTTCTATGCCCATTTCCATTCCGATTCCCGCCCGAGGCCGTCCGCTTAATCTTGTCGTCCCTTGAGAAGCCTCTTTGTCACCTTGTCCTTCTCGATGATGTAGACGTGTGCACCCCAGCCTGATAAGGCGTCTCGGTCGACGGCGTTCAGCAGGGATTGGGAGATGGTTTCGAACAGCTCGTCGGGGCCCTGTGGTCATTTCATGTTAGCATTAGACCTCTGATCTTGCAACATCTTCGAGAGGGGCGTGTGTCCTTGTTGTCCAACGTACCAGATCGGGCTCCCACAGGTTCTCGCACATGCCAAACAGCTGCTCCGTTGCCGTGCCGCTCACGATGAAGTCCTTCGCAAAGTCAATGCAGCCAATGCTGTCGAAGCCGCAGATGAACGGCTTCCCCGTCTTGGGCTCCAGACCGGCGACGACGGGGCTGACGAAGTAGGGGCCGAACCGCTTCTCGTACAGCGAACTCGAGACCAGGTTGGCAAAGGTCGTGGGTGCGATGGCGCGCTCCTCCCGCAGGCGGTACATGTTGACCTTGTACCTGAACAGGTCAGACACGGTGTTGACGTCTGTGGCCAGGCCCGTCAGGCCCAGGTACACGCTGTCGCCGTAGCTGAAGATCTTGGGGAAGTTGTTGGAGACGGTCAGGGCCTGGAGGCCGAGGCGCAGGTCGCAGGCGATGGCGACACAGTCCTTGCCGACCATCGCGACGCAGGCGCCGCCGTCTGTTGTGATCCATGGTTAGTCTCAGCGTCGAGGTAATTGTGGGTTCGGGAGCACGGTGAGGAGCTGACTTATTGAGAAGGGCGATGACTATGGAGACGGTTAGCTATGGTTGTTTGCCCTGCATGTTCTGTGGTTCTCACCATCTTGATTGTCCGAGTGAAGCCAAGGAACGAGCCTTGGGTGAAGATGGCTCGGTATAGGTCTGGTGGTGGATCGTCTCAGTCGGAGAGGCTGGTGTGGACGGGCTTGCGGAGACGTGTGGTGGAATGGAGTTGAGGTTGGCGTCTCGATGCAGCTGATGCGGTCCGGGCGAGGCTTGGGGGAGCTTCAAGGCAACCTGTGAGCTGCGTAAGTTCGGCCCCAGGTGGTAGAGGGATACGTAGGTACGGACCCCCTGCAAGGTGCTCCCCCCGCGCTGATTGGCCACGCAAGGATTCTGGCACGTAGCTCTTCTGGCGCCTTCCTTTTGGCAGCTCCAGGGGACTAGATGCAGCACTCCAGGTACCTAGAGATGATCTCACAAGGCTGCCTGACTGCTTCATCAGCTGCTGACAGTTCGCATTGCTCAACGAGCTGCTCGCCACCACCTCGCCCCATATCCTTCTGGTTTTAGCAATTCCTTTGCATATAAACTGCAACCTACCTTCCTCTTCGTCAGACAAGCCAGCAGTCTCTAGTATTTGCACTATCCAAGTTCGTCCCTCAGCACCTTAATCGCCAAGGTAGCCGAGTCCCTGCCCCACTGTCTGTGGAGGGGCAGCTCCTCCTTGACCTACGTTGCACGTTGAAGCTCGCCACGACCGTTGGGCAGGAAAGTTTCCAGCCCGGAAGACCCGATCGTGCTCATCAGCTCCAGCGCTTTTCTGAGGAAATACCGTATTCCGTGTCTGGGATATCCACCTGGAAAAAGAGCCAGAAAAGAGGAGAGTGCAGCCTCGCAACAAAGCATCCCCAGGCACCTACTCCCGCATCTGTCCAAATCGTTATACAAACGTTCTCAACTCACCCTCACCAAGATGTCTTCTCACGTGGTTGTCGTTTCGCCCGACGTCAAGAGGGTCAGCGTCAAGGTCAACCCTGGGACATATATGTTCGATGTTCTCGAGGAGGCGTGCAAGAAGCTGAACCTGCAGGTGGACAAGTGGTCTCTTAAGTAAGTAGGCTGTCAGGGTAATCCAGTCAAGTATGTTATCCAGGTAACCTAACGCGGACAACAGGCATCAGAAGAACGTGATCAATCTCAGCGATCAGTTTCGCATCACTCGTCTCACAGCGGGGGCTAAACTTGAACTTGTAGCAAGTTCAAAGACGACCTCGGTGGTCAACATTGCCCTCAAGCTCCCGGAAGCTGAAGCCAAGACGATTCCTAATGGGCGCCTTATGGAGAAGTTCAGAAGTGATACCACGCTTTGGAAGATGCTGCGCCAATTTGAATCGAAGGGGTCACCGTCAGGCCACACATTAAACTTCACCGACCGGGGCATACCTCAGACCAGCAACGGCACCCAGGCAGGTAGTGGGCAGCTGTACTATGAGATGCCTTCACTTCGAATCATGAGCCGGGAAATATCGACGCTTGCGGACTTTCAGAAGACTCTCTCGCAACTGGGCCTGACCTCTGGGAGTCATATGATACAATTGTCTTTCAAATCCACAGACAAGACACTCAACGCCGCAATGTTGGAGATCTCCCAGTTCTTCGAAGAAGAGGGGAAGGCAGAGGCAAAAGAGAAGAGTGCGGTGGCCGCGGCGTCGTCAACCAAGACTGATTCGCTCCTGGACACACCCAACCCGGAGAGCTTCGATAGTACCAGTCTCCAGGCTCCCTTGGTGGCTGAAACAGGAGCGGCAGCCGCTGATGGTGCGCAAAGTGTTGAACCAACGAAGTCGAGAACAGCGCCCGTGGACGCAGCGACGTTGTCAGCTGATGGACAGGCGGAGAAGGGCGTTTCACAACAGGGCGACGCTATGGAAGTCGACGACGAGAACACACAGCCTCGGGAAAATGGTGACGAGACTCGTGACCCTGGCGCGAACGTTTCGAGCCTCGAGCCTGTCAGCATCTTTTCAGCACCTACAAACTCCACGCCGGCCGCTGCCTCGGTAGACGTTCCTGACTCCGTCTACACGCCGACAATAGCACACGCCCAGGCACACCAGCAAAACTTGCTGGCGAGCTCCATCAACAAGCGGCTCAAGTCTGATGCCGAGCTTGCGGCGGAGGCCCAGGCTGCGGAGGCTAAGGCTGCGGCGGTCAAGAAAATCGACGTGAAAGTGCGATTTCCAGACGAGACTTCCGCGCAGTGGAACTTCGGGCCCAAGGATACCGGTGCAACTCTGTACAAGGCCGTCCGGGGTGTCATGGCGAATGATTCCGCCCCGTTCAAGCTGGTATTACCTGGGGTCCCAGCTCCTTCGAACCTCATCAGAGACGAAGATGGAATCAAGCACAACCTCGTCAGAGGCTACAAGATGTCAGGGCGCGTTCTTGTGAATCTCGTCTGGGAGAACGAGGTATCCCAGAGCATCAAGAAATCACCGTTCTTGAAGGATAGTTTCGCCAGTCAGGCAAGGAAGGTCGAGCTTCCACAGGCTCCCCAGGAGGAGGCAGAGGTCGAGAGCAGAGCGCCAGCCCCGGTTGCTCCACCCCAGTCACAAAGCAACGAGAGCAGCGGCAGCGGCAGCCGCAAGATGCCGAAGTGGCTCAAGGGCTTATCCAAGAAATAGACGCCTGTTTTGTCGAACAACACACCTTCGTGTTACAAGAGCGATGGTGTTTGGCGTTGCGGGATTGAAGATCACGATGGGGATGACGGGATCGTGGTGCTGACACAAGAACTGCTAACGTTGGCCGCTGTCCACCATCTTGGTCCCTCCGGCGGAGACAGGGACATCGGCCGCCGATTCTGAGATCATCGCGGGTTGATCACCTTGTCAGATAAGCAAAGGATCTGACCGCACAGATTTTATTCGATACGGTGACAGGGAGGGACGTCTCGTTTTTGCAGACTCGCGGACGGATTGGAAGAGAAATGAGCAACGTCTGGTTCGTCAAAGCCATCACACTCATATCATTCCTTTCGGCGGACTTTCCAGCGTCAGCAAGAGAACCCCGCGCTGTGTACTGCAACTTGATGGAAAGAGGAAGATGCGTCACTGTGCTTGAAATATTGATGGAAGAGCTGTTGCTTGTTGAATGCGTGCTGTACTATGGATGGCACCAGCATCGTCCAACGCTTATGAGGAGCTGGTGAGAGCCTACAGTAAAACATAGAGGGACATCGGATCGGGTTTGCAGATCATCTTCATAGCGTTTGCAATTAAGCTGCGCGAGCATAGAGCACTGCAGACTGTAAAAATATTGATGCAAGAGATCATGAATTTGGTTGTTCAAAGTGTCATCATTTGGTATCGACGTGACGTTTCTTTTGACGCCTGGCAGTTCTCACGAAATGTGGAAGCAATGCCCATGTCCTCGGTCCCTCCACCAGGTTTTGGTCCATGAAATCCCATCAAATAACGCCGAAACGTAATCCTGACTTGTGTCGTTGCTTGTCTAAAGTCGACGTTCGCAAGGTTACGTTTAGTGGCCGGCACGACGGGACTCGGCGATGACACGCTGAAGCTCGTCGACCTTCTTCTTGGCACGACCGAAGGTACCGAGCTGGAGATGATGTTAATACTCTAGGTTCCTGGCCTCGAGAAAATCAGGGCTATTGTGGGGATTTAAAACATACCCTCTTCTTGGCGAGCTTACGGGCACGCTTGTCCCGGGAGTTGCGGAGCAACTCGATCACACGCTTCTCATAGGGAGCGAGACTATCAGAGTAGAAAGTCAGTGGAAATGTCTCTTGATGAATGTGTGCCATCAAGGTGGTCCTTCGGTCCTCTCTTCCGGCGGCCACTTCTCGAGGAGGGAGGGGGAACGGCACTTACCCAGCAACCTCCTTGACGATGTCGCGGACGAAAGCGGTGCGCTTGCTCAGGTGACCCTTGGTGCGCGAGACACGGGGCTTGACGACGCGGGGGGTGGTTTTCTACATTTTGGGAACAGACCGATAATCAGCTTCAAAGTCCATCATCCACATCTGCCTCGCGAGGAGGGCAGCGCAGAGATCCTCCACGAGGTGAGACTGGGCTTCAACGTACGTGGCCCTTGTTGATGCCGACAATCAGGCCCGAACGGGCAGTTGCTTCCTTGGCCATGTTGACGGATGGCTGTGGGTGGTTGTCGATGAGGGAATGGTGAGAAGTCGCCGGGGAGGAAATCTTGCAGCCGCAAAAAGTTTTAGGACGAGTTGCCAGTAGGTGCGCGCTAAGCCGGAAGGTGGATTGCCCGATTGTGGGGAAGGAGCGACCAATGGAAGGCGAGTCGTTCAACTTCTTGCCCTGCCCAGATGCAACCCCCCTCTTTCCTTATCGAGGACAACCCTAACCCGTAGACGCACCCAGGTCCTCAAGTTATGCATGTGGGTGCTGGACCCGTAGACGTAGGCGCCTTGGTGAGCCATCTTCTGATGGTCGAGGGCGTTATTTTGCACTATCTGAATCTACATATTCATGCAAATCGGCTTCAAGTGGTCTACTACACATATGCTTGGCCGTGTAGCGCACACCCGAGCAACTGGCCCATATTGCTTTGTAGGCACAGCCTCCGTTCTAAGTGGTAGCTCAAGTACATTCTCCCAATGGCTGCTCTGTTCAACGCTCAGCCATTGCATGCAGCTCCCACCGGGGCGGGTATCATGAGGGTCAAGCGCCATTACTGGAGGCACTTGATGAACGGGCGTGAAGGATAGGAACCCACCTTCACAACGCCAGACACGCGTATTGTCATGCAAGATGCTCAAGATTATTAAGGAACGTCATCTGGGTGGAAGGATTCTTAATCAAGTCTGACATGGGCTGCATAAATAAGAAGTGTGGCGATGCACTGCGTCCA
This sequence comes from Diaporthe humulicola, assembly GCA_038088545.1. Classification (NCBI taxonomy): domain Eukaryota; kingdom Fungi; phylum Ascomycota; class Sordariomycetes; order Diaporthales; family Diaporthaceae; genus Diaporthe; species Diaporthe humulicola. The sequence goes on from JBBWSL010000017.1 coordinate 295,200, forward strand.
TATGCAAGGGTGTAAAATGTAATAATTGCAAGATTCCTGGGTGCATTTCCCATCTACCACATTTCTATCATTTCCCTCTCTTGTGATGTAATTATTGTCCAGTCTGGGCTGGCTGGCTGGAGCGGGTCGAAAGAGGTCGGGCTTTGTGTAAGTTTCACGTGTTGGACATGACTTGCATAAACCTGCCCTGCAAGATTTCGATCGACGTCTCCTTGCGTACCGCGGCCCATAGTTACATCGTAGACGTACCGAACCGGCGAGGTTAATGCTGGATTTCAGGAGCCGATCCTCGTCTTCTCTCTTTCGCCTGGCCAGCCTCGACCTCTGTAAGTATGATTGGCATTGCGCAGCTTCACCAACACAGGGTACTTTGACTTTGCTGTGTACACCAAGGGATACGGATTGTGACACAAGTTGCTGCCGTGCAGTGTCCTCCACCCTGGACCCTCAAGTAACGCCGTTCGCACATCGGCAACGTACCATCTGCCGCCTACCACCTCGTGTTTACGGGAGTAGGGGTTCTTTGTCGAGATCTATGAAACGAAACGTCCCTACGTCGGAAGCCAACCAGCACAGGTTTGCACATAGAACAGCCAAGGAACCACCGATATCAGGCTATGGGAAGAAGCCTTCGGAAAGGAGCCTTCGCCTGTCATACCGCTCATCCTAGAAAGGGGGACCCATACAATGCTCATTACGTCGTCCTGTGTCACTTTCCAGAAGTTGTTTCTCGTAGTTGACCCATGAAGTACTACCCGGAGGCCCCAGCCTTCGTACCTTTCAACATGCATTATTGCAGTACTGACTGCCCAGCCCACTTGGGATCTGCAGTGCCGGCAATAGGAGATCCGCAAGGTACCACTGCCAAAAACAATAGTACGGTTCATCCAGGAGTGGTGGGTTGCACCTGATATAAGCTTTTGTTTGCCGTTCCCCCAGTCGTCCTTGTCTTGGCTAGCTTGCCTCGTACCGTCTTTCCACACAGCCATCTACACATCGTGGATCAACATCTTTCGCTTCCTCTCGCTCCCTTTTGAGATCCATTTCGGCTCGTGCCTCCCTCCGTAAACCCCCACAAGATCTACCAGAATGAGATCCGTCGCCCTCGCTTGCCTCGCCCCATTGGCGGCGGCTACGAAGAATATTGCCGGGTTGTCGTATGCCAATGCCATCCCCAAGGAGAACCTGGCACAGGATTGTGAATATCCTGCATATTTCACTATTCAGGACTTCACAACTTTCACGCCGAGTGCGTCAAACAAGACCGAAGTCAATTTTGGCTGTACGTTTCGCTCAGAATGTTATGATACTTGGCGCCCTCTCCTGTTTAGGGACATTCGAGGGCATCACCATATCTGGTTCCATTGTAGGTTATTAACAAAAGATTAGATGTCGATTCCGACACGGAAATCACCACTACTTGCAGCCTCAACTCAACCTCAACGAATCTCGGCGTTGAAGGCGCGGCTGCTAGATACGCGTGTGACGAGTCCTCGGTCAACTTCATCTGGCAGAACAATAAATTGACCATGATTGAACTGGCCTGCTCCACTAGCTCGTGAGTCTATCGCGTTTCCCTCATAATTACCCCCCTTCTGACATGAATGCAGGGTGCAATACGATACTTCGGGCTCGTGGATCCCCACGTTGACATGCAAGGACGCCACCAACGGAGCAGGCGTAGAGTGTTTGACGAACCAAACGACATACCAGGGACAATTCACGAGCATCGAGCCTTTGAAGGGAGGTGGTGGTGGACCAGGACCTACCCGTCTGATCCGGCGGGCTTGAGGACTTTGAGAGGCCCGATGATTGGTGTGCAGTCTCTACTAGAAGAAGAAAGTGTTGCTAGGACGAGTGTGAAGTATGATATCCAAGGATGTTGGCGACCAACGTAATGAGGCGTCAGTCGCGTAACAGGCTTCGCTGGGTTGCACAAAGCCCTCTTAATTTGACGACGTCGTCCGGGGGGTTGAAGCGCACGGTTATGGTAGTGTTGCACAGATTAGAATTTTTCCTTCGTGCGATTGAAGATGGCCATTTCCACGGCCTCGATGTGTCAGATCTTAATATGCAATTCTGGCCCCTGACATAAACGGCGATGCAACCTCCTGAGGTTGGTGATGCTTTGACTTTCGGCTCACCCACCCTCCTGCCCCTAACCCCAAAACCTTTGACCCCAAGACACGCGAAGCAGCCGCAAGCCGACGTCATGTGGTCGATTGACGCTCCCTACACCACGTTCGTTCTCCTCATGATGACCTTCAAGGTTTCCCTTCCCTAATATCAATGTTTTCTTACCTCTGAAGTATCGCCTCCTAATACCTTTTATTTTCCTCTGACAATCTGGTTCCCCTGCCAAAGCTGTACCCTAAAGATGTGAGGGAAACACATCTGCCAAGTCGAAGACTTTGGTAAAGCACGGCCAACCTATACCTGACCCACAACCCCTCGATCACACGGCAGACTAGAGTACATCACAAGATGCGACTCCTTTCTTCTCTAATTGCCCTCCTTGCCCTCGATCCGGCCAGCCTCGCCGGCTCGTCCGCCGAACCCCACCCAGAGCCCCAACAGCGACCAATCTCTTCCCCTTCGAGCGATGATGGGTACGCCGGGGCCAGTAGCGTCTCCACAGCTTTCTTCGCCTCGCTCGAGCGCCTCGCCCGCCTGGTAGACATCACATACTGCGTCGGCACCACGGGCATCTCCCCGCCGTTCTCATGCGCCTCGCGCTGCAAGGAGTTCCCCGAGCTGCGGCTCGCGTCGACGTGGAACACCGGGGTCCTCATGAGTGACAGCTGCGGGTACGTGGCCGTGGACCACGAGCCTGGCCCCAAGCAGCATGTTGGGGACGTCAAAGATGCTGGGAAAGAGGAGGGCGCCATCGTGGTGGCCTTCCGCGGGACGTACAGCATCACAAACACCGTGATCGACTTGAGCACCGTCCCGCAGGAGTACGTGCCGTACCCGGAGCCCGACGACGGGATGAGGAATGGGACGGGCCACAGGTGCGACAACTGCACCGTCCACATGGGCTTCCTGGAGTCGTGGACGCAGGCGCGGAAGCTGGTGCTGCCGGTGCTCAAGAATGTCCGCGCGAGGCACCCGAGCTACCCCATCCACCTTGTCGGCCACAGCCTCGGCGGCGCCGTCGCGCTGCTGGCGGCGCTAGAGCTCAAGGTCGCGCTGGGCTGGGACGACCTAGTCGTCACGACGTTCGGGGAGCCGCAAGCTGGAAACACCGGCTTCGTGGACTACGTGGACCGCATCTTTGAGCTCGGCGGTCTCGACGGCTACGACCCAGACCTGGAACGGAGGGCGTACCGGCGGGTGACACACGCCGACGACCCGGTGCCGCTGCTGCCGCTGAGCGAGTGGGGGTACAGGCCGCACGCCGGGGAGGTCTTTATCACCAAGTCCGAGCTCTCGCCCGCAGTCGAGGACCTGAGGCTGTGTCGCGGCGACGAGGACCCGGCCTGCATCGCAGGCGCTGACAGCGCTGTGCTGGCCCGGGTGGCGGAGGCCGTGGGTGGGGTTCCCCGAGCAGAGAGATGGGGCGAGGGCTGGCTGGACACGCTCTCCGGCGTCCCATCGAGGCTGAAGCTCTGGCAGCTACTTTTTGCCCATCGGGACTATTTCTGGAGGCTTGGTCTTTGCGTCCCCGGCGGCGATCCTTCTGATTGGGGCCGGCCGCCGTACAATGTCAGCTCGCACCCAGATGAGCTATGACTTGGGACTCTGGAGCGGGCATATTGATTGTTCTGGAAAACAATTTGTGCTATTCGGCGGGTTTCACTTGATTTTCACGGCAAGTTCTAGCATGGGCGTACTGGTTGAGGCTGGTTTGGTACTGGACTGTGGAAAAGGTCGGGATCGGAATGGATATGCACATGAGGTCAGCCTTGTATGTATCCTGGGTACACAGGAGAAGGCGTTTGGTCTCGATTTTGCTCTGGAAGTGAAGCGAAACGACTGCTCTGGGTCCGTGATTTCAGTTGGACGAGGACAATTACGTCTGCTCGCAAGTCACTATTTTCTTTTTTTTAATAAACGTAGGCAGCGCATGTGCACACTTGACCTAGAAGCAAATGACAACTGTCTCTGCATGCTCAAAGACAGTGTTTCGAGATTGCCTATTTTCCATTTTGCCTGCCCTGGTTTTGACAGCTCAAGTTTTGACACTTCATGTTCGACCGTTTGTTCATAGGTTCTATGGATGAACAAGTGTTTAAACTTTCTGGAGAAGGTTGTGGTACCAGCCGTGCCGCTCTGGAATAATTCTCGGGATTATGTGGTGTTCAGGCTGTGATGCCTTGAGTTGTTCCACTTGGTAAAAGGCTCATTGGTGGCGGTGAGTTGGGCCAGCACCAGCCTGGCGGCAGCAATAATAAGATCCGTTATTCACACACACATGGCTGTAAATCAGAGAGCTGTTCATATATTCACGAGCGAGGACACTTGGCCGGCGGTGTTCGCGGTCACTGCGGCGCGTGGGCCCCGGCAGACTGGAGAGCCGCTGAATGCATGTCATGGTCCCATCTTATTTACCATTGGCGATCCGCAGCTGGGCGTTCCAAGGTTCGAGGCGCCACCAGGGAAGACCCCAGGGCCACGGGGGTCGCGGCTCAGCCCGTCGGGTTCCGGACGCATGACGATGGTGGTAGGGAGGAGCCTGACCTTTGCTGGTCAAGCCTTTGATGCCAGATGGTCTACCAGATTCCGAGAGGGGCAAGGCCGGGAGGGGAATCTGCCCTTGATGCTCGAGAAAGTTTGTTCGCGCACAGCTCGGCATTCAACACTCGAGGGCGGCACTGTAGTACGGATGACTTGGTGGCTTGGATCCCCCGTGTCCATTCTCACGAGACAGGAGAGGAGGCTGTTTATTGACGGACGGACGGACGGACCGGACGGGTCCCTGCCCGGTTGCGGTGAATGTTGGTGAAGCAGGCCGAGATGCATGGAAGGGAACTGGGCTTCGACGGCGCTCAGACAAGCTGCTTGTGCGACTGTGGTCTGTCGTCATGCTGCAGCTCACAGGGCAGATGCTGCGTGCGCCCAAGACACGGCCCCTGCCTGACTCTTGACCCCCCCTTCTTCCCCTCAGGCCCCTCCATTCCTGACGATTCTTTTGGGTTCGCCCGTACAGCAATGCTCAAGGTTTCGAGTGGCCAGGGTCCAGTCCAATAAAACTGTCACGCACACACGTGCAGACAGGGCGGCCTCGGGCAGCTTATCTCGGGACAAGATTACTCACAAAATGAAAACAATCCCCGGCGGGCGGAATGTGACGAGGTGTTGGCAAATTGTCGTGATTTCAATTTAGGGGCATCTCAGGGGGGGCAGAATCCGATCGGGGAGGACGAGCCCACAGGATGGATGATGAGGACGATCACAAGACGGTCAAAAGCCAGCAAGGGTGCAGAACACGTACAACAACCAGCCTGGGTACAGACTGCAGCGAGCCACGGTGTACATACGGCACCTCGACCACATGTGCTGTAATAGGTAGTTCTAGGCAGTTGGGATGGGACGAGGAAACGAGGGACGAAAAGACCAAGGGACCAGGTGCCCATGCGCGTAGCATAGCTTCCACGCCTCGGGTGGTCAACGACAGCACCGGCCAGATGGTACTGTACAGCCGCAGCACGGAGAGAGACAGAGCACGTACACAGACCTTCAAAGTAATGTAATATAGATAATATACGGGCGGTAGCACGAGGCTCGGCTAAGACGGACGTGCCTCGTCAAGTTATTGCCGAGTCAGAAAGCCTTATTTCACGCTGACAACTGTACTGTGCTTGACATTCTTTGGCATTCTATCATCACTGCCACCTCACTAACCTCGTGCCGCGCTGAGATAGACCCCAGTGCCCTGATAGATGGATGGACAGACGCGCAGATAGTCTAGATAGAGGATTGGTAGACGGTGGGCCACTGGGGAATAATGTGGTGGAACAGCGCACACTTGGGCATCCAGCCAGCCAGCCAGCAAAGCAGAGCAAGCATCTGCTGGGAAACGAGCCCGACACCTGCGTGTGTGCGTGCTGCCAGTTGGCCGGAATGCCAGGTTGGGTGCGAGTGAGAGTGAGAGTCACAGAGAGAGGGCGAGGGTGAGGGTGAGGGCATGTGTGCGTGTACACAGACTAGGTTGCAGTGGAGTGCCTCAATTTTGGGATGTTCCCCGCTATCAATTTTGCGCTGCCTCCCTCCTGGGCTAAGGCTGATTTTGCTGGGTACATTGGCCGGCGAGCCCTGCCATTGGGCGTGGCCATTCCCGCTCGCAGCCCTGCCGACCTGACCCAGACCCAGACCCAGAGAGCGCCGGACGCCAGCGAGCCAGGCCATTACAGGACAGACAGGCCAGACGAGCCAGACAGGCCAGACCAGAGGGGGGGGGGAGTCGGGGGGGACACACCCCAAGCGTGCCTGCCTGCCTTACCTGCCTACCTAACCTACCTGGGCCTGCTGGCTTGTCGCTTTTTCTTCCCACCTTTCGCCCCCCAACCCCAAGACACCGACTTTGCCCACAACACAACAACATCACCGACCAACGACAACTTGTAAACAGCCTTCTCGACCTGCAACCCAGCAGTCCCAGCCACCTTCTCTCTCTCTCTTTCCACACCACCAGACTTTCTTCTATTCAACCTCTCTCCCTTGCACCTTTCCGTCAACAAATCCGACAAGATGGCGAACGAGGTACGTGTAGTGTTGCAACCGCAGCAAGCCCACCCCCACTCTCCCCCCTTTGCTCTCGAAATCGCCTCTCTCGCCCAGCTCCTGTGCCTCTGTTTTCCCGCCCCGGGCAGCCTCCCGTGACCGGTCTCTTCCTCCTCCTGCCATCTGTGAACACCTTGACAGCTTGTTTCCTTGTCCTCCTACGTCTTCATCATGCAGACCGCTAACTCGTGGCTCCCAATCTCTAGCGTGAGAGGTGTGTTTTTCCCCCGACTCGGTTGATGTCTGCCCAAGGCCGCGCCAGAAGACAAACTGACCGATCCCCAACAGCAAGACTTTCCTCGCCCGACTGTGCGAGCAGGCCGAGCGTTACGATGAGATGGTCTCCTACATGAAGGAGGTTGCCAAGCTCGGCGGTGAGCTGACCGTCGACGAGCGCAACCTGCTGTCCGTCGCCTACAAGAACGTCGTTGGTACCCGACGTGCTTCGTGGCGCATCATCTCCTCCATCGAGCAGAAGGAGGAGTCCAAGGGCTCTGAGAAGCACGTCCCCACCATCAAGGAGTACCGTTCCAAGATCGAGCTCGAGCTCGAGAAGGTCTGCCAGGATGTCCTCGATGTCCTGGACGACTCCCTCATCCCCAACGCTGCCACCGGCGAGTCCAAGGTCTTCTACCACAAGATGTAAGCCATAATCCCCGGGCACCCCGTGTGATCGATTCCGGCAGTAACTGACTCTCGGGCCCCCGCAAACAGGAAGGGTGACTACCACCGTTACCTTGCTGAGTTCGCCTCCGGCGAGAAGCGCAAGACCGCCGCCACTGCTGCCCACGAGGCCTACAAGGTGAGGGAGCTCAGTTGCGCGCGAGAGACAAAGATATGCGCAGTCTACTGACACCCCTGCCTGCAGAACGCCACCGACGTTGCCCAGACTGAGCTGACCCCCACTCACCCCATCCGCCTGGGACTGGCCCTTAACTTCTCTGTGTTCTACTACGAGATCCTGAACTCGCCAGACCGCGCCTGCCACCTCGCCAAGCAGGCCTTCGACGATGCCATTGCCGAGCTTGACTCTCTGTCCGAGGAGTCCTACCGGGACAGCACCCTTATCATGCAGCTTCTCCGGGACAACCTCACCCTGTGGACCTCGTCCGACAACGGTGAGGCCGAGGCCGCAGGAACCGCTGAGGGAGCCGCCAAGGAGGAGAAGCCCACAGAGGAGAAGACCGAGGCGGCCAAGTCTGAGGAGCCCGCACCCGAGCAGTCCTAAATGGGCGCTCGCGGTTCCCTTGTGCGCCCGCTGAAAGTCGAAAAGTGATGTTCCCTGCTGAAGCTGAGCGTCCGTGCCAGGAGGATGGTGGAAAGGCGCCCTCTGAGCGGAGTCCGGGTGGCGAGAGGATGTGATTTATGGCATTGGTCACGATCGGGGTCACTCTTCCTGGGAGTTGGTTGCGATGGGTAGCGAGAACGCAGGACATGGACTTTGGGTCCTCTGGTTTTGGCTCCCACGGGGGGGACAGTTGGCCACTTGACGGGTTCGGCGTTGTGTTCTAGCAACGTTGCTGTTCCTCGCTCTTCCCTTTGGGTGTTTTATCCCTTTTCAGAGAGTCACAACCCGGGATTTTCATGGATTATGTTGATTTCCTTATCTCCGCCTGTATGCGTCATTTGCCTTATTTCATACTGAGAGAGAGAGAGAGGTCGTCTCGGAATTACCCCCAATGTTTATCGGTCCACAGACAGATGTAAAGCCCCCCCATTACCCCCCCAAAAAATCAAAACAGTCATCAAGTCAACCAGCCGCTCCAGTCAATGCCGAATGATGCGACATTTCCAACTTTTTCAACTTTTTCTGCCACTGGATCAGGCTACGGCTCGACGGCAAAGCAGACGACATCAAGTCAAGAGTAAGGGGTTGGGCTGCAGAAATCCAAGTCCAGTGCGACTTGCTGGCAAGTTCTCATCGCTCACGTCCCAGAGATGGTTGGGCATCGAACTGCTGATTCCCCCCCCCCCCCCCGGCGGGTCTAGGCAGAGCGAGAATCGTCGATTTCAGCATATCTGCAAGATGGCGTGCAAGTGCGAGAATTGCCCAACGTCGCATGAATTGTTGCCCTGGGTACTCTGCGTGCCCAGGCTCGGGGTGACCACACGCTTGGCACCAATCACCATTGTGCAGGATCTGATGGTGATGTGAGGTGGCTACTGTACGATAATGACAGCACCACGGCCATCGGGCAAAAAATAGAAAAAGGTCAGTTCTTCTCTAGAGCAGTATATCTGTGCTAAACGAGCTTCATCACCGCCTGGGCTGACTCCTGTCCAGCAACTTCTGGGCCCTCATGAGGCGCCCCATGCGCTCCTCAAGCGCCCTGCGGTCGTCCGGCGGCGCCCTGCCGTCCCCACCGCCGAACGGGCCGCTCGAACTGAAGGCGGTGGCGACGGAGCTGTCGTCATCCCCGCTGGCCTCGGCGAGGAACATGGCCGTCGATGCCGCCCGGCCAAGCTCCCTGTCATCATCGTCCCCGCCGCCCTTGCCGCCATCTCTGGCCCTGAACTGGCCCATGGCCGCCCTGATCCCGCGGAGCATGTGCTTTCCCCTCCCCGGCTTGCCCTCTACCGGCCGCGGCGGTTCTTTTCCTGGCTGATGTACGAGAGGCCCCTCGTCGCCCTCGGAGGACCGACCGCAGACCGGGCAGATATCATCATCCACGGGCGTCGAGCGTGGGCTCTCGTCGGGCTGACCCGCGGCAGGTGGCGTGAAAAGGTCCGAGCGGTGGCCGAACAGTCTCCCGGCTGTACAGTATTGCGTCTCCCACAGGCTCACGGTCTCGTCCAGCCACACCTCGATCTGCGCGCGCCGCCTCGGCTTCAGCAGCAGCCGCGCCACCCTGTCGTCGCCGCGGCGGTCTCCCGCTCCCGCCTCCGCCTCCTCTCCCTCCGCGGCGGCGGCGACTGCGCGTGGCTGCTCTTGAGGCGGCGCCATGCTGGCCAACCCCTCGCTGCCCCCGTGTCTAAAAAAAGTTGTCGTCAATGACAACTTGGTTGACCGTCTGGTCGACTATCCGTCGGAGGGCTATCTCTTGTTGTTGTTGTTGTTGTTGCTGCTGCTGCTGCTGCTGCTTCCGCCTCCGGGAGCTCCCGCTGCTGCTCGCCGTCGTGCTCGATTCTGGCGCGGAGTCGGTCTGTGACAGAGGGTGGCGTGAGCTTCTGGGCACATTCAGTTCGCGCCTGGGGCGCTGGGGTCCCGCCGGCGCCGCCATGGGGTCGTGGACGGGGCCGGGCCGGGCCGGGGCTGCCGGCTTCTTATGGTGGGAGTATTGCTGGGCGTGTGGGGCCCTGCCCCGGGCTGGGGGAGGGAAGCCACCATTGGTGGCAGCACTCGCCGGCCACGGGCTGTTCTTCTGGATTTCGGTCTCGATCTTCCTGAGTGTCCAGTCGTACTCCACCTTCCACTTCTGGCGCTCCCTGCGCGTGTGCCACGCGAGGAAGAGGTAGATCGCTGGAAGGGTGAGCAGGACCACGATCGAGGCTATGAGGACGATGAGGACGGGTAACTTCATTCTGTATGGTTGTGTGTGGTGGCTGGTTGGTGTTGTGTAAGGGTGATATGGTTGAAGGTGTGTGTCTGTGGATAGAGGTGTGAAGCAGATATTGTCGTGATGTGTGTTCGAGCAAGACAGCTACACGGCGTGTTGGGTTGTGTGTATGAGAGACGAAGAGGCCCAAAATGTAAAATAAAAAATTATCAACTTACAGGTACAATTCAGTGTGTACTGGCTGGGTAGTGAGCCGCCATCTATCAATAGGTCCTCATAGACTGCCCCGTGACAGCCCTTCCGTCCCCAAGGCCGCACGCCGCGCCACCAGCTAGAGGAAGACGCTCGATTATACCAACTGACGCTAAGTACCATGAGCCTGCCTCCGCGGGCATCAGAGATGGGCGTAAACCCAGCACTGGAGTTGATGACGACCCCAGGGCCTAGAACTACGGGCAGCCTAGCGTGTCGTAGTCTTCGTTCCTGTGAGCAGCCGCGTCAGGGATAGACCTGAAGATGCAGAAGCTGGGAGAATATATCTTTCTTCTGAGGTAAAGTCCCAATGGGGAAGAGGTCAGAGACGCAGGTGTATCTATCTCGCTGGTACGTTACGCTCGCGGGTGGCTTGGCGCTGGTTGAACTGGAGAGAGGGATGAGTTCTCGGACCAGGCCGAGACGTTCCCGTGAGGCGAGCCGTCGACAGCGGGCTTGGAAATGGACCACGAGCTAGAGTGCCGCCAGAGCGTGAAAGGTCCCACTGGTCGAGGTAGACTATTGTCAACCACAGGTGCGGAAATTATGACCGTCGTCGAGTGAGTTGATCTTGATGCGGACGCTAGAGACACGCCGAGGTTGGCATATCACCCCACAGACTAGACACTTGCTACACTACTAGGTACCTGACGTCTCGCTGAATCACGCACAACCAACTAGATACCCTACTATACAGAACTCCAAGATAGAACTGGCTTACATGTATACGTTGTTTTCTCCTACTCGGTTTATTTCCTACGACAACTTCGACTGCCCCGATTTCTTCGCTATCAATCTATTTTTCTGACCGTGGAATTTCAGTAATGTACAGACATCAGTCATTCTCAGATTGCCTACTTTAAAACTTTCATTCTCCCGTATATATATACACCAAGATAACCAGTTTGAACACGAATCACTCAGACCCTGGTTACTCGACACAGGCTTCACACATAGAATCAAGTAAAAGATCACGCGGTGCTACCAAAGAAAGGCAGGTGTGGAAACAGGTTCCTTGACTTCTTCCCTGCTGCTACAAGCACTCATCGTCCCAGTGTACACGCGTGATATCTCCCCCCTAATTACAAAGAAGCCGGCCGGAGATATCACACCCGAGAACAGCAGAACACAGAAGAAAAAAAGCACCCGAGAGTTGATTTTTGATACGCCATCGCTAGCAGTCGAGTCAAACCCAAAAAAAGGAGGTTACCCAGAAAATCAGTCTATTGCCGCCTTCCGTGCATGTTGGCAGCGCGCCCCGGACCATGATCGACCCAACTCCCGCTTTGCCAGTTATCCAAAACAAAGAGCCCAGAATGTGTTTTGGGCCAGTTTTCCGATGGCCTATTATGTATGTGCGCCAGATCGAGTCCTGACGTGGTTTGTCTGCGTGTGCAACGCAGATTGGTAGATATGTATGTGTGTGTGTGTGTGTGTGATATGTTGTACTGCTCAAAAAAGGTGTGCATCTCTGTGGATGGTCATCACCGATCCACAAATTCCGCCGAACTGCCCTCAATCTTGCCCCGTGAGTCCGATGGGAACCTGTTGATACTACCATGGGCCACGGTGCGCAGCCGGTTCTCGCTCGACAGCCGGTGCGTGTCAGATTCGTCCCCAAGCGACGACATCGACGGCGACCTCTTGTCTGCCGATACATTCCGCGACAATGGCTGGAAAGGGAGGCGTGACGACATGGCTTGACTCTGCTGTCCACGGGGTGGCGACGCATCCAGGTCAAGGTTCAGTCCACTTATTAGGTCGGATTTGCGCCTGGAACTTTTCCTGGGAACATCAGGCACCGTTCCGTCCGCACCAGTCCTCCTCTGCGAGATGTGACTAGTCTTCGACACTGCGCGACTTGGCACGTGGAAACTTCCACCGGCGTCCACGTCAGGCAGAACTGGTGCATTCCGAGAAGAGCCCAACTCTCTTGGCTCGTCCGCAGCGTCTTCATCTATGCTGATACCATCGTCATTGAGCAATCGAGCCGATGGTGGAGGCTCATCGACATGCGCAGCGGTGCCGCGGTCTTTGGCGGCGCCTTCGTCAGAATCCGAGTCGATGGGTCCTTTCCTCAGCACGCCCATTGCTACAGGCGTTCCTTCGGGGGGGTCTGTGTCATCGTAGGCTTGATCCGAACGCATGGCCGGGGGCATCCGAGAGCTTCGCACGACCTCGAATCCTTTACCTTTCTCCTTCCTCTTGCCGATGAACATGTTCTTGAACCAGCCCGTGGCAGTAGCAACCGTCCCGGTGGGATCTGCGGGCCCTGTGCCCAGCTTCCTCTGCGGCGCATCTGAATTAAGTCTCGAACCCCGCTGCACGCCGTAGTAGAAGTCGACTTCGCGAGTGGCGTAGTCTGTTCTCGTGGGGAAAGCATACGTCGCAGGTGTTGCGCGATCACGATCACGATCACGATCGATAGGGTCTGCGTCCCCTGGCTCGAGCGGGCCTCCGCCACTTTGGCTCGTTCGCCTCTGAGACCACTCACCACTCGTTCCCCAGGATCCGCGAGCTCTGGAGTGGGGTGACTGGTTTTCAAGTGTCCTCCCCCGCTTCCTCGGCGGCCGGTAGAATGTGTCGCCCGGGCTGTCTGTTATCAGGGCGTTCGGCGGTACCGAGTGTCGGGTCTGCTGCCCTACCACGGGAGATGGGAGGAAGGAGTATGTGCTGGCCTCGCCAGGTGTCGATGGCGCGAAGGACGTTCCGCCCTCGAGGCGAGAAGGCGGCATCGAGTTATCAAAGCTCATAGCGTCAAGCGCGGACGAGCTTCTCTGAGGCCGACCGTTGAGGATCACCCCGACGCTGCCAGCTGACTCGCTTCGGAGGCGGCCGCTTGGTGCAATATAACCTGCTTGGACTGGGTCCTTCGCACTCAACATTGCCGTGCTTGACAATTGACTTTGCCTGGACGGACCACCACGTCGCGAGGTCCGCCTGGAAAGCTGCCGCGCGCCGAAGATCCTCGACAGTGGGCCTTGCGACAAGCCCTTGTTATCATCCCCTCCTGCACCCAGTAATCTTGCAATTACCTCGATGATAGTCTGCAGAGCGTTGAGCATGAAGCACAGAACCAGTACGCCGCTGTGTATCACGAGTATGACGTATCCTATCCACCCCTTCGGACCGTCGGTGACCCCAAGCTGTGGGATGAATGCGGTCATGAGAAGAATTACTGTGAATCGTAGCACCGCAAAGAGGGTGTGGTATGCATTCATCGACGTTGGCGAAGAGAACGGCTTGAAAGCATGCAGCGTGATCACCTGCACAACCTCGCAGATAGCCAGAATAATAATCTGTGCTATGCCCGCGGGCTGCACGGCACCGATGCCGACACCTCTGATGAACGTCAAGAGGACGGGGATGAGCGCGAACGCCGCAGCTTCGTCGGAATAGGTGTTATAGAGAGGCCCGTAAAGGAGCACTGTGGGGAGATCGTCGAACAGGACCGACCTCGGTTTGGTCGTCGTGATAAGGCGTAAGAGCCACCCGGCAAATATAAGAAGCAGCACGATGGTTGCGGCCGCGAGGGCGACTGTGTATGCCGGCGACTTGGCGGCGACCACGAGTTGAAACATGGACAGTGCGACCAAAGGTAGCAGGAAGAAGTTGAACACAATCCTGACAACATTCCCCACGGTAAAGGGGAGGTTCTTGTTCCGAAGATCTTCCTCTTGGACGTTCTTGACAAAGCGGTAGACCCATTGCACCGCAAAACCCAACTGAGTGATGACGGCCACGCCAGCTATTATGCCCATTAGCCAGACCATCATGCCCGCCCAGATGTCCTCGACATGGCCCATGCCGACAAGCTGACCGAGATCCTGGAGGCCGTAGCTGCCGTTGGTGAAGTATATGCCGTCCCTCAAGCTTTGCCATCCTGGGTCATTGGTCACAAAGCTCTCGTTGAACATCAGGGCGGACCAGGACGCCTGGCTGACGATGGGCTGGAAGAATCCGGGATAATTCAGGGTGAGGCCGCCGGTCAACGCCACGAATTGAATATATTGCAGGCAGTCGCCGAAGCCTGGCGTCACCAAGCGGAGGAGGTCGTTATGTCTTCCAAAGTTGGAGCTCCAGTGGAAAATATCCATTGTCCCCCAAGGGCTGTAGATGCTGGCAAACACAGTGGCGAAACCGACCGAGAGGAGGACCATGAGGGGCAGAAACTTCAACATCCAGGCCAATTTGCCGAGATCAGGGGTTATTGTCGCAGAGATACAGCCAACCGTCGTCTGCACGGCATCGCCATATACTATGGAGAAAGTGGGCGAGAACGACGTGAAGGCGTAGCTCGAGTAGAAGTCCTTCGACATGGTGATAGACGGCAGACCAGCAAGAGAGGTTAGTTCTGTCCGGTTGAAGATGGGACCCAGCGGGCAGGAGTAATTCGTCAAGGCGTCCTTGCAAAAGTCGAAATCGGCCTTGTACGGCTGGTATGTCACCACATTGATCTTGCTGTGCAACGTGGTGAGCAAGTTCGCAGAGTCCCAGAAAGGGTTGTCCACGATCTTGCCATTCGTCATATTCGGATTGTTCCAATCGTCGCTGTCCCAGGGGGGCAGCTCAGGGGAGGCAGTGGGGTTGTAGGCGCCCGTGACGTTGCCCCAAACGGTGACCCTGAGGTTGTGACTTTTGTCCTTGGTGTCGAAGGTCGCCCCCACGTACAGCGGAACCCATTGCAATTCGCGAGGGTTGCTATCCTTGATCGATTCTTCGAGGCAGTTGTCGAATTTGTTGAGAAGAACGGCGGCGGCGGGCTGCGACAAGAGTGACAGGCACACGAGGGAGCGCAGCCCGCGACTTGTCCCAGGGCGCCATCGTCGCTTGCTGTGGCGTGTCGTCGTGATGGTGTGCTGGTCCAAATTTGTCGGCGTGCATTCGAGACGGGCTCCAAGCCTGGGGTTTGGTTTCCTCCTCTTGTGATAAACGGCCCCATCTACATCGGTCCACCGTGCGACAGGCCGCGGCTGGGAGGATGGGTTCCTTGTGGCGTCATCGTCGCAGGGAGCGCCCGTCCGACCAGAATCATTCTCAGAATAGGGTGCACCGAGTGCTCGCATGGTTGGCGCGGAACGAGTGGCAGAATCGGAATTCTGGAATGGCGACGAGACGAAAGGAAAGCGAGCAGCTGTGTCAGATAATGAACATCTTGGGAGACTGGGTCCACTGGGGCTCTTGTTCTGATGCGCGCGAGCAGCTCGGGGCTGAGGCTGAAGTCCAGGAATGATGGAGGCAACTGGCGCACCAAGTTGGCAGAGACGGGACGGGGTCGGTCTCGGTGTGTCTAGCTGTGGAGGGCAGAGTCGACGTTCCGGGTTCAAGAACGAGATACGACGGGACGGGATGGGCGGATGAACGGATTGGCTGCCTGGCGGGTCTGGCGGGCGGGCAATGGGTGGTGGCTAGCGAGGCGTGCGAGGGCAAAAGACGTGGGATGTTTTTCTTGTCTGAAACGGCGTGTTCAGTTTAGGTGTATTTTCCTGTCGAGGGCTTGCCTGGGCAATGACGTGGTGAGTTGGCAGGTGGGTTGGTTTGGAGATGGTCTCCGCGGTAAGGGGCGGGTGGTTTGTGGTGCTGCGCTGTGTGGCCGAGTGGCTGTTGTACGGTGGTGTTTGCGCGCGTCGAGAATTGGGACGATTTCCAGATTGCAATCTTGGGTCCGCTGTCTAGGGGAACGGGGCGGCGGGGCCTCTTGCCAGGAGCTTGCCTGCTTGTAGCAACTGTGGATGGCCCCGAATGGATCGAATCGAGCTTGGCGTCCCGGACGGGAAACAGGAGCAGCGCTGAGCCTGTTGCGCTGTTGTGCTTGTGTTGTGTTAGGCTATGCTTGGTGGATGTGTTGTGGCCCAGGCGGCATGTCATGAAACGAGCTGGGCATGAGTTTCTCTGTCTCATTCTTGCATTTCACAGTGGAGGAGGAGGAGGAGAAGGAGGAAGAGGAGGAAGGAGCATCAATGAAGAGTCACACACATCGTAATGTCATCATGGCAAAGCACAACACGACCCAGCGCAACGCAACGCAACGCAACACATCGCAGCGCATGCTGCACGACGAGGGGAACAGGCCGAAGGAACGGAACAACGAGACGAATGGCATGGCGCCGGGTCAGCAAGCCTGCGTTCCCCTACGCAATGCCCTTACTCCGGTACACACACTCGCCGTATTCTCGAAGCTCCATGGTGGCCGTTGTGGCAGCTCACTGGCCATCTCTCCTCTCACGCAGCAGCAGCACCACCCGATCCCAGCGATACACTGCATTCAGCACAGAGGCACCTCGTCGACGCGATACGATGTTTTGACTGAACTGAGGCATCACACTGCCACTATCACTGCCGCCTACCGACCCGGGAACCCCCCTGACCGTCTACAGGGGCCCCGGCCGTCAACCTTATTTGCGTGGGAAATGAGCTTCCCTGGCTGTTCCATCACCCCGTCAGGCCCGTCCAGCACTGCCAGTGACAAGATTGACAGTCCCCACCCTGCCAACTTCAGAGTTGACCGACAAAAGAACACAGCATCTCATCACCACAGTAGCCTACTGCGGCCTACAAGACACTGCTATGATACAGGCTGGCCATCTCGGGATTACGCCCGTTGCACTGCTATCACGTTGCACTTATTTTTAAACGCTCGCGTCACTTACCTGAGCACTGGGTGCAATTGCCGAGCAGGAACGAGGACGAGAAGGCCAAAGGAATCTTCGGTGGCTTCGATCCTCTGCGCTACCTACATAGGTACCCTGTGCGCGACAGAGTCCGGCCCCAAGCGTCAGCGACAAGGACGAACCAGCGCCTCGGGTTGCTTTCTCACGCTTCCTCACAGAGGGCACCCTGCCCGGCGCTACCTGTGCACACGCCTGCCGGCGCCTGTGCTGAACCCCTCCGAACACGACGGCCGGCTACTCCCAAAGAGAGAAGGGGACATCTCCGGCCCTTTGCGCTCCCCTCTTTCTTTTTCTATTTTGGGCAGACAGAGACGGAATTCCGCGCTCGCCTGGGTGGCCCCATATTACCCGTGGGTATCCACCACCGCTCCGGGCGCGCCAAGCGGTGCCTGGGTTCACGGCTGCACGGCTGCACGGCCGCCCATGACGATCCATCCCCTTCTCTGGCGACCAAGGTGTCAGGGCGGCCAGGTACAAATAGGTGGGCGGGCGGGCGGGCGGGGTCCCGGCCACCTGCGGCAGCAAAACTGTGGGAATTCCTGTCATTTGGGACCAGAGGGATGCTCCCCTCGCTTGCTGCCGATCCCCTTCGTTCGTGAACAAGAGATTCCCACTGGCGCCGCGGGTTGGCCTGGCCTGGCCTGGGGGCCTGGGTAGCGCTCCTCCCCTCGCTTCGGGCGCATTTTGGGCTCGCACCCTCGTCCCGTGCTGTCAGCCATCACAGCTCCAAATACGAGGTCCCTCCTGTCCAATAGCACAGTCCCGACAACATAAAAAGACACCAAAATGCACAAAACTTGGCAGCGACACTGGTCAAGTGGCCTCACACAGAAAAGCGGTATGCACACAGATCAAGATCGAAACGGCGATCATCAGATCTTGCCACTCAGAGACATCAATTGCGTGCACCAGTATCCCGTACGAGCACGAGGGGCATGTACCGGCCGTATACAGTGAGCCTCTCTCATTCGGCGATCCACCGGTCCGTCTAGTCACTCGCAATCAGCCCGAAATCAAAACAGTAATACGCGGGAAGTCCGCATTCCATCATATCTTTCACGAGAGGGTCATAGCTCCTCTCACATCCTAGCCACAAGATAACAAAAATGTCTGCCGAGCTCAGCAACATGTACCCATACTGTCCGCCATGGCCTGATTCAGATCCTCCAGCAAATGGTCTCGAAGGGGAATGAGCTCTCCCAATGTAAATGCCCACATGTCATAGCAATCATCGGCTAAGCGGCCACATGAGTTCCCTGGACTGCCGACCGAAGGTCAAACTCGATGTCCGCTTTCTTCCCAAAGGTCTTCTCTGTCCAGCTAGTAACCACAGTCTGCAGTTTAGACTGGACGTCATCCACGTCTTCCAAGCTCATCAACTCGCCGAAGCGCACCCCCTCGCGGTAAGCAGCCAAGGAGGCCGTCCTCTTCGACGCGACGCAGGTCTTGGCTGTTTCGTGGCCCACGTACAGCACGAGCTGTTCTGTTCCATTTCCGGGAGGAATTGTCTCCAGGGGCAACTTGTCAGTTCTCGTCCTTTTGATGGACTGCCGGCCATTGCTCCGATGCGCTGCCTCTGAACGCTGCCTTCTTATCAGGTACTTCCTTGAATCCCCATCGAACGTGTTGGGCTCGGTATACCCACGATCTGGCTGGCTCGCAGTCGGCAGATGGTCGACATGGCTGGTTTCAAAATTCATAGGGCGGAGATATGGTAAGTGAGATGACTCGAAGCCGCGGTCTGTCATGGAAATATTCGCGACCTTGTGGGCGTTCCGGGATCCAGCTGAATAACCTTCACGCTCGTTGTTAATGTGAGCGTCTTGTGAGGCGTAACCTTGATCGCGTTTCTTGACTCTCTTTGGCTTTCGGAATGGTGGGTTGCGCCGCGTTGGGACATCATTGATATGAAGCTGCGCCTGGGTTCTTCCATCGTGATGTGGCTCTCTTGGCTCATCAAAGGACAATGTGGTCTGATTCAGCCCGTCTGGATCAATGTTGTCTTCAAGTGTGTTGCTATACAGCCTGGAATCGGGCAGCTTGCATCTTCCAGTCGACCGTTCCGTGTACGGAGGTGACTGGGGCAGATCATGAGCTGTTACCCGAATATTGGGCTGTGGGTACCGGGAACTCGATGGGTCAGGATATCTAACATCAGGAGCCTGGAGATGGCCCATGTGCGTTTTTGCAAATCTCCTCACACGAGGTGTATCAAGGTCCCTGGGCGCGCCCATCTGTGGCTGCAAGGTGCACAATCCCTCTTCAAATGGTTCGGCAGGTACAAACAATGTCTGTGGCTCTTCTGCGTGAACAGGGCGTTGACCGGCGCTGTCTGCCGCGGTATCATCGGCGGCTGTCCGCCGAGCTGGTGCGGTCATCCTTGCGATGGTCCAAGGATTCAGGGCTTCTTTTGAATTGTCGTATGGCTCTCCTTGCGGTGAAATTGTTTCCTCCAAGCTGCAGGAAGCGGGTTCATGGGTCTCGGCTTCCTCTTCTGATGACAGGTCTGGGTCCGCTGACATGTTCACAACAAATCCCCTCTTGCGACCTGCACCGTGATATGGAGTTACTTGTTCCGGAACGGTTTGTTCGGCAGCGTGTAGATCACGCGTCCTTTGTGGAGGGTAAGGCTGCTGAGGAGCACTATTCTGACCAGGAGCCGGCATGTGCTCCATGCTGGCTTCTTGCTCATGGGTTACTTCGGCCAGCGGCTCGAACGGATGCATTGATTCTGTGGAGTCTCTTTCTTCAATGGCTTCGTGGGTTGGAAAGTCTGATGATGACTGAGGTGGGTGAAGATGGCCCATCAGTGGAGTTTCCGGCTCTCGATGACACCCACTCATCTGTTGAAACGGGACGATATCCATGCCAGAAGAACCCAGGAGGACTGCCTGTGGACTACGTTCTTCAGATGTCCTAGGCTGACGAACATACTTGACGTGCGAGAATCCAGTCAGGTGAGGTGCGGATGGCTCGGTGGGATCATGGGGTCCATCGCTGCTTGGCGGCGGTGTTTGCACCTGAATTCGTTTTTTGATGAGAGGCCTCCTTTCGATCGTTGAGAAAGCGTCCGCGGCCTGTCGACTCCGGTATGTATTTGAGCATAGCCTTTCGAATAGTTCGGCTAGACGGGGCTCATCCACGAAGAGGACCTGGCTCTTCGACGGCTCGAGGTTCGGATCATAAGCACCGGGAGAACACCTGACGTTGATGCAGGTGAAGAGATCGCTCAATCTTCTGTCCTCAGCATCCACTCCTAGAGAATTCTTGAAGTGCACCTTGAGGCTTGACATCAGCTTCTTCATGGTGCCCCGCGAAGTCGACACGGGACGAGAGTCGACGGAGAAGAACGAGCCCTTAGATAGTTTCGACAAGTCTGCATCTGGCCTGGGTAAGACTGCCTCGATGGTCATTGTTGATCCACCGTGGGTGTTTTCCTCTTCCAGTGAATCTGCCTCGGGAGTTTCTGTCTTCAACACACATTCCGACAAGACGCCTGCCCCGAATACTTGAACGACAGCCTCTCTGACGCTGGCCCCTGGCCGTGGCGAGTAGGACCAGGTCTGCTTGATATCTCCCCCCAAAATTTTGAAAGAAAGACGGATCATGGGTCTGGCCAGAGCATAGGCTTGACATAGATGCTTCGCTTTCGAGAGATTCTTCTGTGTTTCCTTTTTAGCAACTTGTTCGCGGACGGGTATAAGCTTGAAAAGCCCGGTCACGGTCACAGTCGTGCCGACTGGGGAAGAGACCCGCTGTTGGCTCTCGATGCCGCCAACGCCAGCGCAGAGATTGAGTTTCACAGCTGTCGGGTCTCCAACACACCTGGTGATGATGGTGACGCGTCCCAGGGAGTTCGTGCTGGCCAGTGCCTGGCCCCGGAAACCAAGTGTCTTTCCCCGAAAGGCTTGCAGCTCTTCGAAGGAGGAGAGCTTGCT
Source organism: Diaporthe humulicola (assembly GCA_038088545.1). NCBI lineage: Eukaryota > Fungi > Ascomycota > Sordariomycetes > Diaporthales > Diaporthaceae > Diaporthe > Diaporthe humulicola. The sequence continues at coordinate 316,281 of JBBWSL010000017.1, forward strand.
TGTGTGGCCCATACGCCCGAGTGAGTTACAGTCGTCGGCTTGGACCCCGTGCCCATTGTCTCTGACTTGGATACTGTCAAGGAGGTTTGGTGAAACAAGAATCTCGACAGAGGTGGCTTCTGCGTCAAGGGCATTGTCCAGGAGCTCCTTGATCACATCGACCGGTGTGGAAATGGCCGCCGCAGAACCAAGAAGACGGATGGTGGTCTCTGGCAAGGCAACGATGGACATCTTAGAGATCTCAAAGTTGCACGACAAAGGATTCACGGAGACACGGAAGATTGGAATAGAAAACTCAATCAAGACGGTAGCACGGCGAGAGGTAGACGATTTTTCAGGATTTCAATGTCATGCTGGAGTGGGAGAATCCAGAGCAATGTCTGGATAGGCAGGGACGAAGATAGAGCAAGGCTGCCCGATGCAAGAGGAAGGCACGGGGTGCGGCTGCCAACCACATCGACAGCAGTCACCCATGACGAGTAGGAACATTGGAGAATCGAAGGAAAGAGGCACGGCAGCTACTGCATCTCGGAGCCAAGGTTGCTTCTTGGTTGACATATCTTAATACCTACGTAGCCATGGTGGGGACTAACGAAACATTGAAGACACCATAAAACCCTCCCTTCCCTTTCCTTGCAAACAACAACCTGCATCAACATCCCCGAGGCACCAGGGGTCTTTCTCCTTTTGTCATCTGTAACCGATGGATGTCGAAGACAGAAACACCAATCAATTGGGAAGTGCTTCCGCCGTGGTCTTGGTCCAGTTGACTCTGTATTCTCCCGCCAGAAGGGTTTTGCGCTGATTAGAATGGAACTGATGAATATATTCTTGGAAGAGTACCTCCCATGCATCATAAACAGCGAGGTACTTAGCGCCGTTCCTCTGCTGTGCTAGATGCTTCCCGTCCCACCACTTGAAAGCCTCTTCGCATCCCGCTGGAGTACGGAAATCATGGATCACGGTCTTTTTCGATCCATTTTTGGTGCGCCAGCACGTAATCTTGTACCTGTGACTTTTGTCGAATCTGAAATTCCCATGCCGAAACGAGGTGGCGTCCGATCTACGCTCCCAAAGTTCATGTCTCTGTTCCGTGGTCGTACCCTGCCAACTGGTCCTCAGACTAGCCTCGATCTCCTTGTGACTCTTCTTGACTTCCTCACGGATCTTTTCGATTTTTGGCCGGTATTGCTGCTCTCGCTTCTCGCGGTGTTCCCTGCAAAACTGCCTGAATAAGACGAAGGGGCAGTGCGACTGCTTGCGGGCGGTCGTCGTCTGCGCCTTCTCGTCAAGGTACTCCGAATCGGTATCTACAACGTGAAGTCCCATGTTGTGTGCGTTGCCAGGTTCGGTCTTAACAAATCTTTGAGTATTTTGAAATGCAACGAGTTGAAAAGGGGGAAGAGGCGGGAAGCTCAACGCAGTCGCGACATAGCAGGTCTTTATACTCCGGTGCGTGAACACTTATACGAGGCTACCACCACCCTTAAATAGCTTCGTTCGCCTTGGATTTTGGACAAGGCTTTGGCGAACTCTCAACGAACACCAGCGGCGTGTTCGCCGAAGCCTATCGCTCACACTCCAGCCCGCGCCGCTTGACGAGTGCTACAGAAAAGCTGGTTCTGTTTGGGCAGGCTCCACCTAGTAAAATCAGACCGGCGTCACTTTATACCAGACCATCTGTGGCTGTGACTACCTAGCCCTGAACACGCAGCAATGATGGTTTCCTGTGCTGCTCGATACTCCTGGGTAGATGTATAAGTTTGGTCCCTGCCTCGGTTGCTCTGCACTTGCACTGATGCGACGAACACTGCCTCGTCGCGAGTTCCCAAGGTGACGATGCTGGTCAAGAACGCGCAGTGTACGCCACTGGAACGAAACCGAGGTACCGCATATTTGCCACAATGTATGCCATGAAGTGTATGGCTGGCATCTCGCGTGCCCTCGAAGCTCCAACTATTCAGAGCCACGCCTGGAAGGGAAAGGACAGAGTGAGATTGGAGACCCCACGGCTCCTCTGAGCTGCAAGGAGAGAGAAGCGGATATCATAAGCTCCTGACGGACAATCAGCCAGACTCAGGTCCGGCGCGGTCAGCCAACACCGTCAAACCAAAGACTTGCCCGGGTTTAGAGTAACAGACAGGCAAATGAAGAATTGTTGTCCCGTGACAGATCGCTCAGACGATTTTGTGGCATAGTGCCGGTATGAATCGGACAAAGGAGCTCTCAACAGTCCAGCTTGCTCACTTGCACATCACAAGGTACGTTGGCTTTGAAGCTTGCGAGAAGGCGGAGCGGAGGTCGGGCAGAGCTCATCATAATTCTGTATCTGCGGTCCGAAACAATTATTCCGTCAAGATTCCATCGCATCGCGAGATACTGTGACTCTGACCAGGGATCGTCATCTGAGGATGATGTACCATAGCAGGCCGCAGATGAGACTTAGATTGAGTCAGGCACATATTCAACATGCTCGCTCGCTTACATAACTGATGCCGGTTGTTCCAGACTCACCACCCCGCAGTCGCGGGGCTCCCTTGGACCCTCCTCTTCGAGCTACCCGAACCTACATATGCAGCCTACTGAGCCGAGCAAACAGCTTGACGAACGGAATCAACAGCTTCCTTCTCAGATTCTAGACCTCTCCCCTTCGCAAAGTATTAACACGCAGCTCTGATCATACGCATCACCATGAAGGGCCCAACCCCAGAGCAGCATGACGGCTCCGGCCTGCGGATTGGCATTGTCCACGCCCGCTGGAACGCCGAGATCATCGACCCCCTCCTGGAGGGCACCAAGGCGAAGCTGCTCGCTTGCGGCGTGCAGGAGAGCAACATCGTCGTCGAGTCCGTCCCGGGGTCCTGGGAGCTGCCAATTGGCGTCCAGCGGTAAGCACCTGTCCCTAGGCTCCCCCAAGACAGCTTCAGCTGCGGCCCGGATCTCCCGTCGACGACGCAGCCCACCCACCCCACCCTCCCCCGAGGTGGTGGCCGACATACCTCTATGACTGCTACTTGCCGTGTGCTGAAACCATACCCAAAAACCAGCATGTACGCCGCCTCTCAGATCCAATCGTCCTCCTCGTCCAGCGCCAGCGCCGGCGACCTCCTCGGCGGGTCCACGACGGACCTGACCTCCCTCTCGACGGCGGGCAAGGGCGGCGCCGCGCTGTCCACGGCCTTTGACGCCGTCATCGCCATCGGCGTCCTCATCAAGGGCGACACCATGCACTTCGAGTACATCGCCGACTCGGTCTCGCACGGCCTCATGCGCGTCCAGCTCGACACGGGCGTCCCCGTCATCTTCGGCGTCCTGACCGTCCTCACCGAGGACCAGGCCAAGGCCCGCGCTGGCGTCACCAGCGGCAGCCACAACCACGGCGAGGATTGGGGGCTCGCCGCCGTCGAGATGGGCGGCAAGCGAAAGGGCTGGGCCAGCGGCAAGTTGTCGTAGTAGCGGGCAGGAACGGGCAGGCGGGACGCCGCTGGGCAAGAATGGAGAGTGTGTATGGGCTGGGTGAAGTGTATCAAAAGAGGGCGACTACGGCAGGGAACGCCTGCACATACCTACGTCTGCCGTTCATGTTGACGGTTCAGCCTTACATAGGCGGGGCGGCCGATAACGTCACCAGCACCCTGAAGCCCGCTCAGCAGCAAAAGGCATGCTTTTTTGGAAATGGTGTTGCTCTAGCCAGGACCTGGGATCTGGCAAGCCACTGGACAGGCTGCGAGAGACGTCAACACGCGTCTGCCATACCTGCTAGGATGTAATGATTTGATGCAGAAAAATAGACTAAAAAGGTTCGGCCTGCGAGCGGACAGGTCTTGATAATGTGGGTTCATTGACGATGCACTGGTATGCTCCTCGATGGCTGCCCGGTCCTCTCACTACTACCTAGGCCTCCCCACTATTCAAGGTAGAAACACGATCCGGACATACCTAGGGGCCGGTGGGGCTGTATGGGTATAGTAAGGGAGACGATGCTAATCATAGGGATGCGTATATATAGTACGCGTCGATGGTATGGAGACAAAAGTAGAACGGGTGTCACTACGGAGCACAGGGTCCAGTCGATGCCCAACATTAGAATTAATCCCTACCAGAAGGGATGTCTATCATAATCTCGTTCCCGAGTTGCGACCCGCCCGCCTTAAATACATCTTAGTTACCCAAATCGCAACGCCTGTGTATCAAGACTGTGGGCCCCCGTGTACCGAAATATACACACACATAGGGACACACACATATACACACACACAATTTGCCCTCCTCTTTCCGGAGCACTGCCCCAAGTGATGGTGAGATGAACGATGAGTAAATGACTGTCAAATGCTGTAGGAGATGTTTTGGATGCCGTGAGATGTTATGCTGCCAGAATGCTTCGCCGGTTGAGATTACCCAAATCATGCTCCCCTCCCTCCTTCCGCTATCAAATGACTTGTCTTTTTTTCTCCAATGCTCCAATTACGTGATAAGAGAGCCGATATCAAGACCGCCGGGGGCCATGGTCTTCCTCATTTTCCAAGAAGACTTCTTCTTGTCTCTCTTGGCCTTCATGGCCGCCCAGCCCTCCTCGTCATCATCGTCTGCATCCTCGCCTGCTGGAGACTTGCTAGCGTCCGACTTCTTCGGCGAGGTCCTTCCGTCCGGCCGCAGCGTCTGCGAGTCGCTATAAGGGCTGAGGGTTGAGCCCATCATGGAGGATTGTCGGGTATGGTCAGGCGTGACTGCCGGCCCCGGTCCGGGGGGCATCTGCGAGACAGGGCGGTATCGGCCAGGGAGACCAACATTGCTACGCTCTGATGGTGCGATAGATGGTGTGTAACCATTGCCCTGCTGACGAATCGATCCTGCATAACCGGGCTGAGGGGCCTGGAGCCAAGAAGAAGAGCTGGGCTGGACCATGCTCATAGTCCGGCCGTGCATGTCGCCCATGGACTGATCCATCATTGGTGTCTCCAAGAACGAGCCGCGTGCCCCTGAGTTCATGTCCATGCCCATGGGCATCCCCATCCCCATGCCCATCCCCATGGCTGGGCCGCCCATCCCTTGAACCGCACCCATCGAGTTGCTACCCATGTGGCCGGCGGATCGAGGCGGTCCATTGCCGAGATTATTGTTGTTATTGCTGCTGTTGTTATTGCCGGCCATCATCTGCATGAACTGCATCTGCATCTGCATGAATTGGGACATCTGCTGATTCAGCTGTAGTTGCGCCTGTTCGTTCGGCGAAAGCATCGGCATAGGTTGTTGCTGAGGGTACATCATTTGTTGAGGGATGCCCTGCACGGGGTCAAACCCGCCAGGGCCTGCTTGTTGCATGCCCTGGTAGGGGTCCATCTGAGCAACTTGAGGGCTTCCACGCCTCATAGCTCGCGACCGCTCCTCGTTCGCAATGACACCGACCAGACCACCGGGTGGCACAGGCGAGTTCTGACCTGCTGGGACACCACCGCCCAGTGCAAAGCTCTCCCGGGGTGGGGCGTTGACCAAGCCGTACGGATCCTGTGGGAGTCCCCTGGCAAAAGGAGGTAGGGATCCGCTAGCCGTCGGACCATGCCCTGCCGCTGAGCCTGGCCTTTGGAAGCTGGGTTGAGCGGCTTGTCGCAGATTCGGGTTCGACATCATATTCGTAAGCCGTGTGGGAGGCCGGTTCTTGTTGGGAAAGCCGTGGGCTGCGAGAATGGCCAGGGGAACTTCTTCGTCATCCTCAGAGACCTCTGACGAGGAGTTCCTTGAAGCATCCGGGACGACGAGGTTCGGCGTGCTCAAAGACATTGGCATGCTCGGCCGCGAAGGGCCCGAATCAGACTCGCCGGTGACCTTCATCATTTGTTGGCGGTAGACGGTCATGTGTGCCTCTTGCTTTCTTCGTTGCTTTGTGAGTTGCTTAGACTTCTCTGCCTCATCCTCGTCGTCGTCATAGTTGATCTCGTCCTCGTCCTCTTCGTCGTCGACCTCTTCCCTAGCCTTGTCTACCTCCGCTCGTCTCTCCTCGACCTCCTTGTCCTTTCGATATTGCTCGAACTCGGAGGCCGTCATCGTCTTGTTCTTAGCTGGGGTCTCGGCTGGCTTTGGGGCTGGCTTCTGGGCTGGCTGCCGCGGAGTACTGAATCTATCAGAGTTCAGGGGAACATTGTCGAACATGTTATCGTCATCGTCTACTGTTTCCAACTTGGAAGGAACAGCTGGCGGAGACACAACCCGGTAACCAGGCCCAGACGTGTCCTCATTTCTTCTGTACCGTCCACCGACAACCTCGACTGGAGTCGCACTTCTGCTGTTGGCATCGGACATAAATCGGTTGACAGCGAGAAGGGATGTGTTCAAGTCGTCTCCCTCGCCCGTCTCCAGGGCATTGCTGATCGATTTTCTCCGCCCGCTAAAGATTGCGCTAGTCCTCTTGAGGAGGTTCTCAGAGCTGGAATGACCGGGAGCCCTAGGTCGAACTGACTGAGGCCCCCCGTGTGCTGGGACTGGTGGAGGTGTGTTCTCTTTTGTCGGTGATGGGATGCGGGGGCTGCCGGTAAGGAGATTATCGTTGGAGTGGTGGCTGGCCCAGGAATGCGGAGGGGGCTCGACTTTGGATGTGTGATCAATATGAATAGGCGAGGGTGCATTTAGACGACCGCCAGTGGCGGCCGGAGGTTGTAGAACCTGACGCCCGTTCTCGTCCTTTAGTGTCATGACGCTAGATCTCTTGTCAAACCCGAGTAGCATCTTGCTGAAGCTGCCACCGAGATCAAAGCTGAGATCCTGGTCTACCTTGGGGGGAGTGATGGTGGCGTCTGTCGAGCCGGTTGTCGCCCTAGCCCTACCACTCTTATACTGTTCAGGTACTGCGGGAGTGATCGGCACGTCTTCGTCACCGGCGGGCACAGAAGGTAACTGTTTCTTGGAAGCACCAAAGGACCAAGATCGTCCGGCCGACTTGAGGAAACCCGATGGGCCTGGTTTGGTTAAGGGAGGTTGCTGAGGTGCGTCTGTTAGAGATCTCTTGTTGGGCAGTCTCCAATCGTCTTGACCGTTCAAGTCTGCGGAAGATGGAGCGGTTGATGCAGCGCTGTGTCGAGAAGAGTTGTCGGTCGAGTTGGTCTTGGTAGTGTTGGACGACCCGCTGCCACTAGTGAAAGAGTCAGCCCCGTATCCACCCAGGCTCCATTTCGATTAAATTCTGGACCGGGTATGGGCTCAAGTTGAGACACCGTAAACTTAAATTGGCAGTCCGTGTGGGAAATTGAACAGGCAATCACTGTGGCAAGTGCTGCCGGAGCAGCCGCAGGCCCAGTGGAGTGGAAATCGATAAAAAACGTACCGGTTCTTGGGCTTGTAGTCGGCAAAGATGTTGTCCTCGACAGAGATGTCGGACACTGTTGTTTTGGGGAGAGTATGCGTTTTTGCTGACAACCTGACGCCGCCGTCAAATGACTTGCCGTTGCCTTCAGCCACCTCGGAACGATCTAGGACGCGGAACGAAGGTGCTGCTATGTCATTTTCGCTCTCTGCGGTTGACTTCCGCTTGCCAAACGCGAATCTAGGCATAAGAACTCAGAGGCTGGCAGTAGTTGACACGATCAACTACGGCCCATGAATGCTCAATTCCCCGTCAGCGGATCAACTTGTCGGGGACGGTGCTGACTGTCGACGCTGGAGAGGGCGAGGTTATAGGCGCCGCTGTCTCGGGTGGTGTAGGGAGTTGGGGCAGGATCAGCCCGGAATACGAGGCGGCAGTGGCGCAGATTGGGGCAGTCGGAGGCTCTGAGGTATAATATGCACCCTCAAACAGAGTCGAGCGACGGGAGAAGCCCGAGAAGGGTCTTTTCTTTGACTCCGACTTCAACTGTGACGCGACTAGCCGGTGGACTGCATGTTAGGGGATGTGAAGTTAGCCTTTGTGCCCTGAGAACCTGACGCCGCCGGCCGCTGCTTTTCCAGACGACGCACGACGTGACATCATTGTAGAATGCGAGGGCGGCAGGAGGGCTCCGAGGCGATGGCGGTTGCTAGAGACCAAGGCCGGAGAAGATTGCAGTATCGTCGGCCCCAGTGTTCGGCCCCAGCCGGCTACTGGGAGCGGTGTCTGGGCACCCAGTCTGCGTGGATCGCAGACTGCTGTTGCTACCCGGCGGCCGCATCACCCTCACTCCAAGCAGGTCGCTCAGGTTGCTGGGTGCTGACAGGAGACGGCTGGGGCCCAAGCTGGATGTGGCAGCAGGTGTGGAAGGGGATGACATTGTCTGCACTTACGCGATGAGTCGGATGCACACGCACCACACACACAAAGTAAACAAGTGGTTCGGTGGTGGCCAGGCTGCGTCCAATGACGACGCCAAATTAGAGCCTCGGGTGGAGGTGAGCGAGCAAGGAAATCCGCGAGACGAAGAGGAAATTCAGAACGAGGGCTGGAGGAAGAAATCCGAGTCGAAGCAATCGGGGTGGTGGATGTGAGTGACACGGCGATGCAGCAGAATATCGTCGGGTCGAGCGAGTGGCGCGGAGCCAGAGGGTTTCGTCGGAGGGAAACGAAAGGACGTATGCACAGTACGGCACAGTACAGGGACTTCAAGAAAACGATTGACCGGTGCAGAACAGCCCGAGCGCAAGGAAAAAGCCACTAGAAATTACGGAGTGCTTCAGAAGAAAGAGGGAGGACGATGCTGCCTGCTTGTTGCTTTGCTGCAGAGAGAAACACCGCTTGTGGGGGAATGGGGAGGTAGGGTACAGAGGGAAGAGTTGCGAGAGAGAGAAAAAAAAAACACGAGATTGATCGATTGATTGCTTGTACGATTGATTGACAGATTAACATACAGACAGGCAGGCCGTCATTCAGTCAGTCAGTCAAGCAGGCAAGTCAGGCAGGCACTCACAATTCAGGCGGCGGCGGCGGCGAGAAGGGGAAAGGCGTGCTCTGGCGGTTGGCTCAGCCGATCCTCTTGTGGTCGGACAGGGCTCCAGGTTCCCATTGCGTCGATTGCCCCCGTGCGCTAGACCAGCCGGCCACGGTGCATACGGTATTTCTCCAGCACAACACGACACCCACCTGCCACCACACCAGGGGACCAGTACCTCCCACACAGGCACAGTACCTAGCCTACCGTCACTAGTGCACCCAGCAGCGGCACCGGCCCAAAGCACCAGGACAGTTGCAGCCATCCTGTCGATGGCCCAACGGGGGTCCAGGACCCATGGGCGCCGATCCAGGCATGCTTCCCTGCCACCCAGGTGGAGAAGCGATTAATGCTAGACCCGTCTTGCCATTCCAAGGTCGACAAGCCGAGCTATTGCTATAGCATTGTACGGGCAAGCTCCCATGCCCAGGTCTGCCAGGCGCCTACTGCGAGGTAACGGTAGGGTAGCTGGGTAACTATGGTATGGCCTGGGTTTGTAGGCACGGTGGAGTATGTCCGGGTGATGCATTACACAGGCAGAGCAGCTCAGTTATTAGCACGCAAGACGTGCCATGTCCGTTGCTGTGTTATCCAGCTGTCTAGTGTAGGTGTCAAGCATCCTTTACTGCCCAGCCTACTGCACCGCAAGCCAGGGGCAGGTGGCATGGGTGCTGGCCGTGGTCTGGGGCTGGTCTTGCCCATGTCCGTCGGGCTGGGGCTGGTGGAGACGGCTTGTCTACAGCAAAACCACGTGTACCTACGTACCTACCAAGGCAGTATCATCATCCAGCCAGTAGACTAGACCACCGTGCGGCTGGACTGCCTCCCCGTTCAGCTCTTCGTCGTCTATCATCTTGCAGCAACATCCGCCATTCCGGCGAGCTATCCTCTGGACGAGATGGTAGATCTTGGAACCTCCTTGCCCGGGTCAGGTAAGAGATGAACCGCCCTGCCGGAATCAATCGGTGATTTGGTACCTTTTTACCTTGTGCTTCACACCCACCCACTCAGCCCAGGTACGCTGCAGTACATTCGGAACCCAGGGTTCCTTTGCACTTCTCGCCCAGGGCACGGCGGGTAACCTTGTTGATCATATGTACTGCCACACCCTGCCAGGTTCCTCGAAGCAGGCACAGTATCGTACCCAGAAGCTTATTTTAAAATTAGAGACGTCCTGGAGCTCCCATTCCATCATCAACCCACAGCAACGCAAATGACAGTCATGCTTTGCTGTGCCGTGCCCTGTTATCCTCTTGCTACTCTCCTGCTCGTTCGCCCTCAACCTGCCTTGCTTGGGCTGACCTTGCCGGCCCCGGCTGTGCTGTGCTGTTCTGGCTGTGCTGGTCAATGGACAACGGCTCACGACGTAATAATGCCCCACGAGATCCCCGCCGGATGGTTTTTTTTTGTTTCTCTTGTTTTCTCCGACACGACGCGGGAGGGCGCTGGCCAGCCAGACAAGGGAGCTCCCGCCTCGCCCCGTGTCCCGGTCTTTGCAGACTCCTGCGGCCCAGCAAGCCACATCGCCGCCCCCTTTTTTGTAATTGGGTGACATCGCCGGCCAAGCTCTACCACGGGTGGCGTCGCTGGTCGAGCCTGGCGCCAGCCTTTGGATGGTGGTGGTATGGCTCTATTTTCCATATGGCCATTGGAGGAGCGGAAGGCCTGTTATCCCTCGCTCGCACCCCGAGCAGGTGGTAGTTGAAGTGGACTTGGCGTTGCAAATTCCCCATGTATTGGCAATGCCAAACTGCAAGCCTCGGGCAGACAGGCCCAGTACAGTCACGTCCGGACAATACCTTTCTGCGACCCATGGTTTTGGAGCACCCTGATCCTCCACCGCGGGCGCCTCGGGTGGTCCAGAGACCCGCGCAGGTGCTCACCGCCGCGTATGGTCCGGGAAGACTCCATTGTAGACGAGGGCGCGTGTGCAGTGTCTCGAACAAAGTCTTCTGCCCTGCACGGGAAACTTGCTGAGATATGTCCGGTCCAGGTATTCCCAATAGTCTGCAGATCACCTACGCCAAGTCTTCCTCGTTTGTACTTTTAGTGTGCAGGAGAAGCTTCAAGAAAGCCCACTCTTTCCAGCTCCGTCTCCGTCATGGGCTCGTCTATATGATACACCCTATAAGCCCTGCCCACTGGCTACCGAGAAGGCGAGCAAAATATATCAGACCTTCTCCGGCAAGCCGGTCAGGCTCTAGACCGCGACGGTTCGCAGTTGTGCCTCAAGACACATCGCCGCCACTCCAGGCGGGGGTGGAGCTTCAGTGGCGTCCTTCCCGCGCATCTTTGCGACAAGACACAGCATTCTGCACTCCCCGAATCTGTCTCGCGAGACACAACTTCCCCGGCCAACCAGTGGGCGTTTGAGGCCAGCCCGGAGGGCCACGTAACTCGTCTTACCTCCGCGGCCGTGGGAGTGCGAGCCGGACTTGCATTCCAGCCCTACACAGATCGCCGCGCAGGTGGACCGGATGAGCAGTTGCTCTAGATCCAAAACAATCCAGAATCTTGATCAGCCGAGAAAAAGGAGGGTAATGGGCTAAAGACGCGTCTGGCTTGGAGTCTAGAAACGTCCCAGCGACCGGTGGGACCCGAACTTTTTTTCTGCCAATCTCGTAGCCCTGCCATTCAGCCCGCCAGCCCGCCAGCCCTTGAAGGGTTGCTGGGGCATATGATATGTCAATGTCAATCCGGACCAGGCGCTGGTGCTGCAGGCTTGCTGCTACTCATGATGACCAAGCCGTCCAGCCAAGGCCGTGCACAGTGGAAATTGAGATTGCTGGATCGAAGGTCATCAAGCTCACACTTGCGATTGACCTTTCGTCATGGACTCGTGGCCTTCTCCAGCTCCCGGCCACGCATTTTGTGAGGAGGAGGTTGGTGCAGCTGCTGCAGCTGCAGCAGCCCAACATGATTGCCATTGTTCGAGGCCGCATGCAGCCTCCACAGCTCCTCCACACCAACAATCGAGGCACACCTGCTCGGGATACGGGAGTCGCAGGAGCCCTGAACCCTGTTACTGCAGATCAGATCCCTGGCCTTGCATCCGGGCCTGGCTAGCCCCGGCCCCTCGGTCTGTCCTCTCGCAACGCACACAGCGAACATGGCGGTCCGCTCGATGTTCATTTGCCCGCGACGCGACTCATCAACAGACCCAGATTTTTACTGAAGTGCCGAATGCTTGTGTGGTATGGCCATCGAAACAGGTAACGAATAGCATAAACAAGAAAGGCGATGCCCTTGGCAAGGTACACGCAAACTTCCAACCTGCACTGCACCCATTAAAGGAGGTGCCCTGTTTGGTCACAGGAGGATTGACATTCGAGAAATGGCCATCTGCAAATCCGACACTTCATTTCGTCTGCATCAGCTCCAGCTCCTCCAGGCTCGCAGGTTGGCAGGTTGGCTCTCTGCCTCTGGGAACCTCGCACAAGATGCAGCAGTGCAGGCTCGGAGACCGCAACACGAGGGCTCCGAACAGTTCGATGGCCTAATCTCGGTGCGATGCGCTGCCGACCACGCCCAAGGCTCTAAGTCGCCCGGCAGGTAGATCTGGGACGCATTCTAGCAAAACTAGACTGTTTTCTGCTGGGGCCATCCGGGTGCTGAACAACTCGTTCCGGCTGCGAGATGCGGCTCACCAGGCCCTGTTGCAAACTCACGTCAGGGCTATGCACGTAGGCAGACGAGCCTCGGCCGGCTGTAAGCTGGCGAGATTGCCCAGGCCATTGCGAAGAAAATGGCCCAAAGCAGCCGTCATCCCCCACGCCCGGATGGCTAGAACACGAGCTAGGAGTATGACATGTCTCGAGATCCGGAGGGAGGCACGGTCAAAAGACAAAAAGCACCTGACGCAAGAGAAAGGGGTCCAATGCCCGCGTCCGCGCTGCTCCAACTCTTCCCAAGTCACTGCCCAGGCCTGCCGGGGGAGTCTGACAGGTGTGCCCCAGAAGCGGCCTCCCTAATAAAACGGCGCAGATACGAGCTCTGATGGGAACGCCGACCGACTTGACAGCACGGTTCGATGGGAAGACCGACGAGCTCGGGGTTTCCCTCTGAGCCGTTTTGCTGCGAGCGCCAGCACATGGGGCGATTCCCCACATTCTTTGGTGGCTCCTCGTCATGTTTCTATTCCCAGATACTGTGGTATCAAACGACGTCTCCCCTTTCCCTGGCGCCGCGTGTGATCGGCAGCCCAGTGCAGGTTATCAGGGTTATGTGGCAAACCAAAAATGTCGCATGCAGGCGTGGCTCTGGCCAATCCGCGCCTGACCGCCGGGATCCAGAAGGGTTGGGCTGGTTGGGAAGCCAGTTCCTCTGGGGAAGAATGTCTCCATACTCTATTCCGTACCACAGTACAAGTGTCTGACATGCGCCCGGCTTTCGAGTGAGCTCAGCGCCAGCACATGCAGTGGCTGCTCTCCTCGCAGCCTCTGCTTGGGCCAAGCCGTACCGCCGTCGCTAGTCATGACCGCCGGTGGAGGCGGATTGCTAGGTCTGTTTCCAATTGCCTGCTGGCTGAGTTTCGTGTCCGTCTTTTCAAAACCTCACCCAGTCTCATCGGCAACCAAGCCTTGACCAGAAGACGACCCGTGTGCGGCTGAGCTGCGGGGCCCTCGCGGACCCGAAAATGGATCGTGTCACGGTGCGGCAGGTCGGGGTCGACGGGAAGCAAAGGCGGGAGCAGGGACGGGAGCAGGACTAGGAGTGGACACCCTTCGGCCTGCCGATCTCCCACTGCCCCCCGCTGGGCTGGCTGACCCGCAGTCGGGGGGGCTTGCTTTTGTTTCTCCGGTGGGGGTCCAGCCAGACTAAAATTTCCAAAGCCGCAAGGGACTATGGAGGGGTAGCTCTTGCAACCCGTTCGTAGACAGCATCCCGCCGCCGTCTCTCAGGTTAATTTTCCTCGTTCCCTGGCTAGTGTTCTCCCCCCCAAGCACGCGGGGCACCCACCATCACCATGGCCTCTCCGTGCCGCATCGTCGTCATGGCCAGCGGCAGCGGCAGCAACTTCCAGGCGGTGCTCGACGCCGTCGCCTCCGACCGCATCCCCAAGTCGCAGATCGTGCGGCTCTTTGTGAACCGCAAGACCGCCTTTGCCGTCTCGCGCGCAGAGAAGGCCGGCATCCCGTCCGAGTACTTCAATATGGTGTCCGGCGGGTTCCAGGCCAAAGGGGAGAAGGACGCGGAGAAGCTCGCTGAGGCCAGGTCACGGTACGACGCCGCCCTGGCCGAAAAGGTGATACAGCAGAGCCCTGACCTGATTGTCCTCGCCGGCTGGATGCACGTCTTCACGCCTTCGTTCTTGGACCCCTTGGCGGAGAAGGGTATCCCCATAATCAACCTCCATCCTGCCCTACCAGGTGAGTGCTTGCTACCCCCTCCTGGCTGCCTAAGCCCTACACACAGCCGTGTCTCGTCTCGTCCTCGACGACAATTTCCTCCTCCCAGCATGCGTCGTAGCCTCTGCTGACACTACCTCCCTATCAATAGGACAGTTCGACGGAGCCGGCGCGATTGAGCGAGCATACGAGGACTTCCAGGCAGGCAAACTCGAGAACAACCGCACCGGCATCATGATCCACTACGTGATCGCAAAAGTTGACAGGGGCCAGCCAATCATGACCCGGGAGATTGAGTGCCGGGAAGGAGAGACGCTGGAGGGGCTCCAGCAGAGGATACATTCCCACGAGCACGAGCTGATCGTGGAGGCGACCGCCAAGGTGGTCGGCGAGTTGCTGGCCAAGAGGGACAGCGCATGAACGCGCTCTGTCACTCCTTCGCGAAACGGCAGAATGCAGCAAGGAGCACTGCAAAGCAGAGCTCGCCGCCGTGGGCCGTCATCGTACGTGCATAGCCGGGCAGATGCTGGCTGACAGCCGCACTCAAAGGCTGTCGCGTCTACCCAAAGGAAAACATAAATACCAGTGATACCCAGATCATGTCATACTGTGCAAATGGTGAGATTGCTGGCCAGAGTCCCCTGGCAGCGTTCGTAGAAGCTTGATGGATATATAAGACTGGAATCGCACGCTGGGGATGGTATCGATGACCAGCCAGTTTGCCTGATCTTACGATGTCCATGCGATATTCTTTTGCGCATTCTTCCACTCCGTCTCGTGCAAAACAGCAGTCTCATGCAGAGGCGTCGAGTCAGTCAACTTAGCACCGTCGCTATCGGTCTCGTCCATGACACGCCTGCAGGCGGATTTTGGGGCTTCGCTGCTCGGTGCTGTACACGCCCACGTGCTTAACATCTGGTCCACCGCAAGAACATAGGCTTGACGATCGGCCAGAGTAAACAGATCTGAGTGATTACAGGAACCGTTGTGGGTGTCGGGAATAGGCAGGCACTGGCAGGACATGTTTTCTGGGTAGTGCTCCTGCCTGTTTCAAAGCCACGGCGTAAAGGAGCCGCAGGGTAGCCGCAGCTGGTCTTGGCATTGCTTCTTTGCCCCAAGATTTCTTGACCGAAAGATGGAAATGTATGGATGCGAGATTTGCGAGCTTTCCGAGGTTGAGATCGGCTGGACTTGCACTTGTTGGATCGTCCGGTCGCAGGAGGCGAGATATCAGCAGAGGCGAAAGGCAATTGCTCATTACTCACGGGCAATACGACGGTAGCATTTCCATTACAAAATCACATTCACATCGACCCGGAAGGGCAGCTTCGGCCAACACGCCCTGAGTCTCGTGCTTGCAGCAAGAGGGAGGGGCGGTGTGGTTCCATGTCCGGACGTAGGCATGGACCCGAGCACCGTGCACACAGGACCGCCCGGCCGAGAGGCAATAGTTGAGGCGGCTCAGCTATAGTTTACCGTCTGTAGGACCATTGTATGGCCTCCAAGCACCCGTCTACACTACGTGTGCCTGTCACGATGGGACGAGGACAACCAGTTGCCAGGGTAGCAAGGCCCTGCCTGTCGACGAATGCCGGTA
This sequence comes from Diaporthe humulicola, assembly GCA_038088545.1. Lineage (NCBI taxonomy): Eukaryota > Fungi > Ascomycota > Sordariomycetes > Diaporthales > Diaporthaceae > Diaporthe > Diaporthe humulicola. Next base: position 332,114 of record JBBWSL010000017.1, read on the forward strand.
TTCGAGCCCCACCGGCGTGCTGATCGGTTTCGGGGCCATCTGAGCGACCCCGATGGCGAGTGTGATACCTGAGACAGCCATTGAAAGCACAAGGAACGACCCCAAATTGATCGACCAAGATGTGTCGTCCCGAACAAGACCCTTCATCCCTTCCCAATGGCATCGTCCAGCAGGCCTGAAACCAGAAGGGGTCCAAAGTGCCGAGCAAGGGTCCCAATCAAGGGTCCCAGGGCGGCAGTGTTGACATTGACACTGACAGTGACGTTGGCACACACACACACATTCTATTTCTCAACGGCATTGGCCTTCTCATTGGTGGTGACATTGTGGTCATGCACTGGTGCTGTTGTTTCCTGCAAAGCGGCCCGCGGTGGCCTCATCTCAGGCGGGAACTGTCGTGGCCCGGCTGTGGAGAGGGTTTCAAGAAAAGAAGCGGCCGTTTCCTGCGGCCCAATGTGATGATGTGCTGCGTTTTTTGCCGCATAGAGATAGTATGTATGGGGTTAAACTGCAGAAGGGTATGCTCCTCAGCATTGTAAGTAGGTTCAGCGGTAGAGAGATGCGCGTCACCCAAAACGCCCCCGCGGCTCCGAGCCAACGCCCACTCTTTTCCTCCCATGCTGCAGCATGCGGCCCGGCACAAGCTGCCCTGGCCAGCAGGATCGCCCAGGGATCTGCGGGGATGACCCCTAGGCCGGGAGGTGCTTGGGACGTGTCCAACGTTCGGCTCGCGCATAGTAGCATGTAGCATGTAGCAGCGTAGCACGTAGCACGCAACATGCGAAAAAAGTATGGGTGTGTATGAACTCCTCGACGTCGCTGGGCTCTTGGCAGGGCCTCAAATCCTGCAACACCGTTGTCGGATTGGGACCGGGTGAGGAATTGTTGCAGCAGAATGCATAGTCATGGCACTGTGATGCTGCTATCCTGATTGTTCTACCGCACACCCGGCATGTGCATCCGTAGTCTCGTAGTCTCGTAGTCTCCTCCGTACGGCCCGCTAAGGGACGCGTATTTAAAGCGATGCCCAGCGCCGCTGCTCCTCTTGGCTCGGTTTATGTTGTCTTGTGTGTGTTTGTCCTGTCCTGTCTCGTCCCGACCTGTCCCTGCCCAGCCTCGTCCTGTCTTGTGGGTGGATCTGCAGCTTCTTTTATACACAGCCTGCTTCTAGGGCGGAACTTGGACGACTTGGCCCCCCACTGCTGCGGCTGCAGATGCCAATCTAAAAAGGCCGAGTGCGGCTCCTTCATCTCCTTCGCCTCCAGTTCGCACACCCGTGGAATATAGCACAAAGGAAAAACGATCCAGAAGAGCGCTCCTGTCTGTTCAATTGCAATCGCCGCAGCATCCCACAGCTGCTCCCGACCTCGAGAACGCCTCGCGTGCACCCGGGCATCCTCTTGGGCGGATTTGAGCGTTGTGACGGTCCCTGCTGCGTCCCTGCCGCGCCCCAGCAAGCACAAAAAACCCGAACATGACGTCCCCTTCACATCACCCGCGGCGGCCCTCGTCGCTTCTGCTGCAGCAGGACGAGCCTAGCATGCTGGCTTCAAAGGGCCATGGCACCCTCACATCACTCATCAGGAACCGCTCCCAAGCCTCGTTGCAGAGCCCCGCGTGGAAGGCCTACCACGACGAGGAGGAAGCCGTTCCCAGCGGCGCCTTTCCAGACTGGACCGCCTTCAGGCACCGGAACAGCGTCGACGACGACGACGACGATCATCGCTCTCTGGCCGAGGAGCGTCGCCTGAACGCCCTTCTCACCGGGCCACAGATGCGCAGCATGCGTCTGATCGGCAGCACAAACCCTCGTTATAAGTGGGAAGGGTATTGGAAGACCGAGGACCAGCTGAAGGACATGTCGACCAAGTCGGTGCGAGGCTACTACGAGCGCACAAACTACCTGATCCAGCAGTATCTGTACATCGACAAGCTGCTGGACTCTTCCCTGCCCCACGACCTCCTGAACGAGTACAACCACATGCCTCTCTCGGCCTTCCGCCGCGGCGTTGAGGTCCCAACCACAATTTCCGAGGAGCCCTCCACCCCGAGCAGCTCGTCCAACGGCCAGCCCATATCCAGCTCCGCCAGCGGCTCCGGCTCCGGCACGGCATCTGGGTACGGCACTGCGGTGAAGAAGGTGAAGCGGACGCCAAAGGATATCTACCGCCCAACCAACCTGGAGTCTTCCTCATCAGACATATCGGTCATGGAGGCAACGCCGCTCCTCATCAAGAGCATGAACCAGGGCGGCGCTGCCAAACCCGACACAGACCCCGAAGACGACGACAAGGCCAAGCCCGAGATTCCTTGGGCCGACGACGACGACGTCGACAGCGGCGCCCGTATCGTCACGGTGGCCATCTACGTCAACTTCATCGCGAACCTCACCCTCCTCCTGGGAAAGCTCGCCGTCATCATCACAGTGCCCTCCGTGTCCGTGCTCGCCAGTCTGGTGGACGCCGCCCTCGACTTCCTCTCGACCGTCATCGTCTGGATCACCACCACCCTGATCTCGCGGCAGGACCAGTACCGCTACCCCGTGGGGCGGCGGCGCCTGGAGCCGGTCGGCGTGCTGGTCTTCTCGGTCATCATGATCACGTCGTTCGTCCAGGTCGCCCTCGAGGCCCTGTCGACGCTCGCCGGCAAGGACCACACCGTCATCCAGCTGCCGGCGTCGGCCATTGGCATCATGGCCAGCACCGTCATCATCAAGGGCCTGTGCTGGTTCTGGTGCCGCCTGATCAAGAACTCGTCCGTGCAGGCGCTCGCCGACGACGCCATGACCGACATCATCTTCAACCTCGGCTCCATCGCCTTCCCGATCGTCGGCTACTACGCCGGCATCTGGTGGCTCGACGCCCTCGGCGGCCTGCTGCTGTCCATGGTCGTCATCTTCAACTGGAGCCACAGCGCCAGCGAGCACATCAAGAACCTCTGCGGCTTCTCCGCCACTGCCGACCAGCGCAACATCCTGCTCTACCTGACCATGCGGTTTGCCAAGACCATCCGCCAGATCCAGGGCCTGCAAGCGTACCACTCGGGCGACAAGCTGAACGTCGAGGTGGACATTGTACTGGATGCCAGCACGTCGCTAAAGGACAGTCATGATCTTGCGTAAGTTAACCTCCATTTGTCCTTGATCCCGCGGTCGGAGGAACCAATCAACTGACTAATCGGCAAACAGTGAGAGTTTACAGTACGTATTGGAATCTGTCCCTATCGTGGACAGGGCCTTTGTACATTGCGATTATGCTAGTTATAACCTGCCAACACACATGGAGCAGCAGGCGGCTTGAGCCGGGTGAGCAAGGCGTACAGGTTACCACATCAGGGCGGGGAGTTTTTGTGTGGGGTTTTTCGGGCGGGCATTCAAAAAGGCGTTTTGATCCGTGTCTGGGTAGGTGCGGAAGACTTTGGTTATATCTAGAGAGAGGAGTTCGAGAGAGAATCTATCTGCCAGGAGCGCCACTGCGAGTCGGTCGCATGCTCTCCAACGAGGTCACCAATGACCTTCCCTTTTCCAAACACCACCAGCGCACGTTCTCCAATATTGCTGTAGGAGTGAGATGATTTGGACAACTCTGGTGCAACCACGTCCCCCGCCCAATGATCAAGGTTACGGACCAAAGGAAACCGAGAGGGCCGAATGTGACATTCCGGGCCAGAGTGGGCTGTGCACACCTCGTCTATGGAGTAATAATATTCTGAAGTGTCCGGCAGGCCGTGCAAAGAGGCAAGGTTAATATGGCTTGCCTCACACAAAGGAAGAAATTTATCGAAAGCAATGTACATCTCGACACGATCGATACACATAGGACTTGGAAGTGGTCCGACCCATGCTGGAACTAACAATATGTATTAAAAGTAATTTTACGTAGTGAAATGGCCGTGTTTCCTCAAGCGCCAATAAGAATATCAACAAGCCCAATAGTACTAAACCCCTCTAATACGGGATGCCGTTGGTCATGAGCTGGAACTGGTCGTAGATGCCCGTCGAGTAGCTCGAGTGGCTCTTGCGGACCAGCTCCTTCATGAAGTCGGCCGCCTCCCTCTCGGTCTTGTCCAGCACGAAGCGCTGCTTGAAGTGCTCCACGCTCTCGGGCTTGAAGCACGGCAGCCCGCTGTCCATCATGAGCAGGACGATCTGGCTCAGCTTCTCGACGTGCGTGCGGCTCGCCAGGAACGACTTGACGATGAGCTCCTCGAACCACTTGAACGACTGGTGGTTCGTGCTGCCGCCCATGACGGCCACCATCTCGGACGTGAGCTTGAACGGCGCCCGCTCGAACTTGATGCCGCCCGGCGCGATGTCGAAGCAGAAGCCAAAGTCGATGTGCAGGATGTGGCCCGCGTCGTCGATCATGATGTTGCCGTTGTGCCGGTCCTTGAACTGCAGCAGGAACGAGATGAGCGAGTACGCCGCCATCGACTTGACAAAGTTGTTGCGCGCCTGCTGGAACCTCAGGGAGTCCTCGTTGCCGTACTTGGAGATGAAGTAGTCGTACAGCCCGTTGACGGCCTCGCGGCCGAGCATGTCGCGGGACACCGAGTTGGGCAGCACGTCGATGACACCACAGCCAGGCGCTGTAGCGGTCACTCGGTACGGGAAGACGTACACGTCCAGTCCGACGCTGTGGAAGATGCCGCGGAAGGCGGCGATCATCTGGAGGGCGAGGACGTCTTGACGGCAGTCGTCGCCGACCTTGAAGATGGCCGACTGCCAGACCTCGATCGTCTGCTCTGTGGGAGCCGGGGCTGTGCCGCGTTCCACGGTGTCCTCGATCATGCTGCCCGTCTCCTCCAGGCTGCCCTTGTCCTTCTTGATCCGGAAAGTGGCCATGAACGGTGCTTTTGCGTGACTCTGAAGTGGCTTACCAGACTTCCGGTCAATGCCAATAACAACACCATCTGGGTTACTGGGAAGATAAACGCCAACTTCGACCTTGATGTTGCGGAGCTCCTCTTCAATCTTCTGCGCCTTCTCCGGCTTAGACTTCTTGATCAGAGGTTTGAGTTTACCAGAGATACCTGTGACCTCATCGAAGAATGTGAACTCTCGTTCGTAGAATTCTCGATCAACAGGATCGAAGCTGTCAACCATTCTCTCCATTACCTTGTCCAGCGTTGGTTTGATATCATCGGGCTATGTCAATCGTCAGAACATCTGAACTAGGCCATTTGAAGCGGACAATACTCACAACTGAGCCGTCGTCGTCTTTGTACGAGTTGGCCTTCATATTCCATATAATCTGGTGTGCAAAGAGCTGGGAGAATTGCGCAGTCTCTATGATATAGCGCTCAACGTAGCCTAGTGCATCATAACGGAGTGTCTGCACGATCTGGGGGACGTAGAAGAAGGTCACATCAACAGAGTGGCTTTCAAGCGCCCGCATAGCATATTGGATCAGGAAAGGGTGATTCTGATACGCTGGCAGGAAATATGTGACCGCGGTTATGGGATTGACGGGAGCCCAGAACAACAGGAACTGCACAAATCAGTTAGGTCAGGCTCAGATACGCTGGTATGGGCAACTTACCCTCAACTGGTTGCTGATATCACTGGGGAGAGAGCCGCCCAGGAGAATTGGCAGAGCCTCAGGCTCCCTGACAGCCTTTTCAGGGTATGTGAGAAGCAAGGTTCGAATTTCCTTGAGGATCCGAGGGGACTGGAATCTTGTGCAGAGCTCTATCGCGAGTGAGGGGCTCTCAGCCCATGCCGTGCGAATCAAGGGAAGCAAAGCATTCTAGACAGTCGTTAGTTGGGACACGAACGGTGGCGGGCATCGAAACCTTACCTCGAGTGATCCTTTGCCGGTGTGAACCAGGGTCGATGGCCTTTGTACTGGTTCGCTCAGAGGATAGACCCAAACCGTCAGCCTGGACTGCTCACTCTCCAGCAAGAGCAGCAAGAGTTGTTCCTTGGATTGGAGAGCCTGCAGAGACCTGAAAGTGCCAACGGAATGGGCTCCAATGAAGCCGACAGCTTTGACAGCGTTTATCACATCTGTTATCAGCCGGATTTCAGTCTTCATCTGTAGCATATTGCTGCCGAAAGACCACTTGGGGGCATGACAGAACCAGCTCAATGCTGCGGACAGCAGTTTGTCCTTCAGACGCCATTGTGACACTGGACCAATAGTGGTCGAAGTCCGCAGGACCTTGAGCCCGAACAGAACAAGCTGGAGCCTTAGTTCTCTAGCCAGAGGATGGGGTGTGGCTGTCTGCAGCTCCTCCATCGTTACATCAAGCAGCCTGACGAGTACTTTTTGCGTGTCAGGGCTACCCAATCGTGTCGCATTGAAATGGCTGCCGAGGAACTCCAACAGGCGGGCATGGGGCGAAAGAAGGTTGTGGACCAGTTGTTTGCGTTTCGTAAGAGCCTCTTGATCACTAGGCGCGAATTCTTCTCTGAGAAAGAACGGGTCTGGGGATGTTATCGCCGTACTGAACAGGCCAAGCTTCTTGTGGATACTGAGCTCCCACTGCTGCGATATCTCGTTGAGGATCCGAGGCTCCCAAATTGGGTTCTCGTTCATGACGCCCAACCACAGCGAGATCCCAAGCTTGATGGCCTGCTTTGTGAACATGGCGAACGGTATGCTCACGAGATGATGCGCCACAGCGCATTCCACCCCTGACTCACTGCGACATAACAGAGCAGCGGCCCGACGAAGGATATCACGGACGTCGACCATAGGCGTATTCCGTTTCTGCAGAATGCGATTTTCGATGTGAGCCAAAGCTGTGACTGCGTCGGCACTCTCCGTGTCGGCACCTGATAGATAAGATGCCCTTCTGTCGATCCGCATAAAGGTCAGCCACTCCAGGCTGTGATCTGGTAACGCCTCTGCATAGCGATATTCCTGGCGCGTGGTATATTGAGCAATAAAGTCTGACGCTGTGTTGATGTTGGCCTCTCCCATGCCATCAATCGAGATCAGTCTCTGGTCTGTGACTGGAATGGCGGATCCAAGCTCCATGGCAAAGGACCGGCCAAGGGAAACATGACCATAAGCTCCCTCATCATCGAATTCGGACAGGTGAGTTTGCAGCAGCCCCTTGACGTCCGCTGGTGACAGATTGATGGCTGTCGAGACCCAGCCTCTGGCGGCCTTGTACAACCGGTTCAGGGTGAGCTTTCTGAATGTGTAATCATCAGACAGCTCAACTGTCACGTTCCCACGTTCGGAAGTGAAAGTTGATCTCGGCTCATACATTTCTGTCTCTGCCTCCAAACAGCTTGCCCACATCAGAGAAAGTAGCTCAAGGAGGGCGAACAGTGAGGACCGACGGCACAAAGCAGAGGGCACGTCACGGATGATACGGTCGGCACAGGCGTATGCCGCCTGCTGGACTCGCTCGATCCTGTGACAACAATTGCAGAAGATTGTGGCCAGCTGTGACGCGGCATATTGCGCGGAGAAGGTATTGTTGACGCCTCCGAGCGTCTTCCTCAAGTACTTCTCCACAACAACACTTGTGATCCCCTCCATGACACTGCTAACATCACCCTTCCGCATACTTGGTTCGAGGAAGTACGACAGCACTTTCGTGCAATCACCAGATTCGGCTCTCAGGCTTTCAACAAGATAGGCGGTGTGTAAGAATATAACCTTGCGATAGCTCAAACTCTTGATGTCGGACGCCTTGGATGACACCAGCTCGGTCAGATGTTTCTTCTGCTGCGATTCTCTGTCGGAGCTCATGCCTCGACGAAGCACTGTGTTGAGCTCAATGTCACTCTCAACCTGCTCGCCGCGCTGCTCCGCAACTAGGGGCGGAGAATGAATGGCTATGACCCGCAGATCGTCCGCATATCTCTTGCCGCGGTCAGTGACTGGATTAAAGCCGTGCACAACGATATTAAACCAGGCATCGCGCAGCATGGCGTGAAACTCGTCATCTGCCCAATTGTTCGCGGCCATGTCGTTTGCGGACATGAAAACAGCCAAGGGTTGCAGGAGCTCAGCAATCTCTTTGGCGGCGAGTTCCATGTCGGACTCCCTGGCATGGCTAGTCTGAGATACGTCTCCTTTGGACACGATGCTATCCAGCATGTGATCCCAGTAGATGTCATAGAGCTGGGAGTCCCGGTGGAGATTGGCAGAGATGTGGTTTCTGGCCGCAGTCAACTGCAAAACTGTCAGCTAAAGCCCAATTCGGTCATCTGGAAGGTTAAAACTCACTGCATGCAGAATGATCACTCGGTTGTCCACCACGGCGGCATGGGCAATGCGTGCAAAACTCTTCAGCAGAGAACGGAACTCCAACTGTCCTGCACTCAGAGACAGGACTGCTGCTCCAGTGATGATTCTTGCATCCACCACATTGCTGATCCTGTCATACTTTTGGAGAAGGATGGATTGAGCCAGAGCAGAGATCTTCTCGTCGTTGCAAGCGGTCGCTATGCCGCAGATTGCATCAATGACATTCATATAAACCGTAGACGTCTCTTCCTCCCCGAAAAATTGAAGAGAGATCGAGCTTCCAGTCGATTGTCGTCCTCGGTAAACCTGCGAGTCGCCATTTTCAAGTCCAATTTCGGCTTTGTCGTCCTCCTCAGTGGTGGGACTGAGCACATTGCCGAGAGTGTACAATGTGGTGATGACTGCGTCAGTTGACAGCATCCGGAGCACATAGGCCAAGCATTGGGCGGCTGTCACGACAATATAGCTTGGAGCGCGGCCTTGCACAATGAATCGAGGCAGCAGACGGCTGACATTGGCTCCATGCGTTGGGGACATTCTGCAGACAATCGCCATGGATCGGATGACGACAGAAGCCAGATCTTCATCTGCCATCTGGTCGGGGTCAATGATAGTATCCTCCAACCACGCCATTAGCGTGTCCGTGTCCGCGGCGTCTTCGTTGAGTCTGGAGCAATTCAGGTAGCTGATAAATGCTGCCGCCTTGACCGCACAAGCTATCTTCTGCTGCGACGAGGAGCCCATGCGGATGAAATCGGCGCTAGCCTCCAAGTAATTCAGTTGGTCGATGACAATATTAGAGTAGGTCACCACGGAGCTCGTATCTCCATTCCCACTTCTGCCAGTGCCAGGTCGGAGAAGCCCTTCGCCTGCCATCAAGAGGTCGAGGACATGAGTCTTCTTCAACGCCGATCTTTCTGCGACCAGAAGCGAAGTCGAAGACGTGACGAGTAGCATAAACCTCTGCTGAAGAAGCATCGCTCCCAAGGGTCGCCGGACCTCCTGGTAATGGCGCAGGTACCGCCTCCATTCCTTTGGTGCACGCTCATGGGAGTGCGAATTTCGAATCTTTGAGAAGGCAGTCTCGACAGCGATCAGGAACTTCTCGTTCAGCAACCTCTGCAATCGTTGTATGAGAGCTAGTCGACTTCCCGACTTCCAAAAGTCAGCCTGAGCCGCCGCGGCATCGAGGAAGCCCAGCAGAGACACAGCAATTGAGGCTGTCTGCATAGCATCCGCGAGGTTCACATCGCCGCCTCCCTCTCCCTGCGCAGACATCAAGCTCTCGCTTGCCCGCGCGCAAGCTTTCAAGAACACCGATACATTTGCGGCGACGTTCTCGTATATGTCTGCATCGTGATTTCCGAGACACAGAAGAGCCGATGTCACATGGTAAGAAAGCGACTCGGTGGGAGAGGGTTCGATTCTTCGAAAGAATGGCGAGGGCGCGAACTCTTGCATGTGAGCATCGAGCAGGTAGGGTGACAGTTGCCGAGTCAGCCTGTGGGCATTCTGGCTGTTTTGGACCAGCGGAGCGGCTTTGCAAAGGGACAGGAGGACTTCAAATTCTCGAATTGTCTGCACCATCAGTCAGCGACGCGCGTCAATGGCCATGATCACAGAGTGCTCGCTCACCATGGGCACCCGCCCGAGAGACGAGGGCTGTCGGTGTTCAGACCCATTCGTGCCACTCCTCGACCTCGTATGATGACGATGACTTGGGCAGGCCCTGCAGAGACGATCCAAATCTGACTTCTCGAATGGTACCGTAGGTTTGGACGCTGAGAGGGCGGCGATTCGCTCCAGCGCCTTCGAACGAATGTCTCGAGCCATGTTGGCTTCGGCGCAAGCACGGGTTTCGCAGGGTACCGCAGCAGGGTTGCTTCGTGGCAGAAGCTGGCGAGGAACAAGACAAGAGCAGATAGATCAATTAGATTTTATTCCATCGTCAGACCAGCGGCCGTCAGAAGCATCAGTGTTATATCGAGAGAGTGTGTGTTTGCGCCTGTGGTAGCCCCCAAACTCCTGTCTTTACATAGCAGCAAATGGGCTCGGGCTGACGGCATCCCTTACCTTAGACTATGGGCCCCTTGTCCAAGAGAGATGACAGCTAATAACAAGTCCAATCAAATCCGGCCGTGACAACACTGGGGGCTCCAGCTCGCTGCTTAGTCAAAGCTGCAGCTACCCCTGTCGGCTACAGGCAGAGCAAGGCTGACGCGCCCGACCTCACTCGACAGCTTGTAGCCTCAAGCCCACCACCCATCTGTCGCATACCATCATCACAAACGGCGAACACATCTCACTCTCCTCCAAACCACGCATTACCTCTCACCTGCGCACTACTTCCCTCCTCTCCATCATCAAAACCGCAGAAATGGCTGCCATGTTCAGCCAGAACCCCCTCATGAACGGGCCCAACTACTCGTTCAACGATGCGCCCAAAACCAACAACGGCGAGTTCCGACAACATCGCTTTGACCCGTGAGTGGATGACCCATCCTTCCTTTTGAGACTACCTTCCTCGCCGGGATGCTGACGGCCCTACAGCTACACCGACAACGGTGGCTCCATCCTTGCCATCGCCGGCGCCGAATTCGCCATCCTGGCGGGCGACACCCGACACACCGCCGGCTACAGCATCAACACACGATCATACCCCAAGGTCTTCAAGGTCGGCGGCAGCACGGCCGACCAGCACGACGCGAACCTCGTCCTCTCCGTATGCGGCTTCGCGGCCGACGGTGAGGCGCTCAAGGAGCGCCTCGACACCGTCTGCAAGATGTACCGGTACCGCCACGGCAAGCCCATGAGCGTCAACGCCTGTGCGAAGCGGCTGTCCACCATCCTCTACCAGAAGCGCTTCTTCCCCTACTACGCATACGCCATCCTGGGCGGCCTCGACGAGGAGGGCAAGGGCGCGGTCTACAGCTACGACCCCGTGGGAAGCTACGAGCGGGAGATGTGCCGGGCGGGCGGCGCTGCCGCCAGTCTGATCATGCCATTCCTCGACAACCAAGTCAACTTCAAGAACCAGTTCGTGCCGGGCAGTGGCGTGGGACACGAGCTACAGGAGCGGGAGAAGGTGCCGCTGTCTCGGAGGGACGTGGAGATCCTGGTAAAGGATGCGTTTGACGGGGCAGTGGAGAGGCACATTGAGGTGGGTGATGGACTGCAGATGTTGGTCATCACGAAAGATGGCATTGAGGAAATTCTGCTGCCTCTGAAGAAGGATTAAGCGGGTGTGTGATTTCGAATCTCACCACTGGTTTAGCCTGGAAACTTGTACGATACGATCATGGTACTTGACTCCGAAGACATGCAATGAGACAAAGATTAGATTAACGACATGTTGCGGCCGTTCTCGGGGCCTGTCTGACTTGAATCTAACCAGTACAGCTCAGCGTGACCACACCCTCACCGTAGGAGAACAGGTCGGGTACACCTTGACTTTCAGACAGGTCGCAGGGCTGTTCATCCCGAATCCACCATCAACAGCAGCACATCACAAAAATTGATTGCAGGACGTCGATAACGTACCATCATATCTACGGTGAGAGGTGGCACAAAGCAGGCCAATGCATTGGCGGGGTGATCGTGCCAATTTAGGCTCGTTGCGCGGTGTGTTGAGTAGACCAAAAGATGCCGACTTTTGCACAGCAAGACCTTTTTTGAGCAGGCGCATATTGAATATTGTCCATATTTCTTCAAGCACACCCCATGAAAGTGTGCTAAGTGGGTGCTCACCATCGAGGCAGAAGGCGCTCGCATGTGCCGGGCCTGCCACGACCGACTGTGTCTATGGTGCTGGTGTCACACCAGACATTCTGTAAGCTTGAAACGAGGGTTCCCTTGACTGGACGTACGAAAAAGATTCAGGCGAATTTAAGACTTCTCCAAGGGTTTCTTGCCGTCATTACAGTCTACAACGAGGCAGATTTACTTCTCATCCACATGGTCTTTGAAGCCCAACATAATATCACGGGGATGAGAAATACTCAATTGTATTTTCACTCTCATTATCACGTCAACAGAAGGTAGCTGTCGGACAATGGATGGGACTGGTCAGTCCCTCGCTTATGGCTGAAGCTCGATTGGATGGGTCATATGCTTTCTGCAGACTCTTCTCCCAGTCGGCTGGGAACTTGGTTCCTCGGTGTGATTATACCACGTCTTGACGACTGGACTCAATCTAGGTATGGCCCAGAGTGTCGGGCACATCCGACATGCTGTGTGTGTGTGTGTGTGTGTGTGTATGTGTGTGTGCGTGAACTCAGTGATCGAAGGGGAGGGGGACGGGTAGAACAGACATGAGGAATCGGATCGTGACTGTCAAAGGACGCTTAGATTTCCACAGGAGAAACATCTTCCACGCTGTGAGATTAATTACAGCCTGAACGTGATGCTTTCTGATATGCCTTCTCCGTTGGCATGCGCTGCCGTTGTGAATTCGATGCTGGCTGCGATGGACAAGCAAGTGTGATCTGGACATTGAGTGAACCTTTGTGACATTCTCCAGCCCAACATGTCAGCAACCTCGATCTATTACATCTACATGTTCAGTCGTCTTTCTTGAAGAAGCTGGAGATCTTCCGGTTCCAGACAAGGGATTATGCGCGTCCTGGGCAGAGACCGGCTTTTCAGCAACAGTCAAACTTCTGCCCGAAGACAGCTTTATTTGATACAAGTTTCATTTTGAGAGAAGTCGTTTTATCTTTCTGGCTGTGTACCGTAGCCTACAGTCGCACGGGCGAGGGGGTTGGAGGGTCCCTTCATATCCTACGGCTCGACCAGTTCAGAGGCAAAAGACAAATACTTACAGGCATGGAAGGCATGAGATACAATCCGTGGAGTAATTCTTCTAGTATCACACATTTCTCCTCACTTTCAATTCGAGTCTAGAGATCCAATGAGCGGAAGTATCCAAGTCTGGCTGAAGGCGGTTGAGTCTATTCAGCACCTGTAGATGCAGATTGCACTCGTTCGTATGGCGACTGCCATGGAAATGGAGTATCCGAGCAATCGGAAAGTGATCAAATCCTGGAGGCCACCATAAGAACCCCAGCAAGCGAGACGTGTTAGCGTTCTCGAAATGGAACACGCGGCATTCTAAACTGACACTACTTATATGAGCAATATCTCCTGGGCTGAGCGACCACGCCAGCCATGCAAACTAATCATCTCTAGTGGCACACATATTTCCAGCCGAACGAGTGCTCGACGGCTACTGGGCACCCAAACTACGGCTGGACATTAGATGCCGCTGGGTCAAGCCGTCAGCACCTGGACAGCCTCGCCCCAAACCCACACAGGAAATACCGGGGATGGAGGTGGCGAGAAAGGGTCGTCCGGCCTGTTTACGGCGGTGGCAGTCGGACTGGAGCCAAACCATCTCCCGGCGCGCCAAGATGGGAGCAACTACGACACCTTTGTCGATCGTCGGACGGCGTCCCCGGAGCAAGGTGGGTGCTTGTGTGCCTGGCTCCCTCCCGGGCTTGCGGAAGAACCAAAGTATGTGCAATGGCTTTCGAAGGGGCATAGTTGTATTGAGGTCCAGAGCAGGTGGGTGATCGCCCCGTGTTGGAGTTCGCCACTCTGGAGTTCACCTCAGGGGGCGGGCGTATCTCCCGCAACAGAAGCTTACTGGCGGCGATATCCCGGCCACAGGCTCACGCGGGCAAGATGGCCCGGCCAACCTGGGTGCCTGGAAAGGCCTTGAGGGTACTGTAGCACCCGCCCGCGTTTACGGGACTCGAAACTTCGTCTCAAGGTTTCAAGGGGCGCTCCTGATTGTGGCTCATTGACGCGCGATGGCAAATAACGTGGGGTGGCATGATAGGCCTCAGGACGCTTGCGGGCGGGACCACATCCGTCCCTGCGGACCAGTTCCTGGCCCAATGCCACCAGCCCCCGCCCGCCCATCCCAAGAGCTGCAAACTGTAAAGCAGAATAGGCTCTGCGATCCCTTCCCCATGTAGCTGCTTCGGACAAGATCCAGGGTCCTGCCAGCATGGTCGGCAACAGTGGCAACGGGCTTGCGCGTATGCTCAATGTGGGCAGAGAAGGGGAACTGGGCTTGGGTTTCTGTCACCCCTTGCTACTGGGTGTTGTCCATAATCTATGAATGTCCATTTTTCCCATTCCCACATTGTTTCTGCATCTCTGCCCATTCCCAGCAGTCTGGCGGAAATGATTCACAGGCCGTTTCTCGACAGGTACACAGCGTAAGTGCCCAGCGGCCTGATGGACATGAAAGCTTCCGATACATGACGTCAAGGGTGGGGCTCTTGGGGCACATCGGGTCTTGTGATTGGCTGTTGCAGCTGGCAGCTTCCCCAGAAAGGCTGGAGGAGCTGCGTCGCATGCCCAGAGATTTCAGATGAGGTGTTTTCTTTTGCTGTGTATTTTGACTTCTTCGAATCTTCGAACTGGAATCTCTATTTCTGGACGCATAGACCTGCCCTGATTGTAGTCCGCCGAGGGTTCACATGGGTTTTGTCTCTGCCAGTTCCGCGGGCCATCGACCCAGACTCCAGAAGCCAAAGCCACAGCCGCGGTTCTTGGTTGCAACTGAAAACTGACAAGACCACGGCTGGCTAGTGTCCTAGGGCTACAACCTTGGAAAAGCTCCATACACAGGTCCCCGGTTACCCAAAGAGGAAGGACCCTTGGAGGGAGCTGCCTTGGCCTTGCAGGAACCGACTCAGTCTTCGCTTCGACACCAATGTCTTGAACCCTTCGGTTTATGACGTCAATTAGCAACCTCTTACATCAGTCCGCCCGCCTTGGATTGGTCAAGCTGCTCCAAATCGAATGGCTGCACATGCCTGCCGACCAGTGTCAGTCGTGCAGGACTCTGGTACTTCACTGCGCATCCCTTCCACACATGCAACAGTGAATGAAGCTATTATGCTCCTTGTCGACAGATTGGACAATTTCGACATTCCGACATCACTCGGCGTCAGAAAGAACCTATTTATGGAATCCAGTCCGCTGAACGTCGACTAGGCGCCGCCAGCTCGCACTGGAAGCCAGGTCGGGCGTGTTTACATAGTGCAAGTACGGTACGGTTTCGGCGCCGATGTAGAACTGTCGGCTGGGGGGCCAGCTTGCTTGGTCGCACGGAACTACCCACTCGTGCCACTGTACATGATCCGTACAGCACACGCTCGCCGCATGGGAGCAAGCTATGCCAAGATGTCGGGCCTCTGGGTGCCAGCAGCAGTCTCACACCAGACGCGCAACGACCGGGCTGTCTGGATGGACCTGGGTAAATGCTGTTCCACGCGGACGCGCATTTGTCTCTGAAATCGCAGAATGCACCACGACAGGCACGACGGTCGCGACTGTCCAACAGCCACAGCACGGCACGGCTACCGGGGTTTCCTGTCTGCAGAGCTGCTGTGGCACATTGTCCAGGCTGACCCCCCATCCCCACCGACGTCATCTCCCAGTCCCTTCCTCCACCACCCGCGGCGATCGCTGCCGCGTACAGCACGGCACAGTACGGCCCAGTCTTTGTCTGCAGCAATTGGCTGCCACAGCGCAAACGTGGAGAGCCCTGCGGCTGCTACCGAGCTCCAACAGATGCACCATTTGGTCACTGCCTTGGCTGCTTGGGCGGCCGAGGAGCAGCATCCCTGCTGTGATCGTCAAAAGGGTCTTCTCACCTGCTGCTAGCGCCGAGGAGCCGCGCTTGAGGACTGACTGACTGACTGACTACCCGGTACCTTGGTACCCAGACCCAGACTCGACTCTAAGTCGTGACGAGACCCTTTCCGACGGCACAAAACATGGCGGCCTATCGGCAGAATTTTCGTGTCGAATCGCCAGATCCCAAGGCACGGCCTACAGAGTCGAGGGGCCCTGTCGACCCTGGCAGCCCACCGTGATCAGCGCCACCGCCATGTCAGCTCGTGCGCGCGATCCCTTCCTCTTAGACCTCTGACCACTCCACGGCAACACGCCCGGCCTGAGACCCACCGCCCACCGAGGACTTTATTTCCCCTACCAAGTCGCACCCCATCAGGCCCATCCGCCCTGCCGTCACGCCCCGTCAGGCGTCATGTTTGCATGCCGTCATCATGTTAAAACCCTCAGGGCCTGATGTCATGTCAGGGACGCAGCCTCTGGTGCTTGGGTAACGGTCTGCCTGTTTGCGCACAGTATCAATTTCGAAATTACCGCCCTGGAGTGGCGCTCCCGAGTTCTGGGTGCGTGGGTTTCATCACAAGCTACCGGCGCGTGGTAGTGGACAGCTACCAAACCTGAGTATCCGTTGCTAAGGTAGCGTCGCCGCGACCTCGAGATGGTTCGTCCGACTCGGCTGGGCTGGGCTGGTCTGGTCTGGGCTGTCTGGGTGGGGGAGGTCGTGAAATCGCCACCCGTCTTGCATTCATCCCGCTGACGGGACATCATGCAGTGCCTTGCTCTGTCTGCTGTATGTAGGTACCACCATTGAGCCCCAGTGTGGAGAAAGCTTTGCCTAGCAACCTAGCACGCCAATACATGCCGGAAGGGGTCGCCGTTGCATGCCAGCAACCAGGGTCAAACTCATGTCAGGTGTGTCTAGACAAACCCCCAAGTTTGGGACAAATCCCCTCCCCTCATCCAGCTTGTCACGCAGCCGTTTTGCCATGATTAAAACGCATTGTTGATTAGCGGCCCTAGCACCGAGGCGTGCGAGGCTAGATTCTGGCTGGGTGCTCTGAATCTCGGCTACGCGGCGCCTGAAGCTCGACTGTGTGCGATATCAGAGTACGCTGGAGAGGGCCTGAATGGCTCGTACAGGGCAAGTCCCCCCGATCAGAAAGGATCTGTCAGGGAGACAGTTACCTGACTGTACGACTCACCCCATAGGTGCTCTTTCTTTTGCCTTCCTTCCCTTCCGTCTTTTAGCTTCTTTTGTGTTTTCCTTGGGGGAGAGGGGAAGTCCCTGATGGAAACATGTGCCTCGGGCATGCTCCACGCAGCACGATTTCTACACAGGCCCACGGCCCAGATGCTTCATCCCCCTTCGGCCACCGGGGTGGTAGCACCCGCGTGTGGGAAGACACCCAAAGTTGGGCCAGCCTAGACCAACTGTGGCTCAGCAAGCTCTAGCTGCGACGCCTCTCAACAGGTTGTGGGTGGCGAAAAACCGACGATCAGGGGTGGCCCTCCGTCTCCCTGGCCCCAAGACACTGCCGTGTTGCCTCCCAGCAGCCCATCGAGAATCGACATTCCCATCTCATTTTACCATCTGTGTGGGATCGATGTTCTGGAGGCTGGGATAATCCAGCTTCCTGTTGGCAGGTATCCTTCCAAGGCCCCTCTAGCCGTGCCATCTCCGCTACCAGCACCCCTCCCCGGCGTTGCTGTATGGAGACCCCATTGTGCGTCTCCACGCCCCGTCAGGGCTTCTGCTTAAAAGGTCTCGAGCCAGGATGCTCCTGCCTGTCCTCAAGTGGACAGGTGCTTGTCGAGGTCCTTTCCTCTCTTTTTTTTTTTTGCCCCATCTCCACTGTCCCCGTCCCATGTCATGCCATGCGTCGGACACTTGAAAAATTGATAGTCACTGAGCTGCCCAAGACCGGACTGGACTGGACCTCACAGACAATTTGGCCACCTACCTAAACCACTACGGTACATATGTATATCGCTTGTCGTCATCCTTCCCTACCTCCTCCTGTAGCTCGCCCAGTGTCCGCCCCAACGTCGTCTGACCAGTCCCCTTCCCACCATCTACATTTTTAAACAAAACCACCAAGATCGTCACTGGATCATCATTGATGCGTGCTTCACCCCCTCTATGCAACGATCGGCCTTTTCCAAGCGTGCTGATATAATCTCATTTCAAGTATATCCACCTTCCGCGTCGGCAAGTGACTACAAGAAATAGAGCGCTGCCAAACGACAAACGCTAGGCCCCGGGTGCTCGCCGTTTGTTGTGGCGAGACCTGCTCTGTGTCCTGTCGACCCGGACTTACCTCCGGACCACAGTACCAGGCCACCTCCAGACCGTCCAGGGGCTTAGCCTTCACAGGTCTTCCTCGAGTGACACAGTCCTCTTTTTTCGGTTCGACTGAGCTCAGCTGCTCGCATATACGGGGCAAACCCACAGGAATTGGCCTCTGTTGTCTCTTCGGAACTGTGGAGAATCAAGAGGTATTCGAGGAAGCCGCTGTCTCTCAGCCACACCTGCCTCCTCCCCAGTCTCAGCTCTGTTGCCCCTGTGGATACAAGGCACCTACCTGGCGGCTCCTCCTTCCCGGTACCCCTGCTACTGGGACATCGTCCAAAGTAGCATTGGCTCACCGTCTTCAGGTCGGGCCTGTCACAACGTACCCTCGGCGGGCACCAGGCCACGAGTCTCTGCACTACGACAGGGCTAAAAGGACGCTATAACACCGCGCTTGAGGTACCGAAACATCAACAACCGTTATTCGCCTCTGCGAAGTCCTTACCTAAAGGCTGGTTAGTTCCGAGCATTTCCTCCTGGTCCATTCTAAACACGTCCGCGCGACGTTTCCGCCTCGACCTCCCACGGGAAATTCCCCGACTGCCCTTACGCCCCAAGTCCTCTGCTCACTCCTGCAGTCTTCCATTCGTTTTGATACATACACAGGTATATTGTCACGCTGTTCCAGATCAACCTGTGTATGGCTTTTGCTGTATTGGTGGGTCTGTGCTGACTGTCGCGTAGAGTCTAGGACTTCCCGCGAGGGCTTCAATGGGCGGCGATCCAATGAGTTCCGCCAGTGATCTGCCAGCAAGCGCGTTCCTTCAAGCAGGTCCCTTAGAGAATCAACAAACTCCCAGTCAGGGCGGCCAAAGCGCCGACACACAGCAAGCTTATCATCTGTACGGTCACCCCCAGGCAGCTTACAACCCGCATTCCGAGATGGCACAACCACAAATACCCGCCCGGCCGGGCCCATACAACATGGCATCACTGGCAAACGCTTTACCACAGCCGCCCTACAGACAGGCTCCCGTGAACAATTCGCAAATGCGTTACAACCTTTCCGGAGCTTCGCCAAGCATGCTCGGCCAGGCACAGCCCATGCATCAGTACAGCGGGCAGGGAGCTATGGGCCAGGTGCCGAATCAGGCGTACTACATGCAGCAGCAAGCGCAGATGTCGACTTACTACGGATCTCCCATGTCGCCCTCCCAGCCTCAGTCAAGCATGTCACCGAGGACCAACATGCCGAACATGCCTTACTATGGTAACCAGCTCATGGGAAATCAGCAGCCTCATTCCTCAATGGGATACTACTATCCTCAGATGGCCCCTTTCCATTCTCACGCGCAAGCGCCTCACAATCAGGCGATGGTGGGCTCTTTCATGCCCGTTCCAGGCTCCCAGCCTGAAATAAGGGCAGGTCCTACGCAGGCTGGCGAAGGCGGAAACAGCGGCGCTTTTGCTAACATGCAGGAACCAAAAAACGGTAAGTCAAAAAGCGACGCCGCTGCAGACCAGAACAAAGCTGATTAGAGGTGCAGGTTCAAGCGAAAGTCAGTCGAATGTCGTCCGTGGACCGCCCCGAAAGCCTCGACAGAGCGGTACGTCTATGCGCCTGTGCCATTAGAATTTTGTGTCGCTAAGTCTCTGAAGGCCATGCTATCTGGATTGGGAATCTTCCATCTCAGACGGATTTGATGAGCCTTGTCCACCATGTCTGCAAGGAAGCAGAGGGCCTGGAATCGTTGTTCCTGATCTCAAAGTCGAACTGCGCTTTTGCGAACTACAAAGACGAGGCTAGCTGCCTGGCGGCCCAACAAAAGCTCCACGAGTCCAAGTTTCAATCCGTTAGACTTGTGAGCAGGCTTCGGAAGAATACCGTCGAAGGCGCGTCTGGAGTCACGGCACCAACCGGTCCATCAGCTGCCACACCTCACCATGTTGCCATGCCAGAGCCCAAAGAAGCCTTGCCCGCCACAACGACAGAAGTTGAACCAAGCAGCTCCGAGAATGGGACACCGTCGGTTTCGAGCGCTCCGGAGACTAAACTCTCGCCTGTTGCAGCCGACGGTTCCGCACAGAAGGACAAATTCTTCGTTTTGAAGAGTTTAACAATTGAGGACCTCGAATTGAGCGTTCGGACGGGGATTTGGGCTACTCAAGCTCATAACGAGGAGAGTCTGAACAAAGCTTTCAAGGTATGTAATCAGACATCGTGCGCGTGGATCAGTGGTGATTGACGAAAATCAAAAAACAGTCAGTCGAGAACGTCTACCTTGTCTTCTCCGCCAACAAGTCCGGTGAATATTATGGCTATGCTCGAATGGTTTCCACTATCAACGAGGACCCAGCTGCGGCCATAGAATTCGCTCCCAAGACTCAATCCGTTAGCGACGTCGACTTGCCGAAGGAGATTCCAACCGAACCAACTGATTCTACACCTAAAGGACGTATTATCGATGACTCGGCGCGAGGCACAATCTTCTGGGAAGTCCTCCGCGAGGACTCTGATAATGTTGAAGCTGATGATGCGGCGGCGGCAGCCGTTACAACCAACGTCGAGGTAGACGCCGAGTCGAGCTTCAGCGGTGACCTCGGGCCGGAAAACAAGACTTGGGGAAAGCCATTCAAGCTAGAGTGGCTATGCACAACAAGGCTCCCGTTCTATCGCTGCAGAGGCCTGCGCAACCCTTGGAACTCGAACAGAGAGGTCAAAATTGCCAGGGACGGCACGGAACTCGAGCCGTCCGTCGGCCGGCGACTCATAGGGCTTTTCAACAAGAACCTCAACGCTCCCGCGCCCAGAGGCCCGATGGGAATGGGAATGGGCCCTGTCCCGATGTCAATGCCGCCACCGCAGCAGCCTATGCTCATGGGATACCCGCCCACGTTCCCATAGGATGGATTTTGAGAGCTCCCCAGGTAGGATTGAAGCTCAACCGGAATTCCAAGATTCTCTCGTCTTATTTAAATGGCTGGTCTCCAGCAGCGACCTTCAGATTCTCAAAGCTCCTAGGTACCGACTTTTGACTTCAGACAGTACGACTCGTTGAAACGTGTCAATGAGGTTTTGGGCATGACTGGTAGCACGTAATCTCCAACTGGATTGGCGGGTAGGAGTTGGAGTGAGCAGGGCTTGGGTTTAATGTGCGGGTTAATGGTAGAAAGGGTCGCTGCTGGATGCACAGTTTGTATTTCGTGTGGATAAGGGCATTCAAAAAGGTTGATGGCACTCGATGTCTCAGGCGGGTTTCTGAGAATGTCATTTGTCAATAAGTGTAGAATCGTCACAAGATCCTGATAATGTCCATCTTGAGACATGAGAAGTCGTTGCAAGCCGACCACATAGGTGCCGCAGCCTGGAAGCCGTGGTCTCGAAACCTATTTGTCGCCACCTGGTGCTCCCCATCGCAATACTGTGGGGGTCTTTGCCTCTCGTGGAACCACACGACGCATGTCGTCCAACCCTGCCGAAGCTTAACCGTTGGCTGTCAAACGGGAGGCGAACTCGGCTAACAAACTCTATTTCCTCGCCGCCCCACCAGCCTTCCCGGTATCTGAGGCTGGATGATACAGTCCGCAGGGATCCAGCTCTCGGTAAAAGGTAGATAGTCTAGATATTATTCAAGGTGTACAAGAGCTCACCAGGAATTATTTTACAACTTTTGCGTCATAGTGCTCTGTAGATAGCTTCAAACAATATGTGCGTTCTCAGATGTGTTCTATTGGACGCTGGAACCAGCACATTTCTCAGAAAATATTTGTTCCTGCTTGTATACTCCTCAGGAGTCTGGTTGGGAACGGACTATTAACCAGATTCCACGGCTCACTCACCGGCGTCAAGTCGTCGATCTATAATATATCCGTGCAAACAAATTCACTAGCACATTGCGGAGACCGTTCGATGAATAGGAGCATTTCGCGTAGACAGCCCGCGCGAAACTGTTGCACAGCATTTCTCTTTTGGGGTCGCGCGTAGCAGTACGCACGCGCGTAAATCACTTTTCACAATGCCTACTGACAGAACGCCTGGATACAGGGCACAGCTGGGCCGCCAAGCCCCGGATGGCCCCCGCCATCTGTGCCCTCGCAATGAGACTGTTTCGTATAGCCACTGGATTTGCTCGGAAGGGAAATCTAGCTTCCCTCTCATGCGCGCTGAGACTTGCGGCGCGAATGGATGACGATGCTGCCAATTACCGGGAGTGCGCGAGAGGTGATTCATGCAGACTATGACAATATCAGTGCGGTCAGATTATTCTTTGTGTGGGAAAATATGCTATTGTTGCGAGCTGCAAGGTCGGACTGATCATCTAGTTACGTAAAGCTCAACCATGTCTCTCGGATGGCGTTCCCCGGTGCCGACTTCAGGGAGCAAACATATTGAGGTGTGGTCGGACGATATCATCGCACTTCTGTTTTCGTTTGAACTTTTTCCTTTCACCTGCGGCTCTGTTCATTATGTCTCACATCCGAGCCCTATTCAACATAGAAAACGACCCAGTATTCATATCTCATGCAGTAATCTCATGTTCGATCTTCGGTGATGAAACCTGGGGGGGGGGGGGGCGAAGGACAAATTACGAAGAAGACTTCAGGGCGTGTAGATACGATAGTGTACCCGAGTATATTTTCCATCTCGTTGTGGTGTTAATGTCATTTACAAACTATGCAACCTTGTGAGACCACTCTTAAGCTGCAACACGCAAGAACAGCACTGGGTCTTGCTCCAAAATTGTCAATCTTCAATAACAACCACGAAGCTGTTGACAACACTTATCCATTAATTTACGAATTAAAATATACGTGAGGTCGTTCTTATCAGCTATGAAAGGCCGGCGGAAACATATAGCTCAGCCTGAATGAGAATTTAAGCCGCGCCATCTCTTTGCTTCACCAAATCCGTCTTGAAGTCCAGCCCAGCTTGCGTCCTCAGAACTCCATACATGGACGACGAATCGAGAGGCCGGCCTTCAGCTTCAGAGACCTCCGTGGCCTGCTCGAGGTGCTTCTGCACCACCTCGCCCACCGGAAGGCTCGCTCCGGCCTCCCGCGCGCAAGCGATGCCGTGCCCTACGTCCTTGAGGGCGAGGTTTAGGTCCGACCAGGGCCTCTGGTCCTTTGCCGGCATGTAGGCCCCGGTGGTCAGCCTCTTGGACATTGAGAGCGCCAGGGGACCATATTGCTGCTCTATCAACGATTCCATTGCGCCGCTGGGAAGACCGCTCTTTTCTGCGAAGACATGTGACTCGGCAACGACTTCCATCACTGGGTAACTCGTCAGTATTTTGTGTCCCACTTACATATATGTATGTGGATATGGGAAGGGTCTTCTGGGAGGGTGGTCTCGTTCAAGAGAATGACCCAGTTTATTCACTTACTCGCGGCGGTCATGAAGTTGCTAGGAGATGAGTGTGAGCAAATTGATCACCGGAATATGCCTTTCCATAGAGAAGCAAAAGAATTACGAGGTCACATAGACTTACCCTGCAGTCTTCAACAAGCTGGCCTCCTTGACGTCCTCACCGAGGCGGATGACGCCCCGGCCCATGACACCAACCAAAAATGGGCTGATCACCCGGATGGCATCCTCCGGCCCGGCCAGCACGAACAGGAGCCTCCCCTCGGCGGCGACGGGGCTCGCGCCGAAGACGGGCGCGGCGATGAATGTGGCACCCCTCGCGCGCAGCCGCGCCTGCGCCTGGTCCGAGGACCGCGGGTGGACGGTCGAGGTGTCCACAACAACCTTGCCGGACAGGTCGGCCGCGTCGGCCCCGGCCCCGGCCCCGACGATCGCATCCAGGGTGCCCGCCAGCGCCGAGTCGTCGCTGAGGGATATGAATACCACGTCCGACCTGGACACGAGGTCTGTTACGCTCCCACAGGGTACACCGCCCAGGTCTTGGAGCGTCTGTCCGCGGCTCATGGTTCGGTTGTGGTAGTTGAGACTGGAGGCGCCGAGCTTGGACAGGTGGCGTTGGAGGTTGGTGGCCATGGCCAGGCCCATGGAACCGAGCCCTATGATGCGTCAGAATCGTTTCATCATCTCTTTTGTGTCCTTCACGATGCTGCTTATAGCTTTCCTGGGACGGGGTTGACGGCGTACCGATCCAGCCCAGCCTCACATTCTCGACGATTTCGGCCGGATTGTCCATTGTTGCGAATCTCGGGAGGTTGGCCGGTGCAGGTCTGAGATAGGTATCTCAATTCTGAGATTGATAACTGACAGACTAAGCAGCCAAGAAGTGTGCCTGTTCATCGGACGAAGCGTGACAGGCCTGTCATCCGAGATGCGAGCCAAGCTACCTATAGTGAGGGCCGGGGCCGGAGCCCGGGCCCGCCGGAGATAAATGCCGGAGCATGCGGCCTCGGCAGCGATTCCACCTCTACATCTCACCTCGCCGTGCTTATCGTTTGGGCTTCACGGTGTGACTCATAATATTCGGACGTACTGGATCAGAAACAGAGGCGATAGCCCAGGCTCTGGCTTGGTCGCTCCCGGCCTATTTTCCAATCCGGACGAGTTCAAACGACTGTTATTTCACTCGGGTACTTCACATTGACAATCAACAAGATGTTTTGTTTTTATAAGATGTCCAATATTAATACTGTATTAAAATGAATGATCTAATCAAGACAATGTTCCAATCTCCCAAGCTGGTCCATGCAATGCACCTTTGGTCCTCCGATCAAAGCCACAAAATCCAAAACTAACTCCATGCAAAACCATCATTCGAGTCATAATCCCATCTTTGTCGGCATGTAGTGCCAGGTGTTGTTGTAGTAAGGAGTGAAGCAAAATATTGCGCTTGGGATGCCGCTGAGATCCAGATGCGCGCGCCGTTTACTGGATGGCAATGCGGCGGCCCTCCTGCTTCTTGACCTTGGGCACGGTGATGCTCAGGACACCGTTGCTGAGGTTGGCGGTGACTTGCTCCTGGTCGATGCGGCTAGGGAAGCTGAAGGTGCGGTGGAAGGAGCCGACGGACCGCTCAGAGACCCAGAACCTCTCAGCGGGCCTCGACACCTCCTGCTGCTTGGCCTTGGTGACTTCTGTGGAGGTGCCCTGTTGGCTGGCCGTCTCGGCATCCTCATCCTCGACGGTTGCCTTGTGGGAGTTGTGCTCCTTGTCTCCCTCGGTGATGGCGCCGCTCATCTGGACGCTGCCATCCTCGCTGGGTGGCGTTCCCGAGGTGTAGTGACGCTCAACGCGGCCGGAAATGACGATTGTTGAATCATCGGTGAACTCGATATTGATGTTGTTCTTTTCAATACCCGGCAGCTCACCGTGCAGCTCGTAGCTGTTCTCTAGCTCCTTGACGTCGAACCTGGGGGTAAAGGAGGGGAGAGAGGCAGCCCGGCGAGCGGTCTGCTTCTGTCCCTGTCCTTGCTGGGTAGTCTCCCGTGAGTAGTTGTCATAGTCGTCCAGGAGACGGAAGAGAGGAGTGAAGGAGGTCTCGGGAGCGAAGTAGGATCGAGGGAAGAAAGACATTTTGGCTGATGTGGTGATAGGTCGAGAGATCTTGAAAGTGGATGATGGTGTGCAAAGTGTGCGAGGAAGTTGCTTGTAGACTGTTTTTGTAGAGCGCATGAAGGTCTTTGCTTGATTGTTGATGTCTTGATGATGGGAAGAAGTCGATGTGAGGAAGGAGAGATTCACTGCATCTTTATACTTGAGAAGGAGTGATGATACAGGGCAATGTTGAAGCTTCGCGAAATCCGTGGAACAACGAGGCTGCAACGAGATGTAATCATCACGGCACGTCCAGAAGGCTGTGGCAGAGCGTAGATGGTTCCATGGCCGTTTTCAGAGGCCAGAACCGTGGCACTTGTCCCGGTTCGGCAACAGAGGGAAGGTTGGAGAAGGTGCGCGATGAAGCTCTCACCACCACCGCAGTTTCGTAATGCTGCTGGAAGCCGCTAGAATCTTCCAGCGGATTCCACAAGGAAGACCTCACCAACAATACCCAACCTCGGCTCCCACAATCTGGAACGAGTTGCAATCGAAGTGGCACTTGAGCTATGGATGTATTCCTTGTTATCTAATTCCTCCTAGCTTGTGAGGCACCAGAGCAGGTGTTTTTCATAAATGAAGCATGGAGGAGGATGTCTATGTCGCTGTTGACCAGGGTCATGAGATGGAACCTTTTGGACCATCCAATCAGATCAACCACAGACTCTAGGGTTAAACCCTTGACAGCTTCTCAGCCTGACAACCCGCCTCTGGAGGGTGTGAAGGCACTAATGAGGTGGTTTAAGGGCTGAGAAAAGTTCAGACGACACAACTTAGTATTGGCTTTGTGCATGGAACAAGTTAAGGCAGGGCAAAGTGGTCATCTGCTCATATTAGGGACATGTTTTCCTACAAAAGAATAAAAACAACTCCGTCCCCAATTATAGTCAACCGGAAAGTCCCACAAATGTAAGTGACTTGAGGCCCTTTCTCTTCTTCTGGCGCTTTTGTAAACACTATGAAGAACACCAACTGGGGGCTTTCTAGAAGAATTCATGAATGACTAAAAGTCTAGTCAATAGTCACTCCCTACGTGTATAAATTATAATTGGCAGGTTATCACGGATAATTCGACAGATTTGCGCAGGCTGGATTGTCTTTGGAGAAATTAGTATGCGGCAAGGGCGTATCCCGATGGATTGGTCTCCCTTACTTTTGACTACATGGGTAGATCAAATGAAGATATACAAATTCAATCGCAAGCTTCAAACTGATCTCCTTGTTCGAAAGAAAGGCTCTGGACGGGGCAGAAGCCTGGTTAGACTCAGATTTCGGAACCACTCCCACTGAGCTGGGTGATTCTGATCTCCACCGTCATAGCGACGGCCACATTTGAATTTATGACAGTTATCAATGGCTACAGTGCTTGAACGGCTTGTATGAAGTTTTCTGTCAAGTCGACGAGATGGCATGTGAAAGTGCTGACTTTACTAAGCGGGAATTAAGTGGCTATCTCTGGTTGTTGATACTTGTCGCAAGCCACCTTCTCCGGAAGCAGATCAGATTAAAGCTCGGGTTATGGTTGTTATCAATTTCAAGCTCTGTATTCAATGAATATATTCCAGCTTCAAAACTGGGCACCGAGGGAGTGCGAGAAGGGCATTCTCTATCTGCTCAGTTCCGTAGTCGCGCCAATATCCAGGTAGGCTCACGTAAAATGATTTTCTTTTGTTCCTCTAATTGTGTTAAGAAACAACTTTCCGCATCATCCAAGTCAATGGTGCGCTCAATAATGAATGATGTTGACTGAGTGCAACTGGATGTCAAAAACCAAGGGCGACAATAATCGGCCATCTTTGAACCACTAGCAGTTGATATGGATTGCCTTCTGATGTAATGCTCACTCGACAACTCGGGGTAGATTCTTAATTTCTCGTCGCTCGCGATAGTATGTTCGGCCAACCAATTCTTTATTAGCACAGTCTTAGTTGGTGCGGAGCTTTCTCGTGGACTATATTTCTCTTTGAAAGTATCATGGCTGCCCCATAACTGCAGAATTCGAGGGCATTTGGCGAATGGGCTAGATATACTGACCGCCCTCAAGGGTCTATTGTTGCCAAAACCAAATCACTTTTGAAGATTATAAACTGCTCAAGTTGTTGCCGTAGAGCGTGTGAACATAAACGACAAATGGCATGGGTACAAAGACTGTCTTTGGCGGATTCGGAGATAGAAATATTGACATACTATATCCACCAGGCAGACAGAATGTGCACAAAGGCTATTATTTTCGATTCAGAGTTGCTGGTACAGCTCGACAGTTGTAAAACTCAGCGGACAGCCGTCAACATTCATTGCACGCGGACATGAGTACTTTGAAAGATCTGGGAGGTTGCTTTGGGCCACACAGAAAGAGCCTGTGTATGCACCTCCTGGCAGCTTGAATAGCAGACAGCTTCCATTACCAGCCACTGTGGCACCACCGACTCGAACAGTGTAAGGTTACCAATGTCGCTAGGCTTCATCAGATCATCTCATAATATCTACGGGGATCATAAAAGTTGTGATAATTTATAAGGCGGAAAATGCATGCACTTGTGTAGATCTTTCATCGTCCGTTCTACATATTTCTGTACGCCTGCATATATGTTGGCGACCCCTGTGATTACGATGAGGTATATGCCGGACACTTGTCAATGATCCTTTGGCGGAAATGAGGCTGATGCGACACAATGACATTCGCCGTCCAGATCCCTTGAGTTTGGCGCGCCATGCGAAATCTCATCACAATCATGCCGAACTAAATCACAAGTGAAAGATTGCCGACCAAAAGCTGGCGAGCAATCATGACTCGAGACCTGCAAGCTGACGACAGGTTGACGGTATGTGAATGACAGGGTGCCAATCGGCGTGTTACATCGGTGCGTGAGAAGACCTCTGCCCGTGTGCTCTGGCGCAGGGAAGTGGCGAGATGATCGGAGGGACCAAGACATGTTCTGGTCTTCCCCTGGTCTTTGCCTTGGCCTCCCTGGCTTTTTTCGACCGTGAACCCCTGGGCTGTGTGCCCTTCTTTACCACGCTGCTGGAACACGGGCCCTTTCTCGCAGATCTCAAAAAATGAGGCTTCACTGCGGATCGCAACACAACATATGCATCCGCCCGACGTGCATTCCCAGCAAGCGTGCGCTCCTGCAAGGCTTTGATGAAGGGCGTGGGAGCTGAGGCAGGGCTTGTCCTTTAGGGTAACGTCGAAAAGGACCAAGGGGACGTACCTAGTAATGGGGTACACAGTTACGGACTATTCATTCCCAAATACTTTTCAAGAGGCTATTCAACGGAATGCTACCTTGCCGAAGCCACCTCCTAAAAGAGTATGCTTCCTGGAATATTGTCTGCAAAGCTTCTTCTCAGTTTGGACAGTCTTGCGCAGTGCCTCGGCTTCGTTATGACACCCAGACATTCGATGCATTTCTCAATCCTCAAGCCTTCCCATGATGGTCGTCCAGCCCGATCGGAGAATTTTGGTCCCTTGGAGAGTCAGCATTTCTGCAAGTCTCCGACCAACAGGTTTCAACGTGATGTTCAACACTGGCTGAAACACCGTTGGTCGGCCGCCATAAGCCGAACGTTTTCGGTCTCGGGCCTTTGTTCGACGGCGCAGTCAGGGTCAAGCAAGCCACCCAGGGCATACCGCCTGTCGGAGAGAATAGGCAGAGTAGTGTTCAACCTTCAAACTCAGACTCAGAGTTGAGTTGCCTCGGATGTAGGTCGTGCCTTGTCACGGTTAGCATGACTCGGCGGTGGCAAAACATCGGTCCTTTCAAGTGTTGGCGAACATGTGAGGCTACTTAGCACATGCAGCCACATTACTCTCATGTGCGTCGGCCTGTTTCGACATGTTCGTTCCGAGCCCACGATACTAAGAAACACTACAAAAGTACGCCGTACGTGGCGGAGAAAGGGGGTCCTCGTGCCACTTGCTGCCCCCCAGTCGTCCCGCTGGCGCCGTACCTGCATTCCTTCTGCAGGTCATGCGTTAGCGAGACCGAGAATAGCCTCGAGCGAGGGGAGCTGCATAGGAGGTGACCACCACGGCAGCACGGCATGCCAGACACGTGATGGGCGCTGGCAGGCGTGGCAGCGCATTGGACACGGCGGAGCTGCACCGCACACCACACCAGCCACGCCAGGCCACACTATTGGCTTGCTAAGCCGACATGAGGTGACATCGACTTTCTCTGTCGGGAAAGCCAATCCCTCCGAACCCAGGGCCGAGAACAGACGAAATCTTTACTCCACCGGGCGGCGGCCCCAGGGGCGACCGACGCCACGGAAGCTGTCACAGATGGCCGAGAAGAGCGGTGAAAGTCTTGGATCGCCGAGTATCGTCGTGGTAGTTGGCGTCCATGAATCGGCCGAGAGGATGATTTGGAAAAGCTAATCTGGTTTGATGAGGGCTCCAGCGATAGTGCTTGCAGCGAATCTTGCGTACGCCTGGTACGCTGTCTAGCTTCGCGAGCGCCTGTTTCGCTCCTGCATTGGTGTGCATAAGCGTGCATGTGCAATGCGCATGTGCATGCGAGACTAGTCTGGGGCTTGACGTGCAGAGGCACAAGAGGTTGGAAGCTGCTTACGCAGCGAGCGAGACGATTGCCGATTGGCATAAGGTTTCGCGCGTCAGCTTCGGATTGAGGTAGACGCCCGGAGGGCTGGGCCTGCAACGAGAAGGATTGACCTGTGTTCTGACCTGCACTTTGCATCTTGGGGGGGTTGTTTGCCCGACTAATTGGCAGTATAGACCAAAGGACGAGAGCCCGTGCATGAACATAAGCGCGGAGGGGCAGCGGTGGACGGCGGCAGCGTGGCAGACGTGAATGATCGACAGCTATGTGAGGCTGTGGCACTGTAGCAGTACGATCCTCTACTACCCACACTGCCTGATGCTCAAGTCAATAGTGAATAGTCGATAGTCAGGCGTTTAATCATATCGCAAAGTCAGGTGTTGCCGTGAAGAGTGACGGGGGGGGGGTTAAGAGACCAGGCCTGATATGCCAGGAGCGGGAATGCCCGACACGGCTAGGAAACACCAGACGAAAGTGTATCTCGCATGGAGGCTCGCTTCAGGATACCCACAAGGATCGTGTGTGGTCGGTCGCTGTAGGGTTGAGAACTAACAGGTGTGCTGCCATTCTTTTGGTGCCAGGGACCAGGTGCCAAACTGCATAAGCGAAGCAGGCAAGCGCGGGCATTTATCGGGACCAGATGACCAGATACATGCTGTGGTAGCAGTAGCCGAACAAGAGACAGCTGGGCGATGTCATGGAGAGCAGGAGAGCAGGAGAGCAAGGAAAGTAGGAACAAGGGCCCAGAGGTGGTTCCATGTCCTTGTCGCCGGTGATCGACGCTCACCCTCCCGTCCCACTCGTCGAAACACGGGCCGCTGTTGGTGGTGTGCCCTGAAGTGGCAGTAGTCGGTAGTCCGAGGGTCGTTGGATACGCCACCGTCTCAACGGCCACACCGCATCTTGACGAGTGAAGATGTGGATGCGTGTCAATCGGTGATTCCGCGATGAGACGAAACAAAAACGCAAGATGCGCCTCTAAAACGTCTAAAACGCTGTGTGGTATTTGTGTCTGGTTGACGACGGCGAGACTCGGGATGAAAAAGAGAAATCGATCATCTGCTGTAACTGTCAGACTTGGGGTCTCCAAGATCTAGGAACCCACCCACCCCCACCTGCCCTTGGGACCCTTGGGACCCTGCTCAGATCCACAAGGAACGTGGGTCAAGCCATGTACTGTGCGGCAGGCAGTACGACAGCCAGGCCGTACAGTACGCTATACGCGGGTACGTACTCGTGCCAGAACTTGCGAGATCTAGCCCGATAAGGGAACTCGAGGTTCCGTCCCAGCAGAGCCTGTCCCACGGTTCACAGCACCCTCTTCCAAGCTTTTGCTAGGTATCCTGCGTTTCCCGTCCCGTTCAACCGCGCCGGCCGACTTCACTCGCCACTCCGAGGCCACCGTACGACTGCATATCACCGAGTCAAGCGTCAAGCGTCAAGCCCCGTCACCCAGACAGCGTCCGATCGAGCACAACCAGGGCAGCCAGGCCACTAAGTGACTGTTGGATTGTTGCACCTGTCCCATCTGCTGCACCGTCGTGACCGTCGGGCGGTACAGATGCTGCTTCATGTCTGCATGCAGCCGTGACTGAGATTGCAACACGCGCTAATGCTCGATATGCGGCGCACCCACCCCGTCACCACGTTGCACCCAGATGCTCAGGTGATGACAGCCTCTCCTCCTTCGCACGCCCGTCCGGCTCACCTGAGTGGCTCCCTCTCCTGGTACCTGGATTACCACTCCATCTTTCTTCCATGCACGCCCACGGCCTCCGGCCTCCACCTCCATCGCTCTGGGACCTAGACCTCCACGCCCACCACCCACCACCCACCACCCCACCTGCCCTTCTCGAGTGCCCAACCATCCCACCAGCGCACCACGGACGGCCGACACCAACACCACCGCCACCACCACCAGCAGCATCTCAGCTTCCTGCTCTGGCACACGGCGCTGATGCGCCGACGGCTTAGGCGGCAGCCCAATCGCCGACTCCCACGATAGAGGGCCCTCCACCAGCACCAGCACCCAAAGCCCGTAGGATTTTGTCTTTGGGCATGTATCCCGTCCTGCCACTCTTGTTGGTCGGCGCTCCTCCACCTAAAACACGCTATCCCCCGCAGCCGATGCGGAGAAGCCCAACTGTGTGGTTCGGGTTATTTTGACCCCCTGGCCGCGAACACCGTCCTTGACCTGCGGCCGGCAGCGTTGGCCCAACTCCGTGTAGATAATCCCCGAAGGGGCCGGCACCACAGCACCCAACACCCAACACCCAACCAACCCCCATGTCGGCTGGCGAGCGAGCCTGCTCGCACTCGAGTTGGTTCGGCTTCCTTCCGTTCCGATGTCTGCCCGTGCTGTGAAGCTTTTGCTATTACCTGGTGATGGTTGCCTTGCCTTGTAATCGCCAGCACATGTCCAAATTGTCGCGAGCTGGGAACATCACGAACATGGTCACCGCCACTGTCAGTGCTCACCCTGACACTCGAGACTTGCCGTCATAGAGGCGGGAGTAGGCGCCGCCTCTGAGACGTTGAGACGGTGGCTTGACCATGTCCAGAGCCCAGCTCCTAGACTGCCGTTTCTCCCGAGATGCGGCTGATGTCTAGGCATTGAAAACAGCCCAAGGATCACCCAAGGCTCACGTCGCCTTGTCGCCCGCTGGGCCGTGTCCTACGACAGACTGGCAGCTTGCGAGGTCCGGATTGCCGAGAGTCCCATCTGCCGTGAGGCTTTCAGCAGCTCATGCTTACAGCTCGACGTCCGACGCCATTCATCGCGCTGACGAGCCAGTCCATGGAACAAGTCATGGCCTGTTCGCCGCAGCACAAGCTCACAGAGAGACCAGACGGAAAGTCGATGGTCTGGAAGCCCCAGACCAGGTTGGTCATATCTCATTCGCTAGTTTCCTGCCCGCCCTCCTTCGCCATAACCTACCTCTATGGTCCGATAGCCTTTTGTGAGGAAGCACTCAGTGTGACTCTCGGGGCTCCCATTGGCGAATCCTATCTGCAGCACAGCTGCAAGCATTTCACAAGTTGGCCCGCCTGCCACCCAAGACAGGTGCCAGCTGGCACTGTGGATGTGCCTGGGCGGTCCAGCCAGCCTGTGCACTGGGCTGCGGCCCGCAGAAGTCGAGGATCCCGACTGTTGAGCAGCCCACTGTAGCTTGGGCCGCAATTATAGCCTTGGCCGTGAACCTGGTGTTGCAAAAATGCCCCGAGTGCAGACGTCAACGCACAGGATCGAGATAACCATGTGCCACGACTTGACAGGCCGTGGAAACCCGCTAATCGATGTTGTGCCATGATCTCGCGGCATCCAGGTGTCACTGCTTTCGAGATCTCAGGCGACCCAGCGGCCGACAGGGGCCAGGCAAGCTGGCAAAGCCCGCCCATGTCGCCATGCCGCTCTCGTAGGCCACCAGGATGGCCTCCCGCTAACGATGCCTGTTCCTGGCCCACGTCGTGGACGAGGGGTGTCTGAGCGCCCTGCCATGCCCAGCACAGACAACCACACCCGCCATCGATGTCCATCCCAATGTTGAAGCCGAACCTTTGGCACCCACTTGCGACCTGCAATCACGGCAATCATGTCGTGATTGGTCACCTGCGAGAATTAACCAGGCAAAGTGCTGGAACGGTAGGCACTATGTAGGTACCGCGGGATATGCTCCACCTGACCAGGACATCCCGGCAAGGAGAATTTACTCTGCGTGGCGTCCCACTTACACGCTTACCTACATGCTATGGTACTTGTACACCGACATACTGCAAGCCCCACCACCATCACCCAAAAGCTCTCGAGTTTCCATCTATTGAAACAGCTAATAAATCTCTGGCTGGGCCCGTCATCCCCTCCCTCTCACCTACAAGTACCCCTCGCACCATCTCATGATAAGCAACGGCAAACTTGCTTCACACCATCGTCGTGTCGCTGCCGCATCCGCCCCCGAGCAAGTTTTCTACGCGGGGCAACCTTGTCCGTCACGGCCAGCACCAGACTAGCTGCCCATTATAATACCGCCTGGGCCGCATTTTCAGATGTCCTGGACTTCCAGCGGCAGACTCACTGCCTCTGCCAGTGCCTCCCTCAGTCGGACCTAGTGATTCATATCATCTTGGAGCGACGAGGCCCACATTCTTCCCTTCGACCACGTTCTTTGTGAATTCTCGTATCCTTCTCTCCTTACCTTACTTCTCATCGACATCTTCGGTTGGCGACTTCATTCTCTCATACCTGCTCTCCGATCTGTGTCGTACGTATGTCCTGGTTCCCTTCTAGCTGAACTGTCAAGCCTTCGACCCGCCCCATGGATCCCCACTTTCTTTTCGTCGCTCAGTTATTTGCATTTTCGTCCCCCGACGATACGCCTCACCTGGCTGCTATCCCTTGTGGTCAACTTTGAAATTATTTGATCTTGATCATACCTTTTGAGGCGCCTCAACCGTCCTGTCAAGCACCTGAGATCACACTTCGCCGCCGGCTTTATACCGGGTGCGGCTTTGGAGTAATGCGATCAATGAGAATCTAGAACTGACTTGTGTTGTGTAGAACCTTTTCAGGGAGGAGTGAAGACACACATATCCTCATGAGGTCCTCCCCGACCAGTCACAGCTGTCGTGGAAAGTAATTGAGAAATCACAACCACGACGGGCTTCGACCCAAGGGAGCACTCATTACACGGCTATCAGGGTCCTTCCATGGGAACCGCGCTTGGAACAGCCTCCCATGTCGACTTTTGATCTTCAGCCTTTGTCCCAAGGAGGAGACGGCTCGTTTTCGAGTCAAGATCTGCTGCCTTCTGGCAATTTCGGCGGCCAGCAGAGTGCAACGGTCACCGTCACCTCAATAGCAGTACAGTCCACTACCGCACCCGCTGCGACTGGCGGGAACACACCTGGCCCCAACTCAGGCGGCGTCTCGGGCAGTCCTGCAAATGCTACCGGATCACCCAACATTACTGCCTCTCCTGACAATCGCAATGGCTCTGACTCATCAGACGGGAACCGAACAACGGTCATTGTCCTCAGTACAGTCTTGTCAGTCGTCGGTGTCATACTGGTTGTAGGCGCCGCCCTTGT
The DNA here is from genome assembly GCA_038088545.1 of Diaporthe humulicola. Taxonomy (NCBI): domain Eukaryota; kingdom Fungi; phylum Ascomycota; class Sordariomycetes; order Diaporthales; family Diaporthaceae; genus Diaporthe; species Diaporthe humulicola. The sequence continues at coordinate 367,430 of JBBWSL010000017.1, forward strand.
ATGCCTACGATGTCGCCGGAGACGAACGAAGCTATTCAGACGTGGAATAACCCCCATTGACGATGACGAGATCGAAACTTGGAAGAGCAACCGACGCGAGAAGGAACTAGGCGACGATGCAGGCCTGATCGGATATGGTGACAACACCGGGCATGTCAAGCACGAATCAGTCAGCTCTACCAGGAAGTCGACCAGCGTGATTGTCTACCCCAATGCTCGCAGGTCTGAGGAGCAGCGTTCGCCCAGGTCGCCGCGCACACAATTACAGAACGGGAAGAGAAGCCTCGATGGACGAAAGATCAGCTTCGACAAGGAGTTACCGCAAACGCCAATACAAGCGAGGGCACCGAATGCTCGCGAGGGCCTCACAGACGATGCAGTTCCCGGAGACGACCCCTTTATCCAGTATCCCAAGCGACAAACCTCTCGTCTTTCAAAAACGCCACCCACTCATCCTCAGCACCCTAGACACGCGCACACACGCACGCGATCGAGCTTCAGCCTGCGCAGCCTCGGCGACCACATACGGGGCTATGACTCCGAAGTCGAGCTGACACCGCGGACCTCCCATGACTGTCACGAATACCAGGGGAGGCGCTCTAACGACCAGCATTCTCGCGTTTTTTCGTCGTCGTCGATACCGCCAAGGTTATCACTTTCGAATGATTGGCCTGGGTCGCCCCAACTCCGCCAGGATATGATCGGACGAGCCATCGGCTGAAGGGCAACACTACTGGACACCAACCCCTGACGAGACCACGTGTGTCGGCACAAGGGTTGGGTCCTGAGTCCCCTAATCCATAATGAATCTCGATGCATCTTATAATGCGCACTTATCGAGCAACAAATACGGAATGAATGACACTGAAAATCACGAAATTGGACATATGGTTCTGTGTCTTGTCACTCCAAATGCAACCCCGGTTCGTCATCGACCGTCCGATAAAAGTGACGTGAAGCGGCTGCCCAAGCTGTTTCAGGAACTGGGACGAAAGTCCGCGCTGGCCTGTCAACATGGGAGCGCTGGAGATCCAGGGCTAGCCAGCTTCGGCCGGCAGTGACAGCTCGTCACATCTCGACGAGTTTCAACCCGACCTCCCGCTCCCACACTGCCATGTGCCGTGGGCGCCAACATTGGTCGGCCACCAAGATGTGGTCAGACCTAGTTCCTCCCAAGCAATCTATCGGATTCTTGCCCCACTGTCGCAACCCAGACGGTGGGAGGGGAGAGCCGGACGAGACATTGTCCAAGTGTCAAGCCTCTCTCACCCATGCCACCTATATCTATCCTTCATATCCTTTCCTTTACTAGTATACGATGTCATGATTAAATGCTACGGAGGATATACCCCAAATTTGAGGCCCATGCGAGGCGCAAGAAGATGAGATTGATCGGTACCTGTCTACCGGTGTTTGGCAGGCCTCCAAACAAACAGGCCTTTGTTTCTTTACCACGATTCTGTTACCTCTCCCCGCTCCAGGCAGTGCGACTTTCTTGTACATAGTCATCTACATCGAACAACACTCGTTTCAGCGCATATCCTTCTCCATCACGAGAACCCAAGCTAGCATACTCCAATGACAAAATAAGCAATTCCATCATAATACAGGACATCGGTACCTGGGTGTCAAATTCGCGAGCCAAACCCTATCCAGACGTCACTTCAAGCGACTATTGGTAGCATTACGGCAACGACCGGTCGACCTCTGTCGACCCAAAGCGTTAAGCTTTCCTGTTAATATATTGAGGCGCCTGTGCTTTAACCACAGCGCCGGTCAGGCCCGGCCAAGTCCCGGCCAGGAGCTGCCATCCATTTGAGCATCCCAATGTTAAAACTGCCGTGGCTGTCCATCCGAATAGGTCTCGTATTCACCGCGCGGTTGTGCGGCTCTTTTGGCTCGGTCTGCAGTGCATACTAGTGGAGCGTAATGGTGACCAAGAGAGCGACGCACGCGACGGGTGCGCCCCCCTTGAGCCGGCCCAGGGCAGCCGCCCGCGTGCCTGGCGGACGGAGGCCGTGCGTGCTGATCTGATTACCATGATAATTGTAAGCCTGGCAAGCCTGGGCGGCGGGTTTCCCTCGTGTCGTCACCTCTCCCGCGGGCTGGCGGGCAAAAAGCCCCATATGCCATGCGACGTAATGGGCCGCGGGCACGGGCGCGAGCACGGGCACGGGCTCGTATGTGATCAGCAGGCAGCCGGAGGTCTGTGGGTTCGGGGTGGGATCAATAAAGCGAGGGTAATATCTGCCCGTGGACTGGGTCTGGTGGTTTATCTGATTTATTAGTCTATGGGCATGGTTGTCATGTCTTGGTGTTCGACCGAACCAGACAGGGATGGTGGTGAAGTCTACTCCCGAACTTTGCTCCCACCCCTCGCTCTTTTGGCTCCCACCCCATGTTTGACAGCTAGCCCATCAATCAATCAGCCTCATATTACGAGGCACCTCTTGCACTATATGTCGGGAATATCAGAGGCATGTGACGGGGTGGGCAGCGGGCAGGCAGTTCTCAAGAACTTGCTTCATGTGGCATTGCTCACGATGCCTTCTGCAGCTGCCGAGTCAGACGTCTGCTTGTTGAGTGCGGTCAATCACGCGTCGACAGCCGAGTCAGCTCTATACCATCTGTAGTCGTGATGGGCGTGTATTACTATATATGTCGGCAGTCAGATTTAGCATTCGTGTCGCACGGAATATATTGAACCCATCAGTCGACATGTATGATTGAAATGGCAAGCATTGCACGAGTAAAATGTTAATTCTGATTCGAGAACACTACTGTGTATGTAAACCTATCTGGATATGTCGGCAAATCTCTACTACTTGTGCGAGACGATAGTAGATAGATACGTAGTACTCCGTACCCAGAATACAGTGTCAAAAGAAGCAACCTGGTACATCGCAGCTGCTCTAGTGTACCCGGGTAGTACAGCACACACAGTAGTGCAGATCAAAAGGTGGGCAGCCCGTTGTGGGGTGCAAGAGCCTGTAGCCGACCTGTGCTTTTTTGGGGGCACTCTACGCGTGAGAAGTCGCGTCGCAAAATTCCCCTACTCGGCACCGCAGCGTTTACCCACTAATAATGTAGACGACCACGACGACAACAATCAGCCCCGGGGCCTGTCCAACACCGCCCGCAACCGCAGCCAGCCACTCCAACTGACGGGCAAGCATACTGTAATCACATTGCGACTTCGAAAAGGACCTATCGCCAATATATCATATCCCGGATCGGCATATTCCAGACAGGCACTGCTGTTCCCGCCTCGCGCGTGCTTCGCTGTTGCGCCCCACCTCGGCCTCCTCCTCCTCTCCCACTTGCGCTCCCTCGAGACACGCCCGGCCGATACAAAACCATGTCGTCGCGCAAGAGCGACGCGGGTCGCAAGAGCGACGCCTCAGCCTCATCAGCGAGGTTCGCCCCTATAGACGGCTCCCCGACCGCCTCGACCATCCCAACGCCGTCCCCGGGGCTCGCAAAGCCGTCCATGGACACGTCGATGCCGCCCCCGAGCCTGCCTCCTCCCGTCCTCGCTCAGACGCCCGAGGCCGTGCACCCCCCGAGGCCCACGTCGTCCTCGGCCGCGGCAGGGCTCGCGCCAGGCGCGGAGCCCTCACAATCCACGCCGTCTGAGAAGAGCAGGGACGAGGAAAAGAAGACCGGCGGCGGCGGCCACCCTAAGGAGGCAGTGACTATCCCCATCGAGGTACGCTGATGCGCCCGGCAGTCAAGGTGTTTTCCCCGCGAGTACGAAGCGCCCGTGTGCTGATGTTGAATCCATGCTCAGGAGCTACAACTACCCAAGTCCATAATCACCCGTCTGGCCAAGGGCGTCCTGCCCCCAAACACCCAGATCCAGGCCAATGCCATACTGGCCATGACTAAGAGCGCAACCGTGTTTATAAATCACCTAGCAAATGCGTACGTTCCCTTGACTTGAGCCAATCTGGAGCCTACAGGCGAACTGACACCCCTTGTTCTTGCGCTACAGGGCCAATGAGGTTACGACACTCCAAAACAAAAAGACCGTCATGCCCGCCGATGTTTTCAGGGCTCTGGATGATATAGAGTTCGGGTTCATGCGCGAGCGCGTAGAAGCCGAGTTTGCAAGTGCGCAGGACCCCCGCCCCCCAGCAACAACAAAATCTCCCACATCATCACGGTGCCTGGAACCCACTGACACTTCATCCGTGCTGCAGAATTCAACGAGGTCCAGACCAGTAAGCGGTCGACCTACCGCAAGAAGGTCGCGGCGGCCAAGAAGGCCACCAAGGGGCCCGGCGAGGACGGCGCAGATGCCTCTACGGCAGGAGCTGACGGGGACACGACAATGGGCGGCGCCGACACGACCCTGAACTCAGTCGCGGACACGAGTGCGGCAGGAGGCGGGCAGCCGCGAGCCAAGAAGGCCAGGACGGATGGCAACGACGGCGAGCAGATGGACGTGGACGACGAGGTCGCCGACGCCAGCGACCCGGAGAGCGTGCCCGACGAGGAAGGGGACGGGCCCGAGGACGAGGACGACGAGGAGGCAGAGGAGGAGGAGGGGGAAGACGAGGGCGACGAAGCCGAGGACGGCGACGAGCTGGAAGAGCGGCAGGGCAGGCCGGACGAGGACGAGGCCCTGGATGATGGGAACAACAGTGACTAGGTCGATGATCTCACCAGCCACGGGGTTCGCCATGGATCAAAGGCGCCTTTGATGCTTCAAGTTTTTGCAGCAAACCTTGTGCTCGAATAGAAGAAGGTGTGAGGCATCCAAGGGTGCGCGCGGGCGATGCGGTGAACGCCAACGAGGTGTTCGCATCAGGGGTAGAGACGGCGCCCGTCTGGTCAACACCGAGGACGTGAATCTACTTTACACACGAACTAATCTGCGGGCCCTCGACCTCGTCCCGGCTTCCTTCCCCGCCGGGAGGGCTGGCCAACACCGTTTTCCTCGCCCATCCTGACCTAGCTAGCTATACTGTGTGTCGCCCGGCGCTCTCTGGCATTGCTGCCGCGAGTTCAGCTTGTCATGGATCAATCAAAACAAAATCTGTCACACGGTGCGACGTTTATCACTGGCTGCCTCGTCACCTGTGGTGTCAGGTTGCGTCGCAATGCCTGGTTTGGGAGGGCTGGTTGGTGCCTTCACAAGCCCCCTTCCTCCCGGGAAGGCCTGCAGGGAGGGTTTGCTGGAGATAGACGGTGGGCCGCCGGCCGCCCAACTCGTTGCTGTCAGGTGGTAGAGACTACTTGGCTTCTCTTGGGGTCATTGCTTGGCGGTTTGGCAGGTACCCTGTAGAGGGTGTCTTCGCGGGAGACCCATTCAAGTGCCAGGGGCCCCTGGCACTCCGAATCCGCGTATGGACATCAGCCATATATCTCCATCTCGATTTTTGGGCTGCTTGATATCGCATCTGGTGCTTGGGTCGGAATCCGTCTAGGTTCGATACCTTTGTAGACCCTGCCATTGTCACATCTTTCTGTCCACCGCCCTTCACCCCCACGTCTGTGTCCGCTGCTCCTGCATACCAAGGCCATGGCTTCAATTTGGCAGTAGAGGAGAGGAACCGATACTAATTTATGTCCCGCCATGCCGTAGCTGGATGACCTAGTTAGTCGCGAGATGAAACACATTTCGGAATATTGACGGGATGATGATTGTTGGTAGCGCAGGTGAAGAGAAGCCAAGATTGGGCAAAGTATATTAAAGCAAGACTGCCATCCTCCTCGCGGCGCCTGACGCGCACTCGCCCTTGAGAGATCGACACAAGGGCAGTAGCAGAATAGAAGGGCCGTCTCACCGCTGTGCCCATGTCTGAGTTCAACATTTGGGATGGCACTGGCAGAAAGAAGTGACCCAACTCGAAAAGCTAAATTCAAACAAAAAGAGCAAATGCCCAGCCACTCCCACCCAGTGAGACTGCGCGAGGCAACACTGCCAGACAACGAATAAACCACGTGTACTAACACAATAAGTTCAAGAGAATCGGCAGAAAGTGACTGCGTGACAAATGAACTCCTCCGATGCTTAGAATGTAGCCGTCCAAGATCTGCGATCTCGACATGTAAACACAAAGCCCGATGGGGCCGGGTATCAACACATCGAGGGAAAGAAAAAAGCGATGGTAGAAAAGTTCGAATGGAAGTGGAGCATCCCACAATGCCGCCGCGTTGTATGCGAAATCAGGGGAGTAACCGCATAGTCCAAGGATATCCGACTGCCCAAGCCTGAACAAGAACTAAGAAAAAACAGAAAAAGGTGTCCATCTGACCACGAAAGAAACCAGGTATACCGCCAACAGCACAAGCCTGACCACACCACAGGAGAGCAGGGTATCAGCACAACCAGCGACCCGCAGACTCGGGTCTGCGTATCATCCACACCATTGGAAAAAAAAACCGCCCAAATGTAAGCGACTTCCATAAAGCAATCATGTATATCTTCAACGTAAGCGAGTCCAAATGCACGCTGTATGGGTCGCTCAAACTGTACGTAAACCAAGGAGCCGGGCCATGAGATTGTCAGGGAGTTGGGCCCCATCGAGATTTGACGCATGCCAAGCATTCTGGGCCCCCTGCCCACAGTGGTGACAAGACCAGACCATATGTACACTCAAAAAGTAGTCGTTCATGAAGGGTTATTGTCGAATGCGTATCTCGTTTCAACATCCAAAGCGTTCAAGATCAAGTTAGGCCGTAGCTTCGTTTGCGGTCCGGACTCGCATTTGGTGATTGGGATGTGCGGAGCTGTCACGCGATCCCGCAGAGACAAAGTCTCGCCGCGCAGGTCCTAAGCCCCTTGGACGACTCGAGGTAGGCGCGGGGATGACAACGAAATATTTCCAGAGCCAGGGCTAGACTGTGTCTGCGTCTTTGCCCAGCTTTCCCAACCCCACAACTCTTCATAGCAATCGCTTGGTCGCTCCGGCAGGGTATCCTAGAGCTTTCCCCCCTTACTGAGGTTGCTGTGTCCACCACTGCTGTGGCTGCTGCTGCTGCCCTGACCATGCCTGTGTGACAGCCGGCGAGGGAGTTGAGCCTTGATGCATGTATTGACGTGGCGTTTGATGGTCGTACGGCGATGGAGCAGGATAGCCTTGTGCCATTCCCGGCATGCCGGAATAGGGCATGCCGCCTTGCTGTACCGAGCCAGAGGTGCTCGAGTGTCGCATCTGTGACGTAGAGCTCTGTGGTGGGTGGGGGGACTGCTGTGCCTGCTGGTTGTGGGTATACCCGTACTGGGGTGTTTGCGGCGTCGGTGGCCACATCTGGCTTGAAGGTTGATACCCATAGCCCTGAGCCGTCTGCGGCATGCTGGCGGTAGACCCTGAAGACAAGCTTGTTGGCTTTGATTGCGGCTGGCTTGGAACTTGGGCCATACCTCTCATCGTCGATGACTGACTTATGGGGTTTTGGGCCTGAATCGGGTTCGAGTACGGCGGCGCAGTCATCATTAGCTGAGGACTCTGGCTTGGGACCAGCCCGGAATGCTGCTGTGGCATTCCTGCCGACGTCGCGTGAGGCGACTGCGTGGCGCGGGACGTTGGAATACTGGCGTCAGCGGTACCAACACTGACAGGCTGGGTCAAGGCCGCGGATACCGGCTGCTCATGAGGCCTTCGCCACATGTTGTTCATGTAATCGGTCCGCATCTCACGCTGTTGGTTGACCGATCGGTTGTACTCGGCGGCATGGTGAGCTTGCGCATGTATCTCAGGCATCGCCGTTGGTTGAGATCTGTCCTGGTAAGGAGGGCCAGTGATCTCCTGTCGAGGGCCTGTCTTGAGTATGGACGAGTAGTCGGTCCGTCGGGAGTCAGGATATTCTGACCTTGTTAGCTTGTGCACTCCGGTCCAGTGTGTGCCCAACCAGATCGCGTCGAAACATACCTTGTTGTATGAGTTGGGGATGCGGCGCACCACCAAACTGTGCTGGGTTATTGCTGTAGACTATCTCCCCCTGGGGACCACCCAGCAGGGACGCACTCTGCTCCGCAGCAGCCGCCGCTTCTCGGGCCTTGGACGCGCCAGGCCTCTTCTCCCCAGCCAGGTCGGCCTCAGTGAAGCCTTGTTTCCTCGCCTTCGTTTCCCAGTAGTCATCTCGGACTCTCCGGCCATTTACAATGACGCGGCTGCCGAACTGACGGAACATACTCCTAGCTGTGACGATCGCTATTTGTCTCGACCTGTATGAGAAAGGGAGAATCTCCTGGCTGACAAGGTCGTCCTTCTCCGTTTGGTTGGCGATGATCTTGAACAATGATCGGTTCTTGTTGAAAAGCAGATACGAGTCACGGTATCCAAGGACCCTCGCACACTCGGTCGCCAGCATGAAGAGCTTGTCTCCTCGGTTCGGGACGAGAAATGTTCGACAGCGATACTCGCGGCCCCCAAGTAGCTGCCCGTTGGGCATGACCTTCTTTTCCCCGGCCTCGTCGATCTCCCGTGGCAGGTACTCGTCGCCTCCTGGGCCAAGCTGGTCCGTGGTGTGGTCCCGCACCGTCGGCAATGCCTTCAAGGTCGACTTGGTCGGAGTGGGCTTGGGGGGCGAGGATGCCGACGCCTGGGATGGCGTGTAGCTAGGTTGCGGTCCCGGGAGAGGCGCATTTTGGGATTGGGGGGTCTGGGGTGGGATTGATTGCTGCATCGGAGCTGGCGCCTGGGTAGGACTTTCTGATATAGAGCCGGGACGGTTCGATTTCATGGATTTTCCGCGTTTCTTGGGGTTTCGATCTGCTTGCGCGACAACGCCATCAGCCCGAGGTCCTCACGCCGTGTCGCACTGCCCTGATCATGTAACATGAGACATGTCGATGGCGACCTGACACAGCTACACAAAATTGACCACGACATACCTTCATTCCCAGCCGGACCAGGGGACCGCGCTTCGTACGTGCCCGGCGAACGGCTCCTCTTGACGCCTCTTGGGTTCTCTTCAAGCAGATCTGCGAGGCTGCGCATCAGCATCATTGAGCCATGGTCAATAACAGTGAACACACAAAGACGGCGCAATGCAGCGCGACGCGAGACAAAAAGACTGGGCGCGGCGCATCGATCTGCAGTCAGGGTTGAGAGCAGGTCTTTGCGACCGTGATGGGATGGGATGCATTGCGATGGCCGCGTTGCGGTGGCCGGCGATGCTGGGACAGGGCAGCACTGCGCAGCGCAGCGAAGCGAAGCGAAGCGAAGCGCGGGCCAGGGCGCGCCCCGGCTCAGCGGGAGGGGTCGCGATGGTTCATGTATGACACTTGGGAGGGTGGCGGCCAACTTACCGGATGATGCGAGAGCAGCAGGATTGATTGTCGCACTGTCAGCAGCGTTAGGCTGTGCGGAGTACATTGAGCGCAGCAGCGACAGTATCGGCACCCAAGTCCACGGGTCGGCGAAACGACGTGTCTTGATATAGTTGGAGGGTTGATGTGAAGTGGATGCAAAGACTGCGAAGCTTGACTTGGGGAGTGTGCACAGCGATTTGATGCAGGCAGGGCAAGGGGCAGGGAGGGCAAGGGCAGGGCAGGGCAGGCCGGACTGTGCGTGCGTGGTGTGCGTACCTAATGGGTTGGCACGAACCCCAGTGCCTTGACTCTTGACTATTGAGGAATATTGAGAAGGAAAAATGGTATTCGCTGCCTTCTGGTGCCGCTGAACGGGGATTTGGTCAGTCCGTCCTGGGCGTCTGGGGGACCGTGTGTGCGTGGGAAGAGGAAGGGGTGCCGTTCGCTTCGCTTCGCTTCCCGGACAGTGGTACCTCGATGCTGGGTCACGGTACTGGGCCGCTGGATGCTGCACGCCGAATGCTACCAGTTAAGTACAGGGTAGTGAAGAGGAAGAAATGGGCCGAACCCGTTTTGGCCTGGTTGGTGGCAAGCAAGGACTGCGGGAGAGGAGGGGGGAGGAAGGGGGGGGGGTGTGGTTGGCCTGGTGTGTGGTTTTGTAGAGGTGGCCGGTTGACAAGGGCCACCACGCGAAGAGCGGGAAAGCTGGTGGGGCGGGCTGCAGGGCGGAACAAACGAAAGTGGCTTCCTTTCCCGCCGTGGTGGTGGAGGAACGGCTTGATCCAGTGAGGTGAAGACTCAGGTCAGTATCGGACGTGAGCCATATGTCTGTACAAGAGCATGCATGTGCGACTGTCGCGTCTGTCCTGCCACTGTGTATGGGAGCACTTTGGCCAGACGTTGGATGAATACTGGAGGATGAGGATACAGGGTCGAAGCCGGTAGGAGGAAAGGTAGATCAATCGGAGCCTTTTGAAATAGCCCTGACGAATGATGATGGGACTGGCGGCAATCAAAAATATTGGGGCCGGTAAGTCAGCAGTCGCAGCTGTTACTAATGAGATCGGAGGGGCGTTTTGGCACGGGCGGACTGCTTGCGCCCAGGTCCCGTATTGGGATCGAGTCGTGCTTTTTCTCGGGCTGCCCTGTCGTCGACACCGGTCCGATGGGCACGATGGCGTCTCTCCCGCAACGCCTCTGGCCCGTACGCGCTGGTGAAAGGCAGACAGACGCGTGGAGCAACAAGTTCACTCAAAGCGTCAAGTTTGATATGCGCCGCGTGCGCGTGCGTGTGTGCGTGTGCGTGTGCACTCTTGGGCCGTGGAGGCTGCAGGCGTTGTGTAGCCGAGATTTCGGCAGTGGTACAGGGGGGACGGTCGGCAGCAAAGGCCTCTGCGAACCTTGGAAGGCAGTGGTGGATGGATGCTCGCGCAGTGCGCAGTACGCTGTGCTGCTCTGTCTCTGGATATCGAAGGGGGCCCAGACACGGGCGATGAGGCTTTTTGGGTGGTGGTGGTGGATGCTGCTTCGGCGCTTTCAGAGCATTTGGGCGTTGACAGCGCTCTGATGTACTGGCAATATCCTTGCTGTGGCGCAGAGACTGGCAGAGGGTCAGGAGGGTGTGAGCCCGAGGTGGGTGAGTGTGAGGGTACTAAATCGATGCGTGTGAGCGGATGACGATGATGGAGTGGAGCATCCGGGTCGCGACGACAGGTAGGCAGGCCTCTGCTGTGTTGTAGGTGAGGGAGGTGATGGTTGGGTTCGAGATCCCAATCTGCGAGGTACGGCGAGATACGGCGCAACGGTCTGGTTCGCCTGCTTTCAACGAGAGCCAGCAGAGAGATGACAAATGGAGGACGCGCGATCGTTGTCTGACGGCGAGTATGTCAGGACCATGACGGGGGCAGCTGGAGACGAAGCACGGCGGCAAAAACACATAAGCGAACTCGAACCCAGGCAGACTAGACGGGACAGGACAGGACTGGACTGGACGGGCAGATGGACGGGCAGATGGACCGACAGACCAAACAAGAGCAGTCGGTCCTGTCAATTATTCACTATCCCGATCTTTGTCTTTCCTTCTTTGCTTCCTTCCTTCCTTCCTCGGAGTGAGCAGCGATGCCCCTACCCAGCATCCTGGGAGGGGGGTGTGCGGGCGTGCGCGTGTGTGTGCGAGTGTGCAGAGGCAGGAGGAGGCCTGGCAGGTACATGCACAGTACCGTGCGACCCATAAGACGGGATGGGAAAGGAGCCCCTGTCTACGCCATCCTGAAGTGAAAGCTGATGCATGATGCTGCAGCAGGGAATGCACGGTACAGAGGGTACGGCGGCCGAGGTATCAGAGTACCCAGAATATCTACATTGCGCTACTGTGCGCGCTCCGTCCGTGATACCCCACACAGCTTGGGATCACCCCGGTAGAGCTGAAGCTTGCGGAGGCTCAGGCGGCGTCGTCGTCGCGCGAGAGCGAAAGGCACCGTCACTTTTCCCTGCCTGGGTCAGACAAATGGGACGGCCTGCGGGCACCTCAGGACTGTGGACATGGTCTAGTACTGGAAATCCAGACTCTCGGTGCTCGCGGGCGTCCGGGGTCGGCGGCGATCGTCATGCCCTGCCCGGGCTCTTTCTCAATCACCTGTGACGGGGGGACAGAGAGACAAGGAGACAAGGAGACATGGACATCTGGGCAGCCTGCAAGACCGTGGGCGTGGCGAACCTGGGGACGAGGCAGCGACTGCATAGTCCCGATAGCCACCCCATGAGCTACTGGAGATAGCTACCACAGTACTTACCCAGCCAGCCATTTGATGGCGCCGCCGCTGCAGAGAAGTCCAGAAGCAGCCAGCGGTTCCGCCCAGCTCCCAACTTACTTCCCCTTCAGGTTTAGCCGGCGATGGTGTTTCCGACTCAAGCCAAGATCCCGGCCGGACCAGCTACTTGGTACTGTACTGTACGACAACCTTCACCCGGCCTTTACAAGCGGCGTTACTGTATTTGCTCCGGCTCGACGCCAGGCAGGAAACAGAGACTCTGGTAAACAAGATGCTAAGTGTAGCGCGCGCCATCGTGGTGAAGGCACACGAGCTGAGGCTTCTTGCCCGGCGACCGCCCAGGGTTTTTGGCGGTAACATCGGATAAGTCGTCCGTGTCCGCGTATTTCGCATGAAGTAGCATCCGTTATTTATTTGTCTTTGCCGAGTAGACAGACGTCCCACGGTGATGAGATGGAAATTTATGCTTGCTGACCTGCAGGCAGTCAGTCAGTCAGTCAGTCAGTCAGCGAGGCCTGGCTGGCAGGCAGGCATGCAGGCAGGCAGGCGTGAGAAGTGCAGGGATGATCACGACTTGACGCACGCGAACAGTCAGAAGGAACAGAAGCAGGCAAGCAAAACAGGACGAGGCAGATGACACTAGCAAGCAAACGAGGCAAATATTCCACATCGTTTTCCCGCCTGAACGAGAGTTGCCCTTTTATCACACAATGCCTGAGCCCGTGGCCTACACGCAGGCCGGCAGGACGCGAGAATGCTGGCATGGCTCAGCATCGATTCGCACTTCCATTCTCGGGACTGAGCAGCCCAGTATAATGCGCCTACGCACAAGCACACGCACGCGCACATACGCCAGACATCACCACCGAACAAGGCAAGATGCAGACTGCATTGCATACATGCGTTTATATGCTGTGCCCTCTTTTGTCTCTGCAGATATCTGCGCGTATAATTGTCCGTGTAATGTGCCGCCGCAAACTTTCCGCGGAAGGATAGTCAGTACATACCTACAATCAGATAATATACGGCAGGAAGGCAGGGAAGGAGCGCCTCGGGCCCCAGCCAAGCGTCGCCCGACCAAGACGAGCTTCCTGCGCATCAACCCTGTCACCAGGACACCAAGAGCCAGGGAGCCAGGGAGGGAGCAGGCAACTTTTCCGAGATGTGACGGCTCTGCTGCCCAGGCTCCAGTGTCCGTCTTCGTCGCGACCTACAGCACCTGGAACCCACAACCCAATCTTCAACCCCTGCATTGACTGGAGAGGGCCCGTCCGGAGCCCTGGAGCCCAAGCTCCCTCGGCTTTTACCACCTCTGTTCGCTCCTTCGATCCATCCACCCATCATCGTCCAGCCTGCCATCGTCACCACTCCCCGACCGATTGGGACGGGCCAAACGGGGCGTGACAGGGCACGGTGGTCCAGACCAGGTCCAGTGTCGGATCACGCACCGGTGAGGAAAAGATGAGACGGTTGGCTGGCTGTTCAGCAGAGCCCGCACGAGGCTGCACTTTGGCGGGTTGAAGCACAGTCCTTGGCAGATGCGCCGTACGGTACGGCATCCCGTGCCCTGTCCTCTGCTACATAGGCATCCTCCCTACACAGTAGCCTCCATGACGATCCGGGTACGCTACCTGGGCAGCTGGACCGGTACTTTCTGGCCGTACCGTGCTGTATTTATCTCGCTCGCTCTTCTGAAGCCGCCATGCCTGCAGGTCAGCAGCTAGTAGCTTCAATGGCAGGGACCTAGGGGACCTGGAGTGCCTACCTTGCTGTGCATTCGCCGATGCTGCCGATGTTGCTGCTGATGATATTGATACTCCAAGCAGCGCGTGCCTTCCTCATCCAGAAAGCCACCCTGGTCTGTATTTACCTTCCAATCACATCCTGTGCTCTGCGTTTCAAGATTTCAGCCGACATGATGCGCCGATGCACCGCTGTTGTCGAGCTGCTCCTGAGCTGACGTCGAGGGCCACCAACGGAGCAGCACATCGGTCACAGGCTCCACTGCCCGCCAATCATCATCTCAACAACTGGAATTGCGCAGGTACAGTAAGGTACGGCACAGCAGGGCATAGCACCGTGCTGCGGTGAGCTGCGTTGCCTGCGAGTCCAGCCGATGGGACTAACGCGTTCCCTCCGCCTCGGATCGTTTCGAGCTACAGGCCTACACCTAGGCACTTGCAAGTTGCAACCTGCACATGCTGCGCGGTACAGCACATCCCAGCCCAATCGAGGACCCCCGTCATGCCCATCGCACGGAATTCACTGCAAGTTCCCTGGCTCGCAGAGCCCATGAGGCTGAGGCTCGCTGGTTTAACGTTTGGGCACGGTACGCTATATCGTGGTACCAAGTAGCTATAGCACACGGACTTTACAAGGGAACTTGCTCCGCACAGACGCCGTTCACCTTCGACGGTCGTACTCAACGACGGCGCATTGTCCTCACTAGGGTACCGCTGCGAGCACAGGTCACAGGCCTGGAGCTTCGCGGTTTTGGCGTCTGGTGAGCTCTCGCTTCCAGAGGGCCGTTGCGACGGCGCAGCCGTCCTTTGTCACTCGCTGCCGCTGCTCCCGAAACTCTCCAGCGCCCTGGCAGCCTCGACCTTGCCCGCCGCACACACAGCACACTCTGCTGTTAGGTCCCACAGAACCCATCTACAACCTGTGCGGAGCCGTGCCGCCTGGTGTGGTGTGCGGGAGTTATCATTCGGGACATGACACCGGCCCAACCAACTTCTCTCACTCCCATCGCCATTTGCAATACGAGCTAATTGCAAATAATAACGAACCGTGACTTGACTGGCCTCTGTATCATCTCAGGGACGGAAATAACCACCACCAAAAGCGCCCGGTTCGGAATCTTCCAGCTGCGAAATCACGACTTCCCCACTACCGTTGACACATGACGCGAGACTCGACTTCTCCATAATCATGCCTTGGATGGGCCCCGGCTCAAAGCCCCAGAAGATGCAGCGCACAGCTGGAGGCTTCACTCAGGGAGTTCCCGGGCAGCTCAGGTTTGAGACATCGATGATATCAGGCCCGCAGCTTTTCTTCAGAATTACCCGCGACTTGCACGATGTTCGACGCCACAGCACATTGACTCTACTGTACATGCCGCAGCTCGCTGGTCACAAGCTACCTCGCTAGCTGCTCATTAGTGCGCATGGCACAGACGCCTGAGACGGCATGCTTCTAACCCTTGTCGGCAGGGTGGCAGGATATTACCTGGTAATAATACTTGTCAGTTACTGTCGAAATCCTGTCCAGCCCAGGAAATGGTGCCGTCGATACGTGAAGCAAGGCCCACAAGCCTGCCGCGTGTTCGCTTTCCACAGCATGATACGACCCGTCTGTCTGCCTACTTACTGCCTATGCTCACTACTGTGTACAAGCGGCGCGTTGATGACAACGAGTCCGAGGTCTCGGCATGCCGATAAAAGATCTGATGCGTCGTTTCGCCTCTAACCAAAAAGGGTAGGTAGGACAGAGCTATAGCACAGTCACCTCCCCCAGAACGCACGCGGGCTGCATGTACGTCCAGAGCCAAGCTGCAGCTGCATCCATCGCTGACGACGCAGGAAGGGCGTGCTTCAAGGGGGCTTGTTAACCCGTGGTCAATCGCCAGGACCAGTGTTGCCTTCCGTCACGAGTACTTTGTTCGTGTTTGTCTCGAGTGGGGGGGAAGACTGTCAAGTTTTGGCATCTGATGATGAACAAGGTGATATTGTACGGCCGTCACTGCGACAGTTGCCCGCGAATGCGAGTGGTGGGTATGATGCCCGAGACACTTCAGATCGGTGCGACAAAGTCAAACATGGACGGACCGCGCCTGTGATCACAGGGCTCCGCCTCGCAGACGTACGTACTCCTGGCCGGCTTGTCGAAGGCATATTGTGGGAGGACGAGTTCCTCAGTTGCGAAGACGACAAAAGTAAGGGCCGAGAAAATGCTCTCGCTATTCCCAACGACTTGACCCGAGATTTGCTCGTCCCGTGCTCACATACAGCATCAACATTATGGCATGCAGGTATTCCCCACCAATGTCGCAATACACGTCAGAGAGTGCTGTCTCGCGGACTCTCACCACGTTGCCGATGGATAACCACCAAAAGCAAGATCAAGAGCAGTTTGATTTGAAGCCTGCCGGGGAAATGTACAGATGACCAGTGCGAGAGCGGCTTATGCTCTGCGCTGCCCAGGGCAAAGCTCGGTGGAGGAAGACGCCTTCGGCTTCTTTCCCAGCCATTCTCGTATGCAACATCGGATGCCCTAGACGTGGAGATCCCCTGCACTCAGGACTCGGTCACTGGAGCATCCCACAGCCTGATATTTGAGAGCTGATTAGCTTTGGAGTTTCTATGGAAGCTGGTCGGGGATATCAGATATGAAAAAGCGTATGTGACCTATTCACATATTCAGAAATCGCAAGTGCTGTCAAGTGGCTGCGATGGTCCAGGGTCGCGGGACCAAGGTGCGGGAGCACGACAAACGGAGCAGCACTCCAGCACCGCTACGGGCCATGAAGAGGGTGTGGAAGAAGAGCTTGAGTCAAGGCATGCACGAGATGAGGGAGGGTGTGAAGGACCAGGATTGAGCCTGGCGCGTAGCAGGCCAAGTCCAGACGGGCGCTACAGGGGTCAGCTCTGTGAATGGGTTTGTCCAGAAGTAGAACACCTGATTGGCCTCCACAGCGTCGCAACGACCCGTCCAGCTGACACTTAGGAAGCCCTTGGAGTTTGGCTGGCCAGGTTCGATGTGAATCGTCGAATCATCGACCGATCGCAAACTGGGTCTTCCATCAGACGGGTTTGATAGACGAGCCTGATTCGAAAACGCCACGGCTCGACGACCCTCGGGCATCTCACATTCCTCCGAATCAGGCTGGGGTCTGACTGGGCCTGATGACCTCGGGACGCCGGGAACACTCGCATGGACGTCGAGACAATTCCAGCCCAGCAGAAATGGAATTTCCTCCATCAAAATCTGTCAAGACAGTCTGGAAGCGGACCCACCACCCAGCACGGCCGAGGATGTGCCGCCGCAGCCACGACCACACCAACTCCGCCGTGGGTGGTCGATCAGGACATGGGGACCTGTTCGTGTGTTGCATTGGGCGAATGCAGGAGACTGAACGGGCAGTCCCTTGTTCCCGCTTTGCAGGCTGGATAAGGAGGTGTCTCCATCTGCATCATAGCTGCCTCGGTGCTGATGTTTATTAAACAAGATCCAGATACTGTCGGGCAACACATACCACACGCAGCAGCTCAAATGCGCATACGCTCAATATTCGACTCACAGGATCATGGTCAACAACTGTCAATAGTGCTCCTCCAGGCTCTCTCGATGGCCCTCGGAAAGATTACACGATTCAGATAACGCCAATTTGTGGCGCTAGTCCTGACTGTGCGACCTCCAAAAGTCCCTTAAAACCTCCCTCGTGGGCAAGCGACTTCGGTCGCGGGTACCAGTACCGAAACCACACCCCCCCCTTCCCCCCATTTTTCCATGTGGTCGGCGGTTTGCCTCGATTGCGATTAGCTGGCTGGCTGGTCCCTCACGTAAGACAGGTAGTTGAGTCACACAAGAAGCGGAAGCCTATCTAGGCACTGTCCGTGTTCCCGTCCGCCGTGCGCCAGGACACGACAGAAAGGGGGCTGGCTGTACGGCTGTGCTAGTTCAAGACCTACTTGGTCAACTACGAGTTGACGGATCCGGGAGGCGGCCGTTAAGAACCAGAACTCTGGAATCATGCCCAGTGACAGAGCAGCCATCCTGGGAGGTGAGTAACCGCAACCCATGCGGGCATGGACGTGTCGTTAATGCTGCTGACCTCGTGGGTGTTCGCATTGGGAGTAGATACTATGTAGATGCATTGCAACCCCGACGGATCCGCGAGCGATGTGTTTCTGGGAGGGTGTGTGGCCCGGCAGAGGCAAGGACTTCGGGACCCAGGGCCCAGGACCCAGGGCCCAGAGCCCAGAGCCCAGAGCTCCTGGGGCAGCAGGGAGGGGTGGAGGAGACCCCAAATGGATCGCCGCCGCCGCCGCCGCACGCTGCTGACGCAAGAGACGCATCCAGAGGATTATTGTACCAAGCTGCGCAGATGCAAGCGAGCAGAACCGGATCCCTCTGTGGGCCGCCTGTTGGTGAGTGCATTCCATTCTGGGACAGTCATCGGCCAGGTGGCCGCCCACGCACTGCACCGTGGCCGCCCACATACAGGACGACCCTGATGATATCAGTCATGCAGGTGCAGATGCAGATGCAGATGCAGATAGATGCCCACTGGTCATGCTGGCATGTCAGCAGCCATGAGGTGAGGTCTGGGTTGGCACTGTTAGTCTACAGGCCTGCAGGGAGAAGACAGGCGAGGAAGCAAGCAAGCACAGGCCAGGGCGGGCCACGGTGGATCCATGATGCTCAGGCCTTCCCAGTTCCCACTCAAGCACTGTCCAGTTGATGGATGGGCGGATGGGTGGTGGGCTGGTGGGCCCCATCCTCGGCAACTTATCTTATCTATCTCTGTGTGATCTTTTCGCACCGCGCCGTCGTACCGTACGCAGTCTGGACTGTGCTACTGTGAACATTGCTGCGCCGCGTAACAAGGTTGCCCGTGCTAAAAGTAGAAGTCTAATTTGGAGCACGAGGGTTGCAACCTGACACGGCGCTCATGGCGGCCCCAGCACCTGTCTCTTGATCATTTTTGAGTGCCGTCATGGCAAGGTATAGCTCCTCCGTCTCCTCCATCTCCTCCACCCCTTGCTTGGACCAAGCCTTGTCAAGGTTTCAACAGGTGGATCAACGGGGCGGGACCTTGGAAAGGGCCCCCACCGGCCACGGTGCTCCATTGGCACACATGTGTACACTACGCTCTTACTGTGTAGCAAGTACCGCAGCACCGCAGCAAGCAGCCCACGCATTCCGTAGGCGTGGACGGGGCCGAAGCTTTGATCGCAACCAAGTCCATGTCTGATTTAGCTCGGCGACGATGATCAGAGCAAGGGAGATAGCCCGAAAGCCTCGGGTTTGGCTCTGGGCCGTCCGAGGATATGCCTGCGGCCCGCGATCCTGTGGGCAAGTAATATACCGCATAGGTATATACACATATCATGTACCATTCGTGGTCGGGAGGCATCTGCTGTCGGCCCATGGAGCACAGATCCAGCGTGCGAATCACAACAGCTCTGCTGCCCGACTACAGCGTACACAGATGCCTATGACTCGAGATATACTTGCTTTTTCTACCCCTTGGGCAGAACCTGTGAAGGCCCACCGCTGGGGTGCATTGAAGGTTGTTTAGTGCCCGGCAGCCCGTTCGAGTTACATAGCCTAGTCCTTGGAAACCTGTCTGTTTGAAAAGGCAAAAGACGGGGTAGCGGCGGTGGGCTCAGAGGCACTGTGGCACCGCAACCAGGGTCGGGCCCTCCCATTGCTGTTTGGTGTCGAGAGACGATTGTACCTACTGCAATGGGACACATCTGCTTGCAACACTTTACACAGACGACTTATGCTTTTTCTGCCTCGTCTATTCGACAATACAGCAGACGGATGTAATGTGTTGATTGACTCGGCTGCGATTCGATCACGCGGCTACTCTAGCTCCGTGATACCTTTAGGCATCTCTCCGAACGCCTAGGCAATCTACTCGATGCTGTGTTGCCCAACTGGCTGGACAGTAGGGCAGGCCATGTTTTACACAGCATTCCATGTTCCATGTTCCGCATCGTCTCGACTGGCCGACCAGCTTAGTAATCTAACCACGTGATATGTGATCTCACGATGCCTCCTGGGCCCTGTTCTAATGTTGTTGCTGTTGTACGCATCATGTCGACGGTGGAGAGCACTCAAACACACGAGTGTGTCAAGCAGGAGGCTTACTAATTATTTGGGCGTCTGCTGCACTGTTCGCTGAGAACAAGGACAATCCCGTCCAAAGCCTTTGGCTCCTCTAAGCACCAGGCCTCGTCTTATCGATAAACAAAGACCCAGTGAAATTTCCAAAGACTACATCACATCGACCGAGCAGCCGTTGAGAGCGGCAAACGGACCACAACAAATGCCCAGACAGCGGACTTTGCGAACATGACCAGTCTCAAGAGGAGCCTGGGCTCTGACCCCTTGGCTTCAAGCATCGCCAGCAAAGTCTACATCCGCTCCACCAAGGCTGGCAAGCTGCAGAAGATCGTCAAGGAGGTATACCTGCGGCAAGACATCCCCTGCTCGTCCAACCTGTGCTCGAGCTGCCTCAAGACTGCCCCTCGAGATGCAGCAGGGAAAGGTAACAACATGCCGCTCCGCCCACGCCCCTTCTCGACCACATGCTCATACGTGTCACAGTCGCGCCTTTTGTGCTCTCCCAGGAGCCTGCTGGCACCAAGGCGTTCCCCAAGGGCCACTACCTCGTCCCCGACACCAATGCGTTCCTCAACGCCATGGACCTCTTTGAGCAGAGTTCGGCCTTCTACGACGTCATCGTGCTGCAGATTGTCCTTGAGGAGCTGCGCAACCGCTCGCTTCCCCTGTACAACCGCCTCATCGGCCTCACCAAGAGCGACGAGAAGCGCTTCTACGTCTTCTTCAATGAGTTCCGCCTCGAGACCTATGTGACCCGTGAGCCTGGCGAGACCGTGAACGACCGCAACGACCGCGCCGTGCGCAAGGCCGTCGCGTGGTACGGCGAGCACCTGGCCAAGACGAGGGCGAAGAAGGTGCCCACGGTGGTCATGCTCAGCAACGACCGCGACAACCTGCGGAAAGCCAAGGCAGAGGGCATCGCGGCGTGCCCCCTCGGCGAGTACGTCAAGGGCCTGGAAAACGCGGACGAGCTTATGGACATGATCCCCGAGTCACAGGCCGAGGTCGACAAGCAGCGTGGGCCGGGGCACATATACCCAGACTACTACTCAATGTCCAAGATGTTGACGGGGGTCAAGAATGGACTGCTCCATCAGGGCGTATTCAACATGTCTCCTTACAACTACCTGGAGGCCTCAGTCCGAGTACCTGCTTTCCCCAAGGCATTAATAATCATGGGGAGGGAGAGCATCAACAGGGCCGTCGACGGTGATGTCGTTGTTGTCGAGGTCTTACCCAGAGATCAGTGGAAAGAGCCGTCCACACAGATAATTGAGGAGGAAGCCCTGACAAAGAACGAAAATGCCGATGGTGATGATGGAGGCGAACTCGTCTCGGTAAAGGAGAAGAAGGCGCTTCAGGATGAGGTGAAGAGGACGCAGGGCAAGACAGGAGAAGGCCATGCGCAGCCGACTGCAAAAGTCGTGGGCGTAATCAAGCGCAACTGGCGCCAATATGTCGGGCATATTGACCAGTCGGCAGTCAGCCAATCCTCAACGCAAGGGAGGAGGCAAGATACGGTGTTTCTCGTTCCCATGGACAAGAAAATCCCAAAGATTCGTCTCCGCACAAGACAGGTGGCCGACCTGCTTGGAAAGAGGATATTGGTCACCATGGATGCGTGGGACCGAGACTCGAGAAATCCTGTAGGGCATCTTGTACGGACTCTGGGCGAGATGGAGACCAAAGCTGCGGAGACCGAGGCATTGCTCCTCGAGTACGACGTACAATACCGACCATTCCCCAAGACCGTACTGGACTGCTTGCCAAAGGAAGGGCATGACTGGAAGGTTCCAGCCAGCACAGATGACCCAGGATGGAGAGACAGAGAGGATCTACGAGGGCTTCTAATCTGCAGTATCGACCCCATCGGGTGTCAAGACATCGACGATGCGTTGCACGCAAGACCTTTACCAAATGGAAATTTCGAAGTCGGAGTGCATATCGCCGATGTGTCACATTTTGTGAAGCCAAACAACGCGATGGACACGGAGGCCAGCATACGTGGCACGACGGTATATCTGGTCGACAAGCGTATCGACATGCTTCCCATGCTCCTCGGAACAGATCTGTGCTCCCTTAAGCCCTACGTTGAGCGATACGCCTTCTCTGCATTGTGGGAGATGAACGCTAATGCTGATATCGTCAATGTGCGGTTTACGAAGTCGGTTATCAAGTCAAGGGAAGCGTTCAGCTACGAGGAGGCACAGCTCAGGATCGACGATGCGTCTCAGCAGGACGACCTCACCACGGGCATACGAACACTACTCATGCTGTCCAAGAAGTTGAAGCAGAAGCGCATGGACGCCGGCGCTCTGAGCCTGTCCTCGCCCGAGGTCAAGGTGCAGATGGAGTCCGAGACGTCAGATCCTATCGATGTCAAGACGAAACAGCTCCTAGACACCAACTCTCTCGTCGAGGAATTCATGCTTCTCGCCAATATCAGCGTCGCGACCAAGATTTACGAGGCTTTCCCCCAGACCGCCATCCTCCGACGCCACGGCGCGCCGCCCAAATCCAACTTTGACGAGCTAGCCAACCAGCTCAAGGTCAAGAGGGGCCTGGAGCTGCATGTGGACTCATCGCGCGCCCTGGCCGACAGCCTGGACGCGTGCGTGGACCCGGACGAGCCCTTCTTCAACACGCTGGTCCGCGTCATGGCCACCCGTTGCATGATGAGCGCCGAGTACTTCTGCTCGGGGACACAGTCGTACCCAGAGTTCCGCCACTACGGGCTCGCGTCCGAGATCTACACGCACTTCACGTCGCCGATCCGGCGGTACGCGGACCTGGTGGCGCACAGGCAGCTCGCGGCGGCGATCGAGTACGAGCCGGTGGCGCCGTCGGTGCGGAGCAGGGGCCGGCTGGAGGCCGTGTGCAAGAACATCAACGTGCGGCACCGCAACGCGCAGCTGGCCGGGCGGGCCTCGATCGCCTACTACGTGGGGCAGGCCGTCCGCGGCAGGGTCACCGAGGAGGACGGCTTCGTCATGAAGATCTTCAGCAACGGCTTCGTCGTCCTGGTGCCCCGCTTCGGCATCGAGAGCGTCATCCGCCTGCGGGACCTCGCCGAGCCCGAGCCCCAGGCCACGTACGACGCCGAGAACTACGTCCTCAAGACCTCCGGGAGCAGGGAGGTCGCCGTGGAGCTGTTCCAGAAGGTCAGGGTTAGGATCAGCGACCAGAAGGAGGAGTCGACGGGCAAGAGGACTGCCAAGATGGAGCTGATTTCTGTAGTTTGAGGAGATGACATTTTATAGATTGCCCCTTGGTATGTCGGGGCCGGATGTTTTGGCATAGCATAATCTGGCTCAGGCCACGGCGAAATTGAGTCAACCAATGCTTATTCAAGTTTAGAACAAGAAATACAATGAAACGCGGTGAATGCCAGGCTCCAATCGTGAATATGGTTCGGTTCACAGGTTTGAACCTGTTGTCATTGTATTAGTGGACATCTCAAAAAGCACATCGTTTTTGACGCGACATTACAATGATGTGAAACGTTATTGATACTTCGTGGTTGAGACTTAGAGTCTGCCTGCGATTGTCACCTATCCTGCATTTTGGAGTTCAAACAGCTTTGCACTTGTTCCCATCCCACGAGACTTTGCTACCCAATATCCAGATACGCTTAAAACTTACGAAAGACCCGGACTCGTGATGCTCTACGCCTTGGAATTCATTTCTGTCATGTTGGTGAAAGGTTTTGAAAACGTCTGGGTCATCCGAGGTTGGCAATACCCTTCAGTCTCGCTGTGAAGAACATTTCTGTGCTCTGATATCATTCCTGATTTTTAGAATAAACGTCTTGAGTATCACATATCTTACTCCATGAACGCCCAAAACACACAGCAGGTGTCACTAAACTACTCCTCTCTTCATGAGGAAGAGCGACGTCTCCACCATTGACTTTCGGAGGACACCCTTCTCAGCCCTCCATCTCGACCTCCTTGACCGCAGAAGCATCATCCTCACCCCAGAGCCCGTCCAGCTTGAACTCAGCTGCCCACTCTGTGACAATCTGCTTCTGGTCAGCAGCCGCGTCCACGGGCCGGGGAGCAGCGGGCAGCTTGATGCCGGCGACAGCCGTGGTACCGTCGGCTGCCGGGGCCGCCGCAGCGACGGCCGGCGCGTCCACCCAGCCCTGGATGCGGCCGTCCCGCCAGTCGGTGACCACCGTCATCGCCGCCGCCTGGATATTGGGGACACCTCCCCTGCCGAGGCGGCCGCGCTTGCGCGCGACCTGCACCAGGAAGTCCGTGGTCGCGTCGCCGGTGTCCGAGTTAGACAGGAGGGGTGGGAGGTCGTAGGCGCCCATCAGCCTCTCCATCAGGGCCGGGGACGTGGACAGCCGCTTGAGCAGGAGCGTAACGGCCGGGACCGGGTCCTCGATTGCCTTTGGCGGGACGACGTTCAGGAGCACTAGGTGCGCCTTTGCCTCGGTCGCGTCTTTGGGCACGAAGCCGGCGGGGGACACCTCGGACGTCGAGGGGAACACGATACCGGGGGAGTCGAGCAGGGTCAGCTTGCTGTCGATCTTGACGGAGCGGATCGACGTCGTGACGCCGGCCTCGGCACCTGCTGGGCAGGCTGATCGCTGGCCTCGGCTACCGCCTAGTCTTGATAGCAGCGCGTTGATGACTGAGGACTTTCCGACGTTGGGGTAACCAATGACACCGACGGAGATGGCGCGCTTCAGGTTGCGGCTTGCGGCGAAGGCCTTGAGGGAGCGGAACAGGGTCGTGCTGGTGCTCTGGACAGTCAAGTCGCGGTGGTTGAAGGTGTGAGCGTTCGGTGCGGCGTTGGATGCGCGGATGGGGAGGGTAGGGAAGTAGGTTCGCAGGTGCGCGAGCCAGGCCTTCAGAACGGGTGGTGGGATAAGATCGATCTTGTTGACAACCAGGATAAGCCGTTTGCCACCTGATGCTGCCAACATGACGGCCTTCTCAACGTCCTGTGATCGTGTTCCCTCGGGGTCTCTGGCGTCGAGAACATAAAGGATAACGTCGGCCTGCTCCACAACCTGCTTGAAAACCTTGTCGTAGGCTTTCCGAGAAGTCAGGTCGCCCGCCACTCGAGAAGCTCCGGGATAATTATCTTCTGAGTCGTCAGAGTCATCATCCGAGTCGTCATCCATGTCGTCGTCACCACTTTGCAGCTCCCGCTCGTAGTCTTCGGCGGCCCGCCTCGCGCTCGCCAATAGCGCGGCCATGGGATTTGACTCGTCAACGTCGTCGTCTTCCATCATGTCGTCGTCGAACTCGATATCGTCATCCTCCAGATCTTCCTCCATCACTTGCTCGCCATCGTTGGCCTTTTCTACCTGACCAGTCTTGGCGGCCTTGACGGCCTCCTTACGCTTTCGAGCCTCCTCCTCCTTCCGGGCCTTCTTCTCCTCAATCTCCTGCAGCAACCTCTCCTTGTAAGGAAACAGGTTTGGAATACCCGGGTCCTTCTTCAGTTTCGAGCGCCATTCCGGGTTCTTCTTGGCCTGCTTCCTGTCCTTTCGTTGTTTGGCGTGGGATTTCTTCTCGATCTTTGCCCGTAACCTCGTGGTGCCCCGCTTGGACTTGGGCTCTGCAGGTAAGGGTCAGCTATGTTCTCACTAAAGTCTGCTGACTGGTATTCTCACTCTTGGGTTTATTGATTGAGCCAGCCATTTCGAGTCGGAGGCTTACGAGGACTGACTTGGAAGATTGTGGTAGAGGAGACTGGCTGGATGCGGTGGGTTGCGACTTCCTCGAGCAAAAGGCAATGAAAAGCGGCAGAATGCAGAAAATTCTCACCGCCCGGTGCAATCGATTAGAACCCTAGCCCTCATGCGCTTGGTTGCTCAAGGGGGGGGGGGGGGCGTGTTCCTGCACGACGAACAGCGGACCCAATATTCTCACTTCTTTACCTAGTGCAGTCCCAAACTAGCCTCGGGCCACTGGGGACAATCTAGCCTGATAACAAGTGGGGATTGATCAGGTACAAAAATCCCAATTCTATACGTAAGATCTGACAGTGGAACCACCCTTGAAGCAAGGGAAGCTTGTATCAGAGCATGGCGGCGGAAAACCTATGGGACGCTTACTCGATCTGGCAGTTCCGATGGAACCGCCGGCCACGCTCCGTCTGTCATCACCACAGCGCCCAAACGTCTTGTTCGCTGCTGGCATGTTTAATTCTTCCAATTTTTTGAAAATAGATTCTAGGCAATTCTCTCATTCCCAAGCTTCTTGCGCGCTATATATATTCGGAATTGAGGACTGTGTTATATACCCCCTCCCTGCATCGGTGCATTTGGACCCTCATCACATTTCCAAAAATCTATCATGGCCTTCTCAGCTCCGCCCGTACGGGCCTCTTTCCGTGGCTTCCTGTTCGATATGGATGTAGGTCATCTCGCATGAAGTTCAGTTCATAGGTGCTTTTGGGCATCATCCCAAGGCGATGTCCTCTGCAGGAAAAGCGTCGACAGCCACTCCCTGACTATAGAAGTGTAAGGCACTTACTGACAAGGGAATAGGGGACAATTATAGACTCAACAAATGCGGTTGTCAAGCACTGGCATACGTAGGTTTAACCCCGTTAGGCCCACCAGGGCTTCTATCTTTGGAATTTCCCGGCAATCCGCTGACGGTCTGAAGTGTGGGAAAAGAAATCGGGGTTGCGCCAGAGGTCATCCTCGAGACTTCCCACGGCCGGAGAAGTATAGACATCCTCAAGATCTTGGCGCCTGAGAAGGCGAACTGGGAGTGTAAGTCTGAGCATCCGACGACCCTGTCCCCGCTTCCCACCGCAACGGCTGTCCTTGGCATGCAATCGGAGAAGCAAATCAGCTGGCTATCAGGTCTGGTTTGGGCTTCGAGGGTCCCTCAGAGTAGCTGCGAGAGACCGGGGCTCCCCGGCTCCCAACCGCGTCCGGCTGTGTTTGTCGATGCTCGCTCGGCAGGAGACTGCATGATGGGATCCTGCAGACACCCAGCAGGATAGGCAGAGCCCGGAATCCCATAGCCCGGAACTCCATGAAAGCATGGACCGTTGTCCTCGGCTGAGACTCCTCAACCACGAGACGACGTGTTCTTTGCATCTGCCTTTCCCGCGTCCCCTCATGGGACATGATCCGATTTGTCACACAAGGACAGCCAGGGCGGGCCACCCACCACTCGCAACATGACACTGACCCTCTCACTAGATGTCAAGCACATGGAGGGCCTCCTCCCAAAACTTCACGGTGAGGACGCATACGAGATCCCCGGTGCCCGTGCGCTCCTCAAAGAAATCGGCGATCGCAACATCCCTTGGGCAATCGTCACATCGGGAACAGTCCCTCTCGTTACCGGATGGCTCAAGGTGCTCGGTTTGCCTAACCCAGAGCACCTCGTGACTGCAGAGAGCGTCCAGAATGGGTAATGATCCCCTCCCATGCTCTCCTTCTGCCTGTTGGCATATCCTGAGCCCTATCCGCGCCTTTCAGAAGACCCCTTTTCTAACAAGACGGCCTAGGAAACCCGACCCATCCTGCTATGTAATGGGCTTGGAGCGAATCGGCCTTGCGGGTGCTAACGAGAACGAAAACGTCCTCGTGCTGGAGGACTCACCCGCGGGCATCAA
This sequence comes from Diaporthe humulicola, assembly GCA_038088545.1. Taxonomy (NCBI): domain Eukaryota; kingdom Fungi; phylum Ascomycota; class Sordariomycetes; order Diaporthales; family Diaporthaceae; genus Diaporthe; species Diaporthe humulicola. The sequence continues at coordinate 394,922 of JBBWSL010000017.1, forward strand.
GGCTGGCAAGGCGGCCGGGTGTAAGGTTTTGGGGCTCGTAACAAGGTAGGCAACCCGGCACTTCGATTTGGTGGAAGCTGGGAAACGATTTTCGTACTGACAAACGGCCCAGTCATACCGCAGAACAGGTCAAGGCTGCCGAGCCAGACTGGATCGTCAGGGACTTGGACTCGGTCAAGATCGTCGGAGTCGAGGGTGGACTGGTCACATTGGAGTTCTCGAACCGGCTGGCGGAGCTGCCCACAGTGAACGGCGATAGCACAGGGCCTCAATGATCATCGGCATCTTTGCAGATTTGTTTCGCGGGGCCAGTCCGGTGCGCTGGCACCATGATAGATCAGACATTTAGAGAAGCACTCTGGTTGCCAATTCGAGAGGAGAGAGGCACGTCTCGCAGAAGGGTGACCTGTAGCGAAATATCGTAATCTAACCTGCAGGACTGTGCATATCTCACTGGCCCGTCCTACAACTCGTGATGCGCAAGCTATCTCGCATGGCCCCGAACTGTGCTTTCTTTGCGCTGCTGCATGGCTGGCTGTCTTTGCTTTTGCGACGCAGTCAACACTCCGAAGTGATACCGGCGGTGACACATCACCGGTGGCCCGGAAAGCGTATCGTGGCTGGACCATGAATCATCACCATGAGCTTTTGGCCCCAAGCCAGCATGATAAATCGCCAGAGACAGACGTCAAGACCTCTGTCGGAGCATGTCTGGCTGAGGAAACCTCCGTCTCAATCAACAACCACGAGCAGGTCTCAAGCAAGACATGAAAGCTGTGGATGCTTACAGATGCGCTACCAGCTGATCGGGTCTCTGGCGGGATCGGACACAAGATTTGGAACAGCAAGGGCTGCCACCACCACGATGACATGCGACATCACGCTGCCGATGGCAATGTCTTCCGGAAACAACATTCTGGAGGATGGTTCTGGCCCGCACTGTGTAACTTCCTCGGCGCAGACCGGGCAGGCAGACTGATGTTGCAAAGAAGGGCTCGCGCCATGTAGCACCCTGAAGGAGGGAAGACAGCCGACCCAGTTTGAGAGCAATCAGTCAGAGCATCAGGATTACCATTAGAATCCGCGGTCTTGACCGAAACCTACACGGCAAACTATTCCACTGTGGCCGAAGAGGCGGTTCTCGTTCAGACAGACGGATACCGAGTCCACGGTACAGGGGCGAAGACAAGACCGGTCACGGGAGACTCTTCCCGATACTAGACGGTCAAATGTCATCCTCGAGGTCTCAGACAGATATTTCCACCGCCGAGCAGAGACGGATAATAACAAAGCTCATTCAGGCACCAACCCGGAGGCCGACGACAAGGGGGGTGGGGTGGGACACAATAGGAGATTTTCTTCTCGAACCCTTCCAAGCCCTGTCTTTTACCGACCCACTGGATGTGGCTGCGGGGGTCTACAAGAGACTGTATTCTCGCAATGGAGGGGAGACCTCTCCACCATCCGTCGTATAGATGGTTGCCTGTCTCAGCCACCAACTGCAAGGTCCCGAGGGTTCGCGCAAGAATGACAGAGATGTTGCAGGGAAGCCCAAAAAAGTCGGCTCCCCGGGGGAATCCTCCGAGACAGCACGAGGCTTACAACAGGGAAATTCGGTGCCGTCTTGGTTGCCTGCTTACCCTTCGCTCTGTCCGCCGATTTTTGCTGCCAGATGAGGCCGGACGGCAGCGGTTGTACGGTACGACATAGGGAAAGCGACGTAGTGATACCTGGGGCCGACACAACCGTCCACTGTCGGGCTGGTCGCCGATTTGCGTAACCTATCTCAAGATTTTGGTCCCCGATGAGCTCTTGACACGAGGGGACGGACTTCGGATGCGACAAGACTTTCGCGCACTCTGATATCCTCCAGACGGGCCCTAAAGGACTGAACTGTTTCCTGGTTTGGTTGGCGGCGCACAATCGATCGCCGCAAGGATGGTCTGCTGATCCTTTTGCGGCAAGCTGAGGTCCCGGATGACCTGGAGCCAATCGCTTCCGAGTCAGAGGTGTCAATCTGCAGGAGAAGGCTCCTAACCGGAATGCGCTGGACCAGTGGCGAGGGGTGGCGTATGCAAGAAGCAAGGTAGGAAGGCACTTCGCTATCCCGAGGCGCCCTTGCGAAGGCAATACTGTGCATCAAGAGGGAGGGGCTGAAAGATGATCCCAAGCGCCTGACCGCATGCTGCCTTGGTGGGAAACAACGCGCAGCAAAGCAGTTCTTAGAGCATGAGAAGCGGCGGCAGCAGAGCGGGTCTTGAGAAGCTGCTCGCAACGTCAACCACACAAGGCGTGGCGCGTGGCAGAGATGGCCAGTACAGGAGATGCGGTTGGCTGGTCTGAGCCGAGGGTGACAGCGCTTGGTTGCAATGGCGGGTTATCGCCATTGCAACCTGGAAGCGTGGATGGGTAATCGCTGGGCCGTCGCCTCTGCTAACAACGTCTGTGGTTGATCAGGTGTTGACCGTGCGGGAGTTGGCGCGGATTCCTGTATGCCGTAGGCATCAGGGGCCAGTCAGTTGGAAATTGTGACGGCTGCGACAGCCATAACGGCATGTCTTTTGAGAGCCGCGCTTTGCAGCCCAACAAAGATAGGCCCGCGGGGGATAGGCACGAAATGGGCAGAGGTTGAAATGAGCGAGAGCCCGTGCACTCAGGGACGACTCCCTGGCACTGCCCTGGCCAGGGAGCCCATGGCCTCCCCACACCGATCCCTGTTTGATAGTCGAGGTATCCCTGGTACCGTCCTGGGCTGTGCTAGTCTCCGTAGGGTGGTGCAGTACAGTCTCGGTACATCTGGCTCTGGAGTAGGCGGCGGGCCAGCACGGCGCTGCCCGCAGCGCGCACTAGACACACGTGGCATGCCCGGTCATCAGGGACAGATTAATTTTCAATCTCCTGGGCCCCCCTGGTTTCGTCCGAACTCCATCTTCATCGTGCACGTGAATGACGACAGATCCTGGATGGGTGGAGACTCCAATCTTACCCTGGTCAGTTGATTTTCGTCATTGTCCTCGGCCAGATCGGCCAAACAGAGATCTTCGCGCACCGCAACAGTCGCATCGCCCAAGGGAGAGGCCTCAGGCGGCTGCTCGTCCCGATGAGCTCCCTGAAAGATCCGCAGTAGCGTGAAGGGCTGCGAGTGTGGAGCACGTCCTCTCGACCAGTGCGCTGATACGCGGGTACACGGAGGCGTGCTGTACTCGGCGGGTTGTCGGCCACGGCGAGACCTCACAAGTCCTAATTTGCAGTGAAACCATCCGCCTCGGCTCGGCGGCAATACCACAAGGTCGCCTTCGTCGTCGTCGTGATTGAAAGTCTTGGGCGTAAGCCGTTATCCAGGCTCTCGGAGTCATGCCAGGACGCGAGTCCGGCTGCAGCCGAAGAAACAAGCTAAAATCCAACTGGGTTGTGCCTAGATTCATCAGGCGAGGTCTCCATAGCTGACTGTGTTGTCTTCGGTCGCCCTTCTCTCTGCACGGAGGCGTGCTTTCATTGGCCCACAACTGCCCAACTCTGACAGGAGATAAACTCATTGCGAAGTCTGCCATCCACTACCCATTCAATTGGTGTTACTCTGCAGCATGCACGCCGATGCAACTCCGAGGAAGCATTCGGCATCTCAAACCATCAAGGCATTTGAGACCGTCGTGAGATTCTTAAAATGAAGTGTACCGTTCACCACACCTTGCCTGCAGACTGCATTCCGGCAAGGGACAAAATAACGTGCTTGAAGGTCGCGACAGGACTGTTGACCCGACGGACCACAAGAAGGTCGCCCTCAGAAGCCCACAGGTGCCCAATCAGACTGGTATTGTGTCACAGCATGCATACGCCCGCATAAACTGGCCTGCAGGTTTCAAATCGGTTGGTGGAAAATCTATGGTAACACCGCTTGCCGCTTGCAAGCAAGTCTTGATGGTCGCGGCGGTATCCATCTCGTTTGGTACATAATGCTCGACCTGGACATCAGTTTTGCTCAACAGTTTTCAAGGGTCTTGAGCAATGTGGTTATCAGTGCCAGGCCTTTGATCTCGAATACAATGACAGGCATGTCACGGCGGGTGGTGCTGTTGTCGTGGTTCATGCTCGATAAACCAAGATGTGTAAAAAGCCGAAGGCTGTTATGACAAGCCGCGTTGCAGAGTCGCATCGTAGGTCTTCTTGCATGCAACCAGGCACAGCACGCTGGCCCAAGGTCCCCACATTCTTGTCCACAGGCTCGAAGTGATTTGCCACTTTGATGCGGTGGGAAAGACAACGCCGAATTACCCGACAGGCACGAAGAGCTGCCACTTATGAGGGCTATCATGCCACTGACATTGTCGGAGTCGGTGTGGAATTCGGTCCTTGGAGCTTCTGGATACCGCCAGTAGAGCCTTACCAGGCCTTACCCGGGAGCTAGCCTTCAATGCCGGCCACTCCCCGGGGATTGGGCACAATGGTACGGTTACAACGAGCAGCGGGTGCACCGGAGGAGGTGGAACAAGCAGCTGTCGCTGTATCTACCAAGCGCTGTAGTAATTGTATGGATGGTGTAAACTTGGCACAGCGCTGTAAGTTGGAGGCTGAATAGACGAGAGCAGAAACTTTGCGTGTCTGCCACAAGCCTTCTTGCATGCCGATGTCATAGGCAAGATGGCCAGAAAAATCTTGTCCCGCAGGGTTGAAATGTTTGGGAGAGCGGCAAGGAGGGAGGATCTTCTGCTCCGGAGGCTGTCGGCCGTCACTTCATGCCTGACCTGTTGCATCTCGTTGACGAAGCGTACTGAGCAGTTCTGGAGCCCATTTCGAGATTTGAGGTCCGTACAAAACCACACGAGCTGCACGCCCCCACAAACCACGGCGGCGGTTGCGGTGGGCCAGAGGCATGTATCGTGTACTGTGTACTGCGGTGGGCAGAGGGACTGGCACTGGCCGTCTCACGGCCCCCAGAACTTGCAGATTGAAATTAGAGTTGACCCATAAATAGATCAGTCTTTCATGCAGAAGCGGTGCAACCCTGCGGCAGGGACTGCACAGGCCAGCGCACCACTCCGAGTCCCCACAGGCTCCGAGTCGTCCAGTGTTGCGATTGATGTGGTCGAACAGCCCCACCAGCCCGTCAACAGGATTGAGGTGTCTGGCTGTGTGCATATCCGCAAGGGACAATGACACATGCCGCGGGCCAAGGTGTGGTCCGTCGATGGCAACGGGGGGCACATGTAGCCTTCCTGGCAGCCATTGGGCGTTCAGGAGTGGCAACGGTCCTGCCCAAGGCTGCTTGCGTTCGTTAGGAGCCTGGTGCTGGTGTGCAGGATGCAGGATGCGCCGTGTGGTGTGTGTGTGTGTGTGTGTGTGTGTGTGTGTGTGTGTGTGTGTGTGTACGGAGAGTATTGACTGGGCCGACCGCTGCATGTACATAGTACTGCACTGACGTGCTCCGGGACAAGGTGATAGGGCAGACAGGCCGCCCTGGAGTTCATGCCGCTCTCAACCGCTGTGGTTGGTCATGATGATAAATGTGGGTAAGTGCCATCCGGTGTGGTGTGCGACCGCGCGCATGGGCTATCTCGGAGCACTGCACAGCAAGGCGGTGGCAGATTGCATACTAAGACGGACAACATTACAGTAAGGAAGATAGCGAGAGCCTGCTGGCGCACACATGACATGGTACACAGTACATGAGCAGCCAGCTTTCCCGACGCCGTCTTCTTGGAAGGCGAGCGGCTGGACCTAGACTACTCCTGCAGGCGCCGCTTGAGGGGGGGGGGGCGAGGGGCGGATGAGGGGGCGGGTCGCGAGGTGCCGGGGCGGTGGTATCGAAGGGGACGAGACCCAGGACCTGACGATTAGTAGGAGCAGGAAAAGGAGGGGGGAATCGCGCATGTGCTCGCGTTGTCTTGGGTGGTGAGAAAGCCTGGTTAGAATGCCCCTGGGCTGCGGTTACCTGACCATGGCGCCAGGAAGATGAAAGACGGTTGAGGTGAGCACTGGGCAGGTGAGATGGGCCACGGCGGAGGAGGGCGGGAGGGGAAATCAAGTCAAGTCAGTCTGCAAAAAAAAAGAAAAAAAAGCAATGGTCCGCGGGTGGGTGATGGGTGATGTGAGGTGGGCCGCGGACTGGGACCTGAACCAGAGGGCAGGCGGGGCCCGCCCATTTCAATTGCCATGTTGGGACCCTGGGGACTCAGGCACAAGGAGACACCTACCATATTGGTAGAGCTGCCCCTGGCGACTCGTCTGCTTTGGGGTACTCTGTCTGTGCACAGTCGTATTCTTCCAACTCCCGACCTGGCCGCCAACAAAACACCTCGACCGCGACCCCACCACACATGCAATCCATGCGTCGACATGGACCGACCTGCCAGCCTGCCAGCCTGCCATCGATGCCACTGACACTGCCGTTGACCAAGCCGCCTGCTTCGTGTCTCCCACTCTGCCACTCTCGAGTCGAGACTCGAGCCTGCTGCGCGGTCGCTTCGGACGGACGCCATGCAACGCCGCCGGCGGCACGAGGAATGCTTGATCAGCTCTCCAATCCCGTCCCATCCATCCATCCATCCATCCCCGCTCACAGCCCGCCCACTTTGGCCACTCACATCTCTCTCTGCACCACACATGCCGGCTGGTACGGATGTCATGGTCAACGGCACAAAAAGAAAAAGGGTGAGATTTTGAGTAGGAAAAAAAAAAAAAAGAGGTCACGTCCCCAAGCCTTTGGGACGCGCCGAGTCGTTCCTGGCTCGATCGGACGCTTGCACCCTGGCAGGCAGGCCTGGCGGCTCTCGCTTAATTTACGGGCTACTTCCGCGCACATCTTGCTGGGCTGTCCCCAGCCCTCCTGTTCCAGTTCCAGATGCAGGCCCTCCTGGCGAGCTCCTTGGGGAAGATGACGACGGGCGAAGACAGATTACACAGTGGCTCAAGTGCATCGCATCACGCTCGTGAGGGCCACAGCTACGGCTACGGTGCATGCTCACACACCCAGCTCTTCCTGGGTCATGCCATCATGCCGTGCCGCGCCATGCCACGCCACGCCAGCAGCCAGCGGCGGCCAGCGGCCAGCGGCCAGCAGCCTGCTCAGCTCGTCACACAACGAGATCCCGAGAACTGGGGCCCACCATCTTGGCGTGCCCACTAGTCAAGATCCAGGAACGAGCTGCTCCAGGGCAAGCACAAGTCGGGATGCCATGGCATGGGATTGCCCGTGCCCCTGACAAGTCGCCCCGAGTCCTGCGTACCCCAGCCGTACCGCCTGGTATGCTGCACAGGTACCTGCTCCCCCCACCCCACCTGGGCACCACTGGAAATCGCCGTGCCGTTGGTCAAGCACCAGCCCACAAAGCCCTCCCTGCCGACCATCATCTATCTCATCTCGGCCGGGGCCACGGGGATGATGATGTGAACGAGATGGCGGATGCAACTAAATGCACACCACCCACACACACCACACCGTCAGTCACCCACCGGCCACCAGGTTTACTTTGTCCTTCAGCTCCCACCCGCCGCCCGCTGCTGCAGCCAGACACCTGGACACCCACAGCCCGCACATACTGCAGCACGCCGACGCCGACGCCAGCGCCAGCGCCAGCGCCTTTTTGACCTGGACCTGGACCTGGACTTGGGCCTCGAGACCTCGCCCTCATCACCACCACCCTACGCCTTCCTCCACCCTTGCCTGCGCCCTCGCTGCGCTTTGAACCCTTCGCCCAGCTCCATCCCTCGACGCCCTTTAATCAAAGTTGCAACTCGCGTGGTGCTCCGTCATCATATTCTCTCTCTCTCAGCTTGGGGGCGGGAGAGCGCCAGTCTTTGGGTGGCTCTCAGGTGAATGTGTCCATCCCATAGCTTCATGCCGGGGCGGCAGCCGCAGAGGATTACACAGTAGCTGGTGATTGAAATGTGTGTGCGCTCCCAGGTTTTGTTAGGTCCAACTCTATTCCACAGTCCAGGCATGCGAGGACAGCGCAGTGGGTTGCATGCGCAGTGCAACATCGAGCCGCCAAGTACAAGTTATGTATTGCACAGTACTGCACAGGTCAAGATGACTGGGGCGGCTTGGATGGGGACGACATGCTGGCTCCGAGACTTGGGGGGTCCACCGCCCAGTGGCCCCCCTCCTCCTTCTCCTCCTTGCACCGGCTGTCTTACCCCTGTCCGGCCGACTGGACCCCAGACCGAACCCACTGAGATTGCCCGCTTCCACAGCCTCAGGGACCCCAGCTTGAGACCCAGCGCCACACCCAATCACAGTCATGACCGGGCACACAGCATCTCCGTAAAGTACTTCTCTCCCGCACCCTCCTCCTGCCTCCTTCACGTCCCTGTCTTGTCATCCCGCTTGGACGACTTCGGCTGGCCTTGTCTTACCCGTCGTCCTCGACCCTCACACCCTGTGCTTCTTGTTATCTTGCGTCGCCTCCGTCTCTCCGCCCGATCTCTCTTCACCCGCCAACAGACTTCCTCATCCTCCTCCTCCTCTACCATACCGCCTCCGGGACTTATACCTCAATGCCGTGCTAGGCTGCCGGCGACTGTTGAATCACACTCTTTTTGCGAACATTGAAACTTTACGTGGTGTTTGTGAGGTCCAACATTCAGCGGACCAGGATATCTCCATCGGGTTCGAATAATTCGCCAGCTGCCGCTCCTTCGTACTCGCTTGATCGTTGCTTGTTCTCTCGTTCCATGCACATTCTTGCAACCAGGGAGAACTCGGGACTGCCTCTGTATTTCAAAGCATACTCTGCAAAACTCGCGACCACTCTTTCGCGCCAAGCACTCCGTCACCACTGATAGTCCAGCGTGCCAGGATGGGGGACAACAACTTCCAGCAAATGTTCCAGGAACAAACGAGTCATGACTACAACAGACGTACCTCATCGATGATGGACCCCAGGCAACAACACTGCATGGAATCCGTGGCTGCCATGCAGCGTTACCAGACTCCCGTGACGATGTGGCAACAGGCACAATCTCAGCACACCAGCTTGGACGCCATGTCGATGTTGCAGCAAGCCCAGAACAACCCTGGATTCCCCATCATGTTGCAATCCAACGGGCAGCGATTTTACCAGCCCTCCATGAAAATGTTCCACCAGGCACTGCAGCAGACTCAAGGCTCTCAACTCTACCATGCCACTATTGCGTGTAGCAAGCGCTTCTCCGAGGAAGAAAAGCAAAAGCTCGAGAAAGTCTTTACGGACGAGACTCAGAAGCCGAGCACCAGCCGAAAACGTCAACTGGCGGAGGAACTTGGCTGCCCTGTCCCGAAAGTCAACGTATGTAGCAACATTCTCGCTTCTCACGTCATATACTAACAACAGACGTCCAGAACTGGTTTCAAAACCGGAGAGCCAGGGAGAAGCAGGTGCACAGGGTTCAGGCATACGAAGCCAGTCAGGCAGCCGATTCAGCAGTGTCGGAGACCGACGTGGTTGATGCTCAAGAGGACGAAGGCGAGCATGCTACCAGCAGCGAATTTTACAGCTTGAGCAACCGGAGCCAGCCTCTGCAGCCCTCTTCGGCCCCGTTCTCTGACACAGATGACCTGCCGGAGCAGCATATCCCATCTCCCACCTCTGCAAGGACCCAAGAAAGCGACGATTGCAACACTGACTCATCCGCTGCGAGTCCCGTCGCGGTTTACGGCGCGTCACCGGTGGACGGTATCTCACAGCCTCAGCCCTTGCCGCCGAATCCGATAGACACCTTCTCTAACACTAGCGTCCCTTTGATCGCAGCGAGTTTCGAGAACCACAATGGTAACTACTCATCCTCGCCTGATGCATACACGGATGCACAGGATCACATGTCCTTCCAGTCGATCAGTGGCCAGTTTGCACCAGACTTCTCGACTGCCGAAATGCATGGCCTGCCGGTCTTCTCGGGCATTGAACGATCAGACTCCTTCACCTCATCAGCATCGATCTTGACCCCAAGTACTGCAACCTTCAGCACTGGCATGACGAGCCACGACCACGCTGGAGACCATTCAGGCACAGGAGAGTCAGACTTTTCCAGTATTGCGACACTGTCCCCAGTCATGAACTCTGGAGCCTCGCCATCTCTTGAGCAATCGGACTCGACCACCGATACTTCTTTTACGCATCCAAGCATTGCCTCGCGAAGGAAGACCCGGCCGCCACAGCGGCTGAACCAAACAGCCCTGCGCAACTATCCCAACGGACCAAAGACGGGGGTCGAGGGCTCCAAGCGATCTGACATGTACGGATCGATGAGGCGAGCTGCGTCAGCCAACGGTCCATTATCTGGCAAGATTTTCAAATCCGGTCCTCCTGTCTCACCCCTGTCGCCTCGATCCTTCGACCCGAACTTCCTCGAGCAGTTCGCCAGGAATTCGTCGTTGACTGTCGCATCGAACACCTTCAAAGACGTGCCTGACGGGTCCCCCGTCGGGTCGACTTTCGAGACGCAGTACCTATCAGCGGATGCTCCTCGATTCAACTTCCAGAGATCTTCTGTTTCGATGAACAGCCTCAGGGAAAGTGCAGCAGTCTCACCGAGCACACCCGACTTTATGCGGGATGGCGCCTTTACTGGTGTGCAAAAACAGGGCTTCCAGTCCTTCCACCACCCCACCTTCACGCTGGACAGTGGCTACGGGAACACTTCCTCGTCGGACGAGGCGCTGGCAACCCCTAGTCTGTCTCAATTCGGGTCTGAGATTGAATTTCCCACCTCGCTCTGCGCGCCGAGATACGTCGAAAGCGAACCGGCAACTCCTGCTGCCATACAATCACAGGCGTTCCCTGCCTTCAAATTTGATTCGCCGCCACGGGGAGACATATACCCTTGGTCAAGGTCGCCTGACCAGGTCCCGATGTGGAAGGGATCTATCGCGCAGCTCAGTGAGCCTCAGTCTCACAATTTCCAGTTCCAGCCAAACATCACCCCGCAAAACTTCCAGTCCCCCGGGCAGGGTTAAGAGCAAAATAGCAACGTCACCTCTGGAAATACTGTATTATTATAATGATCTAATGAATGGCCTGGCATTACCTGGAATGCCCCTATGGGCTGGATAGCCTCTTTCATTATATATCATCTTGTATCAACATCACACTGGGCCGCACTCTTTTTTTTTTTTTTTTTTAATCATTTCGCATTGGATGGAAGCAGACAACCACAGCGTCCTGGACGATACCCTCAAAAATTGCCTTAATAGCACACACTCCCTTAATACCATCTGTCTGTGATAATGTGAAGCATGGGGTAGGCTGGGCCTTGGATCATGGGGAACATGGCTCAAGCGGGAAAATGGAGCGTGGGCAGGGAAAACTGACGCCACTGGACACGAACAAGGGGCGTGGGAAGGGAACGGCGGCGGAACAATAACGGTCGAGGTAGTTGATAGCGACATAGCCAAATGATTAGACACGAGGCTTCTTGTAACTTTCACGATGTCAGGACAGACAGAATCTCCGAGTGAAGTCAGCAACAGAGGTTGTTCCTGGCCTGGCTAATCAATTAGACTGTGAGCCGCATTCCATCCATCGGATAAATGTGGCACGCGCCGTGCCGTCGAGTCTCACCCAACCGCATACCATAGGTGCATAGGCAGTTCTTCGGTTCCGAGCCGATCCCTTGGTAGTCGATCACTTCAGCTTCGATATCAATCCTACCCTTCCACAGTATCGCCGAGCGCGATACGATGGCCCAGTATTGCCATGTGTTGTGTGGCCGCATACTCTTGGGAGCACTGCGTTAGGCGGAGGATATGGCGTGTTATGACCGCGTATCGTGGCACATAGATGCGTGACATATATAGAAGGCCCAGCGTGGCCCGAAATTATCATAACCACCGCGGGGAGATCTGGGGGGAACTTTTCAAATTTAGCCGCGAATCTGCCGACTGGTTTGCCCTGCACACCCCAGAGTCTTCTTGCACGACTGTCCGTCCCATCGCATAGCAAAAGACAAGTTCCCTGCAGTCAGATGCTTAGTGGTTCATCCTATGGGTGCATATCCCCACATCTTTACCAGCATTCGGTCCGGCATGTTCCTGGGTGGGCAAGGGGGACTCGAGATGGGGACAAATCTCTGAGCGCATCACACGACATGTGCCCTTGCTGGTAGGGTGCCTGCGTGCCCTGGCAGGCCTGGGTGACACCATCTCGGCGCGGTTGCCAGCGGTGTGACCCTCGTTTGTGTCCTGAGCCCGGTCAGGACTGACTCGACCGCTACCCGAGGCCTGCGAGTCTGCCCACTGCCGACGAGAGCTCACCAGGTGGGCTTTTTATTAACATGCAGACATGGTGCGGATTGCCCTTCCCTTTGCTTGGCACAGGTCCAGCGCCGAGGGATTACCCGCAAGGTTCACCCGAGCTCTACCACAGTAGCCCCAGAAGCTAACTCGATCGTCCAGACGAACCACTTGGTGCCTGCAAGTTGAGTGAGGGAGGCGCACCACGATTGCGTACCTCGGGATCCCCACGTTTTGCCTCCCCTTCCCCCCATTGCCCCCTCTACAATCGACCGGGGAGGGTGCCCTTCTGCCGTACCAGAGTCTGGGGAAATGCACCCCGGGTGCGGAGAAGCACCGCAGCGTGTGGATCGGGGAACGGGGCGGCCATGCTAGAAGGGCCGATTCTAGCAGGCCTGGGAGGTCCATCGGATGGTACTACTACGGGCGACGATGGCCTTGACAGGCGTCATTCATCGTCCAGCACAGGGCCCTTTCCCTCAAAGAGGCAGCACCCCGGCAGATCTCGCGGTACTTGCCAGGAGCAGGCGAGCAGCCAAGCCCTGCTGCCCCAGGACGGGTGGAGATGCTCTCCTTTGACAACATCGGGGGACGGTGGAAAAGCCGGGATCAGTCGCGTCGATGCCTCCCTCGGTGATGTTATAATAAAAGGGCCCGACCCAGGCCGCTGCGGCGCCCTGCCATTGGTAACAGGCCCTCCGCAACCCTCCAAGAAGACTGCTCCCTCAACCGTCGCCAAGATGGCTTCTCTTGTGAAAACCCTCCTGGCTGGCTCGCTGTTCGTCTTCGCCTCCGTCCATGCTGGCGTAGCCACGCACAGGGGTAGCTCCCCGGGCTCCTCGCTGCGCGCCAGGTCGGGCCCCGTCGTCGCCGTCAAGAACGGATCGTACGAGGGTGTCTACAGCTCCGAATATGACCAGGATTTCTTCCTAGGCATGCGTTATTCCCAGGTACGGGCGACATCGGGTGGACCCCCAGCTACGGGTGTTGTTTGTTCTTGCCTGTTCCTCTTTCGCTGACAAGCCCCGTTCGGACGTCCATAGCCAGCAGAGCGCTTCTCCCTCGCACAGCCCCTGAACTCCGCGTGGAATGGGACCCAACCTGCGACAGCCTACCCGGTGTCATGCGTGGGATATGGCGGTGACAACATCGGCTACGAAATGTCCGAGGATTGCTTGTTCTTGAACGTCGTCCGGCCAGCCGGCATCGATGAGACTGCGGAGCTGCCGGTTGCGGTCTGGATACACGGAGGTGGTCTGTATATGTAAGTAGCTTTTTTAAGCTGGGTTCTCCTTGTCCTTGTGACACGTTCTTGGCATATCTCAGGAGACACCACGGAAAGCTGCTCCTGGACAGCTTTGCGGCGTCACCCTTGTTGGCCCTTTTTTCCGCGCTCGCGAAGCCCACCGAGCACGCCAGAACGATGCTGACTAGATACTCAGGGGCGGGAGCCAAGACAGGCGGTACAATCTCTCCTTTATTGTCGAGAACTCGGTCGAGCTGGGCACTCCTATGATTGGGGTGAGCATCAACTACCGAGTCTCGGCGTTCGGTTTCCTGGCGGGCAGCGAGGTCCTCGAGGCCGGCATCGCGAACAACGGCTTCCGCGACCAGCGGCTCGCGCTGCAGTGGATCAACGAGAACGTGAAAAGTTTTGGGGGTGACCCGACAAAGGTGACAATCTGGGGCGAGAGCTCGGGTGCCGAGTCGGTGAGCGCACAGGTTCTGGCTTACAATGGTGAGGAATTTCCTTGCGTGTATACTTCTTTTCCGGGCCAAACTGTCGCGCTCTCACTTTTGCTAACCATCCTAATATGGCAGGTCGGGACGACGGGCTCTTCCGGGCTGCTATCGGAGAGTCTGGCTTTGGTGGTGTCCTGTCCAGATTCCCGGGCGGGGCCAACAATACCGAGGCCATGGACGCGCTCTACAGCCTGTTGGTGTCAAACACCTCTTGCGCGTCGGCGGCGAATTCCTCATCCTCCCTCGACTGTCTGCGGTCACTGCCGTTTGACGAGATCAACGCCGCGCTGAACGGGACCGAGGCTGCGCCGTGGCCTCCGATGCTCGATGGAGATTTCAGTAAGCGGAATCCCCACAAGAATATGCCTATCCGTGAATCTGGGCCCAGCAGCTAACCAGGCGACAGTCGCCGACTTCCCCGTCAACCAGCTCAGGGATGGCCGATTCCCAAAGATTCCGATTCTCATAGGCACCAACACCGACGAAGGGTCCGCCTTTGGCCAAGGCAAAGGCCCCAACGGCGGTGGCGTCAACACGGACGACGAGATGCGGACGGCCGTGGAGGCAATCCTGGGCCCCGACGCCCCCACCCAGACTGGGAAGTCCCTGGACCAGCTGGCGGATGAGCTGTTGGCGCTGTACCCGGACATCCAGGCCGTCGGCGTGCCGTCGCTCGAGAAGTTCCCCGTGATCCAGCCGGGTGACTCGATCGCCACGGCACTGGGCCTTCAATTCCGGAGGACCGGCGCCTTCTTTGGGGATTTGTAAGTCTTGAACCACTGCTCCCAGGTTACCTGAATTGGCTGTGCTGGGGTGCTGATTCTATGGGACAGTATGTTTCAATATCTCCGACGCAGGGCGAACATCGCCTGGTCCGAGGCGGGCCTGCCCTCTTACAGCTACGAGTTCAACGTCGTCAGCACTGGCGTGCCGAGTAAGCAAAACCCTCTACTGCCAAACAGCTTGAACCCCCCTGCTAACAACGAAAAAAAGACTACATCGGAGCGACCCACTTCGCAGAGGTAATGTTCGTCTTCGACAACGTCCTCGCGACTGGGTACGACAGCACGACCGTCCCCATCGCAGAGGAGCCCCCAGTCTATGCGGCGCTTGCTAAGGGCATTTCGAACGCGTGGGTCAATTTCGTCACGGGCCTCGACCCCAACGGCGCCGGTCTCGAGATCGACGGCGTCGCCGCGTGGCCCGTCTACAATGCCACCGAGGGCGGCGGCGTCGGCAAGAACGTCTTCCTCGACACCAACGGCAGCTCCGTGGCCTGGGACTCGTACCGGGCCGAGGGCATCAACTGGATGATTGAGAACTCGCTTGCGGTGTTTGGCAACTGATGCGGGTTCGGGGGAGACGAGTTGTATTTAATTCTGCTTAGGTGATTCTGTATATATGTGTCTATAAGTAGGCTCAATGAGCATGGATATTCTCATCAACGAACTTGTTCAGTGACACGGACCGCGGCACCAGGTGCTTAATCACACTGCGCATTGCCAACGGCCTGTGGTGTAGTATTGTATAAGTGAGCGTACATATTCCGTGCAGCACGCTCTTCTACGCTGCTGGTCATTACTGGCTCAACAGTGTTGAGCATTGGGTATACAAGCTTTACGACACAACACTGCTGCTCATGCACTGTGATAGCCAGCCCGGGCTGGGAGGATAACGAATAGTGAATGCTATCCGTGGAGACTGACAGGACATCTTGCAACCATACTTGGGCGAATGCGCAGAGCCACAAATGATGCTCCAATGAGGTATACGTCAGACCGACCGCCCATGACCATTGGCTGGCTCATTCCCTTCGCCGGGCAAGAAACACCTAGCCACAGGGGGAATAGAGACAAGAGTCTTTTGGAATCACAACTTTAGGAGGCAGCGAAGCATGTGTGCAGTTAGATATTATGATTTATTTATTTTCCAGGAGAGGACCCGATAGCTAGTGTGACGTTTTCGCCCATGCCGTGTCTGTCGGTCCCCGTCCGGTCCCCGTCCCGCCAGCTTCTGTGTGTATGTCTGAATGCGGTCGCAGATTTACTCCCCATCCCAATAAAAGCAAAAACTCTATGCCGCTCGTATGCGAAGCACTCGCCCTATTGTTGCCTTGTGATGATGGTCATTCGTTTCGTCGTGATGGCCGTCAGTGATGGAAAAAGGTGAAAATGAAAAAAGGCCCCACGGAATTGCATAACCTCTCATGCCCCCCCCCTCCCGCCCAAAGCCCCAAGAACTGATACAAGAAATCAAAGCTCCGATAGCAAGAACGCAGAACACGCTGACATGCAACAAAATAAGTCAAGGCTGCGCTCAGGTGAGACTCCAAAAACTCGCTGCTCAATGCCCTTGTGCTAAGTTCGATCGGAAACACGACGCTCAAACGCGCTAGATCTGCCTGATGCGGCAGCCTTAGGAGTTTGCGGAGTCATCTGTGAAGAGTGTATGTACAGCCAATAACAAAATGAAGATGGATGCGGGTGAGAATTGATGGTACATGGAAATCATAGCAGGCAGGACCAAGCGGAGTTCTATATGCGTGGAGATCAATAGAAACCATCCGCACCGACGCTTGTCCTCCCGCTGGAGGCGGTCGTCGTGTTTGGCGTGGTTTGAGCCGAGGCGCTCGAATCGCTAGGTGTTGAAGGCTCAACGACCCGGTTCCGGATGGTCATGATCCAGTCATGCTGCAACAGTTCCACGGCAGTAGCTCTCTTCTTGGAGTCGCGGAGGAAGCAGCGCTTGAGGAAGTCAATGCCCTCTGGGCTGAGCTGGTCCGGCGTCGGCAGCTGTGGCGGGTTGCCCTGAGCGATGTTGTACATAATCGCCCATTCGTTGTCTAGGTTCGCCCATGGACGTCGTCCTGTGGCCATTTCGAGAATGACGCAACCGAGGGACCATACATCGACTGCTCCGAAGTGTCCCGGGTTTTCACCCTTGATGACCTCTGGAGACATGTACATCGGAGTGCCAGTCATGGACTTGTTAGGCTTCGTAGCTGATAGGTCTTGCATGAGTGTCCGTCCCTGGCGAGCAATGACTTTCGCTGCGCCAAAGTCGACATATTTGATGATGCCGTTATGGTCAAGGAGCACGTCTGGAAGGTTGATTAGACTTGAATTAGCATGCGGAAGGGCGAAAACTTACTCTCCGGTTTAATGTCGCGATGTGCGATCTTGATCTCATGAAGGTAAGCGAGGCCTTCGAGAAGCTGTAGCGCATAAACCATGATAACTTGTTCATCCTCGATACGACCATGCTCGAGCAAGTTGGCAAGTGAGCCTCCAGAACAGAATTCCATGAAGATATAGACCCTGTCTCTGTGAACCTCGATGCCGTAGTATGACACGACATTAGGGTGGTCGACGGACTCCAGCACACGCATCTCGTCTTTGATTTGCGTGGCAATGGTTGGTATCAACTTGGGATCCTGCAACCTGATTTCTTTGACAGCCATCAAGTGCCCGGTGTCCAGGTTCATCGCCGCATAGACGTTGCCGAATGTTCCTCCGCCGACAAAGTGCCCTTGCTGCCACCTCATCGTGAAGTTAGTAGCAGTCGATGACAGGTACGCAAGAGAACGGTCCACCTCGTTCGAGGCCTCAAGCACACGACCCAGGGCAGATCTTTCGGCCAAGATTTGTTTCCTCCCCTCGTCAATCCTGGTGAGTTCTTGGAGACGGTGGTCGAGAACAAACTTCGAAGCAGTCTGATCATCGAGATTCTTGCCCTGGTCCAGCCTTCTGAATTGGCCCACGAGGGCTTCGAGGCGCTGTTTCTCTGCCTGGGCGGCAACACTCGACCTTGCGCCCATGATGTCAAAGTGCGAGATGAGCAGAGACATGCAACCAGCGACCTTCTCTCGCAGTCTCGCATACTCCTCGTCTCCCAGCGCTAAAATATGCCTCCCGCGGGTCATGCCCATGCCGAACTCGAGAGCTAGCACGGCCCAGCGGAACGTTTTCCGGTCAGAAGACACACAGTCATCGCAGATGAAGCTGACCCAGTCCAACGCTAGTTTGGTCAGTTTGATGTTGTTCATCTGTCGGCGATTGCTGTCCATAAACAGTAAAGACCGCTGACCGAATTCTGTCGCGAAGATGAAACAGGTCTGGATGAGATCCTGCACCTCCATCCCCTTTGTCTGTGAGCGGATAGTCTCGACACTGTCCATGAAGGTGTTGGACAGCTTGTATGCCACCTTTTTGATATCCCCCAGTTTTTGGTTGACTCTCTTCAGGTTCGAGCGCTGCTCGACGACAAGATCCAGATGCATGTCGATGAGCTCCAAGAATGATTTCCTTGCGCTCGTGAGCCGGTTCTGGGATCCACCGGCGATCAGCCGCAGGTGCCCTACTTTCAGGTCCAACGGCTCTTCCCGTACTGTCATTGATACCTTTGGCCCGTACCAGTGGGGTGCGTTCTCGGCCCGGATCATTAGGATGTATGGGTCCGTTGGGTCTTCAGAAACATGCTCGTACGATGCTGTGCCAATGATTGACTGAATCTCCTCGGGACGGCCGTGTAAAGATGGTGAGGCGACCAGGATGACACCCTCGTGTTCGATGCTTGCGGTGTAAATTTGGAAGTGTCCGGATTCTATTAGTCTTGCGAATAGGGTGTGAAGTCGGTCTGGTCCAAACGCAATGCTGAAGTCCGCAGCGTTTTCATAGTTGCCGCTCAGCATTCTGGAGAAACGCTGCAGCATTCTTTGGCGCACACGAACCGAGTCCAGGATCTGTTTGTATCTCTTGCTCATCTCGGCCGGGCTTTCCTTGGGTTTCCGTTGCAACTCTCTTTCGAAGGTGTCGCTCAGGCGTCTGATTGCTTTGAAAGTCAGATTGCTGAACTGCTCAGCGACCTCCACATCACCGTGGTCTAGGTGACTGCCAATTTCATTGATGAACTCCCACTCCTGAAACAGAAGCTCAGCCTCCTTGAAGGTGTTCTTATTGCCGCTCAGTTTCCAGTTTAACATCTTGAAGTAGTATTTCAAGGCATCTAGAACAGCCTGGTCAAAAGCCTCGTCAATGCAAGGAGGAAGCTCCCAGCCAGGCTCAGGCTGCGATATGCCCAGGTACTCAAGCTTGATGCCAATGGCCAGATTCAAGAGGACTTGGAATTGAGAAATCATCTGGTCTTGCAGCATTGGGTTTTGCTGTGCCGATTCCTTCATCTTCTTCGCGTAGGCCAAGCGGACCTTGATGATTTCCTCGATCAAGCGGGAGGGAAAGCTGATCAAGGTGAGGAGATCTTCGATGTAAGGCGGCAGGTGTCGTTTTCTGAAAGCCTCTGCGTTGTGGATAAGGGTTTCCTTTGCCTTGAGGATTACGTTGGAGATGCCTCTCAGCATGCTGTTGCGCTTGCTTTTCATCCCGCCAACGTCCTCCTCAATGTGGTCGTGTAGTGACTTGAGGCCGTCCTCCTTCAACAACTTATCAAGGAAAGAAGACTCGTCGCCAATCGCGTTGCTGATCGGAGATCGTTCTCTGGTCCGCAGGAAGTCCAGCTCGTCATTGCCCACCCATCTTCTCAGGACAGTGAGCTCCGTGTTGATGAGTTCATTGACATTGTACCAAGACGTGATGGCGTCGCAAGCTTCTGTGAAAAGGGCGGATCTTGCCGCGGTGTGAGCCGCCACCATGGCCTCCCGCGACAGATACAGGCCTTCCAGCCTCTCGATCTTCTCGACCATATCGCGGACTTGATCCGCCGGCGGCTTGCCAGCCTCGCTTTCCCC
The DNA here is from genome assembly GCA_038088545.1 of Diaporthe humulicola. Classification (NCBI taxonomy): domain Eukaryota; kingdom Fungi; phylum Ascomycota; class Sordariomycetes; order Diaporthales; family Diaporthaceae; genus Diaporthe; species Diaporthe humulicola. Next base: position 414,613 of record JBBWSL010000017.1, read on the forward strand.
GGCTATCTGGAAGTTGATGATCTCCTCAATAACCCGATCCATTGTGCCCCGAGCGTCTTCCACCATCCTGCGCTGGACGGGGAGATGCCTACCACATATGCGGGCCCGTATGCCAAGCCATAACTCGGCCTTCTGCGCGGTCTTCCCAACCTCCTGCTCGGACGAGCCAATGAGACGCTTCTTCTCCTGTCGCACTACATCGCCAGTGAGGACAGCTGCGAGCATTCCATGCCACTCCAGCCTCTCCCTATTGTCGGGATCTCTGATGTCTTCTTCGGTGGGTTCCAGATCCTCGTCGTCGTCGCCCTCGAAGAGCCTCCTCGAGTCGTCGTCCTGCTCGGTGCTATACGGCGCTTCTGATCCAGGGGTCTCGCCTTCGGAGTCGCTGTCCGGGTCGCCCTGAGTGCCAAAGCTAATAGGGTCGAACTCGGAGGGGAAGGGGTAGTCTTGCTTCCGAGCATTGTTCAGTCGCTGAACATATGCCCTTTCTTGGCGGGCGAAGGTCGAGTTGGAGGGCAAGTTTCGTGACCTGGAGCCGGAGCGAGGATCAGGGTACCCCACGGGAGTGGGTTGCGGTCGGCGTACGGGCCTGTAGGTATTGGAAGGCTGCCTTGCGGGTCCAGTAGGTCGTTGGGGTCTCGAAGTTGTCCCGTTGGAGTGGACTGGTCCTCCATCTGTAGCTGAGCGATGGCGACCAGCCGTGCCATTAGCCAGTGAATCGGAAGCGAGGGACGACATGGAGCCTGTATGACCGGCCTGGTCGACGTAGTGGTGAAGTGTACCTAGTTCATCCTGAAGCTCGTAGTCGACGAAGCCATTTGGCTCTGGCCGTGATTCGCCGGATGAGCCCGAATCGCCCGAGTCGTTGGTGACGGCAAGTGGACGATAGCCCTTCGCCTTGGTCGGGTCGACGTCGCCGTCGGAGAAGCGAACGGCCCTGGGCGAAGTCTCTGCCGACATTGTCGTGGCGATGGGCTGGCAGGGCGTGATGGGACGGGGCCGAGTTCGATCGTGGGATGCGCGCCGAGAGATAAAAAGGCACAGGTGAGGCCGGGGCAGGACCTTCCTTGTGGCAGTGCCTCAGAGCTGGAACAGGGGGTCCAGGGTGCAGACACGGCCGATGGCGACAATGCTCAACGGGACGCAGATGTGTCCATGAGGGCGGGATGGGATGGGATGGGATCGTATTCGAATTGGCACGGGCGCAGTCTCGTGTGATAGACCTCGGTCGATATAGGTGGAATGGCGTTCTAGACCGTGGGAGGGAATCCGTACCGGGCACGTAGCATGGATTGACTGATGTCCAATCCCTGGCTGAGGCTTGAAAGCCGATGTTGCAAGGCTGAGGCGGACAGAGTGTGGCGAGAGAGCTGGTTGGGACTGAGTCGAGCAGGCCGCCGGGAGAGTGGCGAGTTGGTTGGTAGTGTTGTGGCCCCGGGGCCGGCGCTGCTAACTGATCTGCAGGCCTGGCGGAACCGAGCGGGATGCGGTGGCTGTGGCTTGTGCTCCCAAGGTCGTGCCGTATCCAGGTACTTGTAACAGGACTCTCTTTTTCTTTTGGCTTGCTGGCTCACGGTCACAGGGTTAACAAGGGACCGCGCGACGGCGGTAAAAGAAGGTAGCGAGGGAGAGACGGAGAAATGGAGAAGACAGTCTGAGGGAAAAAAAGGAAGGAGAGACGTCGACACGATACCAAAGTGCAGGTGACGGGCCAGATTGGACCAAGTTGCACAATTTGATGCGAAGCATGCAGACGCAGACCAAATCAGCCGGGAAGAAGCATTCAACTACAGGCGGCCGATGCTTGGATCTGATATTAGCAGAGCGATCGACTTCTGCATCTGCAATCGCATCTGTTAGGCACTCCGAGACTAGCCAGAGTGCCTTAACAGGAGTGACCCCTGCCCTGGAAGACCTAGACTAGACCTGGGGACCACGCGAGGACGGGATATTTCCTTTCCCTCTGCATGCCCTCTGCTCCGGGCCCATTTTACATTTGGTTTGAGGTTACTGTGTAGCTGGATCTGGGTGTACGACTGCGGGCTACTGGCCAGCTGCCAGCAAAGGTTTTCTGCACGCCGAGGCGCCCATGTTCGTCCAGCCCGTCCAAACCGCCCATATCATGCCATTCTGAGCACGCGCCGGCGGCTGAAGCCTCACTACGACACGATACGGACCACCTGCCAGCCTGCAGCATCAACAGGCCCATGCTTGCGTTTGTTTATATCATGTAAAAATCCCCACCCAACGATAAGTGTAGTTTGTGAATTGAGTCTCGTCGGCAGGTACTTAGGTCTCACAAATGTCTCGATGACAACTTGGGGATGACATATGACGCTTCGCTGGTCGCAAACAAAGACAGGAGGTAGTGCATCGCGATACAGGTGCTGTTGTGTTCCATGCACAGTAGATACTGCCAGCTCAGGGCGGCAAGCCCCAGCCAATAGCTGAGTGACTGGCTGATCGAGTGTTCAGTCGACGCCTTCGACGCCGCCAGCGATAGGAAAGTTCTGTATGTCTGGTAACAGCGAGGACCTCTGGCCCCTGACCCTGGTGAAGCGTACGTGCGTGCAGGCGTGCAGGCGTGGTACCCATGTAACCCCGGCAGCTAACCCAGCTTGTCCGTCGTCCCCTGTCTTCATAGGCTGTCCAAGCTTCCCGCTGGCACCGCGTCAGACCAGCCCGACGCGTCCCCTGCTCAAGTGTTCAAGATCGCTTGTAGGTAATCAAGTGCACAGTTGCATCTGCCGTGAGTGACCGAGCGATGAGCATGCAGTTGCTTGTCACCAAGCGACGGCCAGCTGCTACTCCTCGTTATTCCCTCCTCGTTCTCGAATCCAATTCCATGGCCAGCCTCGCGCTGTCGCCAAAATGTCCACAAGAGGTTCGGACGCGTCGCGTCCCCCTTCCAGATCCAAGTCTGTAGCCATCTCGTCGTCCGCAGCCGGCTCACGCATCACGTCCCAAGATGACGCCCTGCCCTACAACTCACAAAAGAGGAAGCGCGCTTCTCCCGCCTTTGCCATGGAGGAGCTTCTCAAACCCTCTATTACAATCAAGGTCAGTTACCTCTCACCCCGTCTCTCTCACCGCACGCAATCCAGTCCAATGCTGACCTGCCCCCAGCCCCAATTCTGCCTCGGCTCGGACTCCATGAAACCTCCTGTTTTGAAGCCACTCATGCTCCTGTCCCGCGAACATCTCTCGCTGTCCGTTCTGGACTTATCCACCCCCAATGGAGAGTTCCCCAGTGGCCCCGGCCGTTTCTTCGAGTCGCACATCCGGGTCTTGGATCTTGAGGGTCGGTTGCGCCAAGCGCCAAGCGTACTCATCGCACGCTCAGAGGCTACCCGTAATGTATATGCCATCGAACGCCACCAGACCGGCCTCTATGTTGTTTGTAAGCTCGGCGCCTGGGTTGCTATCGAGAAACTTAGCCATCTTGCCGAAGCTTGTTATGAGCAACGCTGCCACCCACCCCGGGCGACACACGGCAACGTGGGCGAAGCCCCTTCAACCACACCCCAGTTGCACCATGAGAGCAAGAAGAAGAGGCTTGCGATAGAACAAATCCAATCCATGGTTCGAAAACGCCCAAGGACCATCTCTACAACGCCGTGCGAATCACACCAAGACCAACCCCAGCCCCAGTTCCAACCTGATGTTAATTCTCTCGAGGACCCTTTCCAAGAACCGCCTCCGGGAGGCGACGTGAGCGAACCACCGCCACCCAAGAGTTCCCAAGCCGCTTTGGCAGATTCAAATGCCGACATGCAAACTTCAGCCGAAGACATGTTCCAGAACATCAGATCCCAGTATCTCGAGGCTCTTTATCACTCAAAGGTACGGGCATCCGAGCCCCCTTTACTGTTCGTTCGTTACTTACTGCGTTGTAGGGATCATTGGCGTATTTTGCAAAGGGACCACTATCTCGAGCGCGGGCAGCCTTCCACCTGGACTGTGACGCAAACCTTGAGATGAATGACCTCGTCGACTTTTTGAAGAGCCTCACCATGTCGACAATGCAGGTCGACAAGAAGTTCCGGGAGACCCTGCCAGAGCTTGTTAAGGACATGAAACTACTGGCCGAGAGCTGTGCCGAGGATGAACCGAAGAAGAAACGGAGAAAGCCCAAGAAGATGAGAATAGGTAAAGATGGACTATACCCCGGCGAGGTCGATCATGTGAAGGGATGGTGGAGAACACATCAATTCCTTGTGCGTGATGGCGACGAGGCCACGATTAATCCACAGGAGGTCAAATATCACATAACCTGCCTTCGGACTCGAGAAACGCAGCTACAAATGATCCTCATCCTGGAAATACTCGCGTTGGAAGCTCTACATCCGGTCCAAGACGCACGAGACAGCCAATTGCCGGGGCTACCGGTCGGAGATACGCCCAAGAAGACGGCCGAACCTATCCCGAAGAAGCGGCACAAACACAACTTTTCGACATTGGTCGATATCCACGCAGATCGACTGTGCATCTGGCAGTCCACTACGCTAGATGAGATGGAGATGATAGCTGCCGAGTCACAGGTCAAGGATGGATCCGAAACACAGAAGTCAACGAGGGCGAATTCTGACCCACTAAAAGATTTCTGCGTGGACATTTTGCTGCCGTTGTAAGCCCAAGTCATTTCATTTTCTCTCTCGGCGATTGATGGATAGCTGACTATTGCAGCTTCGCTGGTCGACTTCCTGAGTTGTGCGAGTCCTTGAACCACAAACTCGGAGGCCCGGTCGTCGTGTCCCCGCCAAAGCCAAAGAAGCGTGCAGATACAACAGCTGCGAAGGCGCCAGCAATCCCCGGGTCTGTCGCCAAGAGACCGGTCTCAACCAGTGCGCCTAAGTCACTGGATAAGGTTTTCTCGCATGACCAGTTGAGGCGAAAGGCATCTCGTAGGCCAACTGACGTCTTGGCAAGAATGAGATCTGCGACACCCGCCACCATCCCAGGGCTGAAGCGTGAAGCGAGCGAGCCTGCCTCCTTGAGTACGATACCAAGTGGAGACAGGCCTTTGAAAGAGAGATCTCGAAATATCCTGTCCAGGAGCGTTTCAAATCTCACTGCCGACGACTCGAAGGCTCAAAAGAAAGCGAAGATGGAAGCGGACCTTAAGGATGCTATCTCGGCCTTGAAAAAGCCCAACAGACAACTTGCGGGCAAAGCTATTGTTGAGGAAGCCGAGAAGCGAATAGGAACATCGAGCTCGCCTCGTCCACGAAGTAAGCCCTCCTGTAAGCCGTCTGCAAGCCACGGAGATACTGATATGGGAACAGAGCCGAAGAATCCCACACGTTTCAACGCTGGCAACAGGCCACAGGCCCAAGTCCAGATCAAGGCTACCCCGGCCAACTACCGCTTCAAAGATGCTGTGTCAGTATCGGACCAGCGAACTTATGGTAGTTTCAGCATTCCTCCGCCAAGGAGTCAACTAGAAGCGATTCCGTCGAGCTCCGTCATCCCTTCTACAGCACCTAGAAATGGCCTGAGAGATGGCCTCGAAGCATTCCATATTGCCAGCACTCCTATTGCGAGTAAGCTGCAGGCAAATGCGGTGCCAGACTCGGCAGCGCCATCAAGACCCAACATGAATGATTACTTCGCGCAACCTTCATCCCCCCTGATGTCCAGAAGGGCTGCGCCAACCACCAAAACATACCTTGAAGTACCGAGTATTGACGCCGCTCCATCGTCTCCTACTTTACCACGCCTGTTCGCAACACCCGTTAAGCAGAGACCACCAGTCGACACGGCCTTTTTAAACGACATTGTCACTTCTACACCTCCCGCGCCCCGACACACAGCTACTCTGTTTGCCACACCTGCTAGAAAAGCTCCCACATCTGCTCCTCCTGTGGCAGGAGAGCCCAACGAACCCAGCAACAAACCGGCATTGACTGTCTACCAGCAGCTGGGCTGGGATGACTATGACGTCGATGACCTCGCATGATAGACTAAAAGAGAAACACAGCGCACGTATTTTCCGGCGTTTGGGCTGTGCTTGACTACGAAGTATTTTCGCGGAGATGATGTCTTCAAAGCATTGGAAGAAACTCGAGGGAGGCTCTTTGACGGAGATGGCTCCCCGAGTCACCAAAGACCGCAGCATTTGGATCGCATTGCTTTTTGGAACCTCACTTGGAGCGGGACGGCGCATTGACGACGAAGCAACGCGCTTCTGGCGCGAATTATTCCTGGACTACAGCATAGCATTGCAAGGAGCTTGGACTGATTTCTGGGGGAAAGTCGCCTCTCGTGAGGAATGATTTCATTCTGGCCAGCCTTTGGGAAGGGACTGTTGACAGATCAAGGCTACAAGTACCAATAGCAGTCCTGTGATGGGAAATTCGAGACTCCGGCATCTTGCGTTGGATTGGGTAGTTAGTGATCACACCACCCTGAACTTTGTCTTTGTCATATCGCAGCAGCATGACACGACGGTCCACAGCACTCTTAGAGTAGAGTACATTGCATCAAATAGATACCATTGGCATCAATGTCGTTATCGGGCTGTTTTGAGAGGAAGAGGGGCTGCAACAAAAGTACAACGCCATAATTTCAGACTTGCAGTTTGATTTCACGTGGTTTAGAACGTACCCATGCTATAATTTGATGTACCTGATTTGTGACGAGAAACCGAGGCTCCCCGCCTCTATCAGTCTTTCCGCCTCTCAACAACCATGACCGGTAGGTCTCTAATATCAACATGCTCTTGGTTCCCCAGATCTACCACCCGGATGCACTCCACGCCCACAATTCCCTCCTTCAGTGCCAGGAAGCGCAGTTCGACGACATGGCACGCGTTCGGCGCCAGGGGGCCCACGCGCACGTCCGCGGAGAGGCAGACGACCTCGGTGCTGTCCACCAGGCTGCTCCGCTGCATGGCGTGCACGATGTTCTCGTCCAGTACGGCATCCGCGATCTCCGCCTCGGGCCCCTCGCCGATCGCCGCGGCGATGGCGGACTTGCGCCGTGCCAGGAGGTGGTCGCGCCCGGCTGTCGACGGCGGCCGTATCACACGCATGTCGTTCCTGCGTCGTCTGGGGATGGCGAGGAGCGCCAGTTTGCGCGCCGCCGGGATGGCCTCTGACGGGGGTTTGGCCGGGTTGAGGGCGGCAGAGTTGCGGTTGACGACAAAGACGTTCCAGACGAACTCGTCGCCTGGGTATATTGGCCCGTCGGGCGCGGTGAAGGTCATGGTTATCCCAAATTCTGGGATGTGGGCTTCGGTCGAGCGCTCCGCGAGGGCTTCGAGACCGGGCAGGGAATCGGGCCTGGATACCGAGGGTGAGACGAAGCTTGTGCCGTCGCTGATTGAGAGCTGGGCAGGCTTGTGAGACCGCTGGAAAGGCTTGTTGACGCCCGAGCCGAAGCCAGGGTTGACTGGAAGGGTGAAATCCAGAATTGTAGACCACGCCATACGTAGTTTGGGATTGCAAACCCCCGCCCGAACAAGGGCGGTACACTCTATGGATATGTAGAGCTCGCGCGTTGGGCTTTTGGATGGTACGTCGCTCTCCTGGGGTGCAAGCCGATACATGAGGGTGATGTGATCATGTGCCACACAGTTGAGAGGAAGTGACAGCCCAGATATACTGTTGAGATCTTCGATTTGACCCTCGGGCATGGAGAGCTCGACCTTGTCCACTGCAACCTCGCAGTCAAAGTAAGGGGTGAAGTCGATCTCCAGTAGGGCTATAATCGCTGGACTGGGCGGTATGGTGTTGGGCCGTGCGAAACGCACGCGGGTATGTGCGGCTGGGTATATCTGCTGAGAGTATCGGGGCTGGCCCTTGAGGATTGGGAAGGAGTCCTTGGACTGAGTCACCGGTGCAACGCGAGAGACTCGCACAGCAGACAACTGAGGCTTAACGCCGCCTAGGAGAGGATCTCCAGCAAATGACCCGAGCAAGTTAAGCCCCGATGGCACGCCGCTCTCCAGGTAACCGTCCTGCTGCCCACCGGGGTGTTCTGGGCTGGGCTTCAAACTCGCCGTGGCAGAGAAGACAACAGATGGCCCGTATAGTCGCATTCGCGGTCGCGTCAGGAAGGCCGACGCTTTCCACACGACATACTTGGTACTCGTTGCCGTATCATCGTCGCCCTCGCCTGTTTGGGCAGTGTCCACGACAGTCAAGGGGGTTTCCACATCTTCGATATCCCCATTATATACCACCTCTGAGGCAGGCGCAAGTTCGGCGCGGTCTGTCGCAGGGCTGTTTACTATTTGCGCCTGGAGAGATAGCACAAGTCTCTTCAGGTAAGACTTCAATAGATCGTCGGTCAGGTTGTGGGTACGAAGTATCAAGAAGACCTCGACAGTTTCATCTGACATCTACGAATGAGCATTGTGAGACAGAGAACTTTAGGGGAAGATCGGCTGGGAGAGGTCCTCACCGAAGAAGAACCACGGCCGATTCTCCAAATCCTCCAATGGCTGCCCCTTAGCAATGGCGGCCCTGACCTCCTCTTCGATATTGAGATCTGTCCTGAAAGGGACCGTGTACGTCAAGAATGACTGATCGAGGAAGGCCGTGTCTTCTTCTCCTGAAGCAATGTCTCCGTCTCCGGAATGGGTAGGGACTGCCATCTTGCAGCGCGCCAGGTTCATGCGCTTAGAGCATAGCTGGAGGTGATGACTTGCTAAAGGAGGGCGAGAAGCTGCAGCCCACCATATATGTTTCCACTCGACTGTCGTGACTTTGTTTGATGTGCCAGATCGAGAGGCGCATCGGAGTCGGTCCAGGGTCCCTCCAGCATTGATGAGGTAACGCTGGAGCTTCCCAGGGGTGAGGCGGCGGGGCCTAGACCGGGTAAAGCTACCTGCTCTCGTCCCTGGGTGGGTCTGGGAACGGAAGCTCCTTCTGCATGTGGCCCGTGCACCTCCCAGCCTTTGCTTGGATGAATTTGCCTACGACTTCCATTTTGCAACGCGACTCGACCTCCGCCAACCTTTCTGGACCTTAGGGGTGTCGGCTTCTTTCGGCTGTCACTTCGTTCGTCCTTGCAAGATTCTATCCTTTTTGCATCGGAGGGGAATACTCATTTCTTTTCTGGCTGGCTTCACTTGCCCAACAATCCTCTTCAGGCGTCAACGCGACGGGCGCTGCTGAGAATGAACGGCCTGAACGGGCAGTTCCCCCAGCCCGGGGCTGCCATCTGGCAAGAGCATCGCACACCCGATGGCCGCCTGTATTACTATAATCCAGCTACTAAGGTGACGCAATGGACAAAGCCGGAGGAGATGATGAGCTCGGCAGAGGTAGGTCTATCCCTGAGACGGCCAGGGCCTTGCACGCTTTACTAACTCCCACGCAGCGCGCTCTCGCGAACCAGCCGTGGAAGGAATATACCGCCGAGGGTGGCAGGAAGTATTGGTACAACACCGAGACCAAGACCAGTTCATGGGAGATGCCAGATGCCTACAAACGCGCCGTGGGGGCCGGCTCCGCCGGCACTCCGACGACACCTGCCACCCCGAGCGCCTTTCCGACGCCTGGCCCGGCAGGTAACCAGAGCTTCGACCAGTCTCGAGACTCTCGCGAGCCAATCGGTGAATCGCGACAGCTGACCTTTGGCGACAACATGCGAGCCCAACAATTTGTCCCTGCGAACAACGACCCGGAATACGCCACGGCTGAAGAGGCTGAGGCCGCTTTCGTGAAACTTCTGAAGCGCAGCAATGTTCAGCCTGACTGGACATGGGAGCAGACTCTCCGGGCAATAGTCAAAGATCCTCAGTACCGTGCGATCAAGGACCCCAGGGACAGAAAGGTCGCCTTTGAGAAGTACTGTCAAGATGTCATATCGCAAGACAAGGAGCGAGCTAAGGAAAGACTGACCAAGCTCCGTGCTGACTTTGGTACCATGCTTAAGAGCCACCCTGAGATCAGACACTATACCAGGTGGAAGACGGCTCGGCCAATGATTGAGGGGGAGACAATCTTTCGCTCTACCAGCAACGAGGAAGAACGTCGCCATCTCTTTGAAGACTACATTGTTGATCTTAAGAAGCGGCACAGGGAGGAGCAGACAGCTTTGCGCAAGAGCGCCATGGATGGGCTGATCGATCTCCTCCCCAAGTTGAACTTGGAACCCTACACTCGATGGTCCGAGGCCCAGGAAATCATCTCTGGCACCCAACCGTTTCAGAGTGACGAGAAGTACCAATCCCTGAGCAAGTTCGATATATTGAGCGTCTTTCAGAATCACATGAAGGCAGTGGAACGCACTTTCAACGACAACAGACAAGCCCAAAAGGCAAAGAAGTTTCGCAAAGAGCGCCAGAACCGGGATGCCTTTTTGAGTCTGATTAGTGAGCTGAAGAATGACGGCAAAATCAAGGCTGGTACGAAATGGAAGCAGATTTTTCCGCTGGTTGAGAATGATGCACGTTATAAAGCTATGATCGGCCAGAATGGGTCTACTCCGCAGGAGCTGTTTTGGGACGTGGTTGAGGAAGAAGAGCGAGGGCTCCGAGGCACTCGCAACGAGGTGATGGACGTGCTTCATGTGAGTTCCCCGAGAATCTCACTTGCGATCCAAATACTAACAGCTTCGCAGGACAAGCGATTCGAGGTCACCCCCAAGACAGATATCCAGGATTTCCTTGCGGTGTTGAAAGAAGACCGTCGTACTGCTAACATTGATCGAGACATACTGAAATTCGTCTTTGAACGGGTAAGGTCCCTCCCCCATTGTGTCGTCGCTCCGCGCTAACAAGAACCTTGCAGCTTCAGGAACGAAGAGCGAAGCCGCCGGAGGAGGACCGACACTCTGAACGCCAGCAGCGCCGAGCCGTTGATGACCTGCGCTCGTATATGAAGCGTCTGGACCCCCCTATCACATTGAGTGACACTTACGAGAAAGTCAAATTGCGTCTCCAGAAGACGCCTGAATTCCAGGCAGTAACTACCGAGGAAGGACACCGCAGCGCATTCGACAAGCATATGCGGCGCCTACGAGAGAAGGAAGAAGATCTTGAAAAGGATAGACGCCGCCGCGATCGATCGCGTGATCGTTACCGGGAGCGTGAGCGAGAGCGAAGCAGAGACAGAGGTGAGAGATCTCATCGCGGTGGAAGAACGCCTCGCAGGTCGAGTCGCAGCCCAGAGCCAGACCTTTACGAAGCCGACCGCCGCAAGGCTATTGCCGAGAGGGAGCGTAATTATCGCAAGTCGAGCATGGCCGAGACCTTGCTGTCAGACCGTAGGTCGTCAGACGGACATGACCTTCATCGGGATAGGGACCGGGAAAGGGACAGAGACAGAGACAGAGACAGGGACCGAGATCGAGATCGAGACCGTTACAGAGATCGCGAGCGAGACCGTGATCGGGATCGTTACCGCGACGAGGATCGTCCCCCTCGCTCTCGCCGTGACGACCCACTCGACCGTTATGAGCGTGAGCGCCGCGACCGCGAAGAGGAACGTGAACGCTCTTACCGCCGCCGTGTCGTCGAAAAGGATGTCGATGATCTGAACTACGACGAGAAGCCGTCGAGTGTGAGGAGGCGTCGTGCCGACGACGACGATGAGCGTCGTCCAGATTCCAGGGATTCTAAGGTACGTGTTACCGGACAAAGATGTTTCCACCATAACTAACCACGGCCGCAGAGACTGAAGAGAGATGTTTCACCTCGTGAGCGTACCCCCCGTCGTGATGGTCGTCTGAAGACTAGGTCTCCGCAACCGCCCGCCTTACCCAAGGAAGAGCCTGCGGGCGTGCATTCAGGCAGCGAAGAGGGCGAGATCGAGGAGGATTAAAGCATCTCATCGAGTGCCGCCGACCGACGTGCCCTCAACAGAAAAGGGGCCGGGCAAATACTCCAAGGGGTAGAGACGGATGCTTGCCACTTGAGAGGGACAGACACCATGTCGCCACCAGTACGTACGGCAATCATTCCGACTCTACTGTGGTGGGCAAGATGACCGCTCCGGACCAGCAGACAATTGCTCAGACTCGCTCCTGGCAGGCGAGAGCCTCACGCACCCGCTCCTGCTCCTTCCTGTAAGCTGGCTGGGCCCCGCCAGCCTGGCGAGACCTCTAACATCAAGACTCCGGCACTCGAGCTTCACCCTACGGTTCTCGTTCTGCGCACATGAACTTGAGCGATGGCAACCGGGGCGATGGTTGCCTGGCTATGTATGTTACCTATTCCCAGCGCGTCTCACCGACCTCAGAACTCCTCCGCATGTGCCAGCACAGACGACAAGCTCTGCCTGGCGGTCGGCTGTTTTCCTACTGTGCTGTTGGTAGATTAGTCACTTCGATATTAATCAGGCAGCTTAAATCATTGTGTTTCTCTTCAATTGACATATTTGCATCTTCTCACACTGGTATACTCTCTGTATATGGATTATTGTCCACATTTTGCCACGCATGCTACATTCGTGAACGTAGCCCTGACGGCAGTCACCCTCTTGACCCATTGTCCCTCTTTCCATGACAGAGATGGTGGTGGCTACATCGCTCGATTCAGACCACATCTCGGGTCAGGGCTGACACGAGAGGGGAAAGAATAGAGGAATCGGACCTCGAGCTGGGCCGAGCCAGACCATGCGGCGGTCATGGGACCAGACAACAGGGGATAGACTGCCGTCGCCGTCGTCAGATGTCCGGATCGTCATTCTCATCCGAGCCGCCCTCCTCTAAGCCCAATTCACCAGCGGGGCCGTCCGCCTGGCCAATGCCTTTCTTTTGCACGCCTAGAACGCCGGGACCCGATGCATGCTTGTGATTATGTGGTGGTGGGAACGTGTCCTTGTTGTTCTTGTTTGGAGTGAACTTTTCAGGCAGTCTTCTCCGGATCCTCGAGGAAGAAGTAGTTCCCGTTCATCTTCTGCTCCTGGTCGAGTTGAGAGCCGTTCTTGTTGATGCGAGGACGGTAGTTGACGGGGTCACGGCGGAATGTGACATCCAGGTTGTTTAGGAACGAGTTGCATCCGGTGAGCAGGGACTCGGGAGTGTTGGCATGCGCGTTGATACCAGGTTGGCCGTCAAAGACAATGACACGGTCGGCGAGGTAGGTGGCCATGATGAAATCGTGCTCCACGATGAAAGCAGTCTTCTTGGCGTGCATGATGAATCGCTTGATGACGCGCGACGCGATGATACGTTGCTCCGAGTCGAGGTACGCAGACGGCTCGTCAATCACGTAGATGTCGGCGGGGAGACCCAGGGCGAGAACAATGGCGACTCTCTGCAGTTCACCACCTGACAGATTCTTGACTTCCTGGTCGATGAAATCCTCACTGCGTCTTGGTCAGTTTCCACATTCTTAAAGGTGAAATCCAGTGGATACCCACAGCTTGAGAGGCTTCACAACATCAGTTTGGAACTGAGGAGACAGGACTGTGACCATAAATTAGCGAAACTGGCCAGAGCAGGCAAGCTCTGCGCGACACTTACATGATGCACGGATCTTCTTGAAGAACAGCTGTCGCACGGTTCCCTCAAACTTTGGGGTGATGGTCTGAGGCTTCATGCTGATCCTCATGTCCGGTACCTTTTGTGTTCCGTCGGGCTTCAGGGCACCGGCCAGCATTCGACAGAAAGTGGTCTTGCCAGTACCGTTCTCACCCATCATGACGATGATCTCGGAGTCAGTAAAGGAGCCGGTTTCAATCTTGAGCTTGAAGTTGCCCAAAGTCTTCTCCATCGCCGGGTAGTTGAAGGCACGCGTTTGGTCATTGTCGAAGACATCTTGAGCTTCTGCGATCCGGAAGGTGAGGGACTCTTCGCGGAAACGCAAGTTCTCTGTCGGAATGTGGCCATCCAGGAAGATGTTGATACCCTCTCGGACACTGTGAGGAAGGGTGACGACACCGTAGACGGCGGGCTGACCATAAAGGACGCATACATAATCCGAGAGGTAATCCAGCACACTCAGATCGTGCTCAACAACTGCGGTCTGTGTCAGTAGATTGAAATAGTAGTGTATCCGGTCCGAAATCTGTCAAGTCCTGGACGCGTGTGTACGCAGAGGAGACGAACCGATGATGTAGTTGTCGTGCTTTGACAGCGACCTGATGACTCTGGCGGCAGCCAGACGCTGCTTCACATCAAGATATGAAGATGGCTCGTCAAACATGTAGACATCCTTGTTTTGCACCTGTTCCAAGACCACGTTTAGCAAGTCGCTAGGAACACAGGCGAGCGACAGTCACTTACACAGGTGACACCGATGGCAAATCGCTGAAGCTCACCACCAGACAGCAGGGGCACATCACGGTCGTAAATGTGACGCAGCTCAAGCACATCCAGGATCTCCTCGAGGTTGTCGAGCTGCTTCGCCTTGTTAAGGAGGGCCTTGACGGACTTCTCGGGGCCGCGAATGGCCTTAGGGAGCTGGTCGACATATTGCGGCTTCACAACGGATGTCAGGTCGTCTTCCAGAAGCTTCGTGAAGTAGTTCTGAAGCTCAGAACCCCTGAAGTACTTGATGACGTCCTCCCAGTCCGGCGGGGTGTCGAACCTGCCCAGGTTGGGCTTCAACTTTCCGCTGAGGATCTTCAACGCAGTACTCTTTCCGATACCGTTTGTTCCAACGAGACCCAACACGTTTCCAGGCCGCGGCATAGGCAGTCTGTGCAGCTTAAAGCTGTTGGCGGAGTATCGGTGAGTGACCTGGCTCTCGAGGTTGGTGGGCAGGTTGATGATGGTGATGGCACTGAAAGGGCATTTCTTGGGGCAGATACCGCATCCGATGCAGAGGGACTCGGAAATGAAGGCCAGTCGGGAGTCGGGAGCCACTTCAATGCCTGGAGTAGAGACACCTATTAGCACCCAGCACAGTCTCGCTTCGGAGCGCAGGATGGCGTGGTAACTGACAGAGCTTTCCGCTTCGCACGACGGGACATGCCTTCTTGCATTCTTGTCGGCATTTCTGGTGATCCCGGTTAGTTGACCACGAGTCCCCAATATCTCCCATCAATGAACTGTAGGAATGTATGGCCGCACCTTTGGCTTGCACTGTTGGGCAGGAACATCTGTCGTCAGTCCAACAACTTCACATGGATCACTGGCGGGGTAGCGGGGCAGTCGGGCGGACCTTGTCGCTGTTGACGATGGCAATACTGGAGGCAACAGCATGTCAGTCTTGTGCAGTTTAAGCGAGGAGGCGCATCCGGCGGCGCCGTGGCAAGGCGACCTCTGCTGGCCTGCTCAGGAGTGGGCATACCGGGTAAGTTTGTCCGACATGTTGTTGGGTTGATGCGACCGCAGTCGTCGAGCTCGCTGAAAAGTTCTTGTTCTCGAACGGTCACGGCGTCGGTGGTTTCTGAGATGGTCCGGGGTGTCGAGTATTCGTGAGGAAAAGGGAGCCGATGCCTTTGCGGGCGTTCAAGGAGACAATAGGAACGGGGACGGGGATGGAGAGGAAACAAAGACAACAAGGAGGGTGTATGTGGTGGAATGGGGCGCGGTGAGAGACCAACCCAGTGTACCAAAATCTGGCCAAGGTCTTTTTGCCAGCCAGATGGTTCACTGCCTGCAAATTTGTGGGCAGCGGGGTAAAAATGGCAGAATGGTCATAAACAGGAGAGACTTGATAGGCTGACCTGTCCCGAAGGTGTACCTAAGTCTGGGTACCTGGATTGACACCATAGATCAAGATCAGCATGGGCCCTGCTGGGATTCACAGCCTTGTGAGCGGCTCTATACGGAAGTGCTCCGTATCCTGTCTCTACGCTGGCAGCCCTTGCTGACGTGGGCTGATGAGATGTGAATACCTAGTAGGTATTCCAACATCCAAGTGACTCAAGTCTGGATTTGTTTGTGAGCACAGAATGACCACGACTGTAAGCATATATATGCAGCATATATATCTACCAGGCTGGGCTGATCGCGCACTTCTGGGTGTGAAGATGTTGCTCCAATGAAGCTCTCCAGGTTGTGTTCTCTCCTCCAGATACGGCGTAGCCCCAACTTCTGCTGCTTTGGCCCACAAAACGCAACAATGCTATCCTGACTGATTACCCCCGCGTACTCACAACGCAGGGACGGCTCGCAGTCTTTGATAGATATGCCTCTCATAGACTAAGTTTCGTGTGTCTAGAACTGCCTGCAGGGTGGACTAGGTTTAGTTGGCTGTGCCGCATTTCGACGGCTAGAGGAGCACGTTGTTCTGAAATTAGACGGGGTCAAAGCAAGATGCAACCTAATGGCATTGCAGATGTGCGCCTGTTGTCTCAGATGTCCAGTCAAGCAAGCCTTAAATCGAATATACACAGTATAGCTCAGTAGTAGAAATGAAGGCATGAGAGTCAACACAGTCGACAATTTACTTCCACATGCTTTCTACATTGTACTGAGCCATGGCCACAGTGATGCCTGTTGGTCAGTTCCTGCGCCGGTCTGTTGGTTTGAAAAGCCGCAACAGTCCAACCGTCCAACAGTCCTTGCTGCATCCTCGAGCTTGCGATGCATATGGCACGCAAGCATACTTGCATTTTTCACGCATCATGAAATAGAGACGATATAGGCTCCCCGTTCACAGAAACATTCAATGGGCTCACCCCTAGTAGAACGAAGCCAAGGCAGTGGGAAGGCGCACCATGATTTTGGACATATCAAAGGTATATGTACCTGCTAGAGCTCCTTCGAGGCAGTATCTACTGGAGCACCCAAACTGGTCTGCACCGAAAAGTACTCAATCTCAACCTACTAGGTAGATAGAAATAACTTCTCTCTGGTCAACAAGCATACTTTTTCTATATATCATCTAGGCAATCGAGCCCGTATACCTGATATTTGAGCAGGTACCTGTCCACGCGGGTGCGCTCAGGTGCTTACCAGTGAGGACTAAAGCTGGAGTAGCAGGGACTAGGTTGGAGGTTAGTGTCAGCGAACACTATCATCTAGGCACTGAAATGCTGTTGAGCACTGTTAGCACATGAGCTCTGACCATCCCGCGCATGGCTGCAGCCGCAGCGTGCGCAGGTGGCCTGCAAGGCCTTTGGAGCCCGGCTCGGGAATGTCCCACTGTCTTTCTGCCCACTGCTCTGCACTCTCTCAAAATTGCCTGACCCGACCGACTCCTCCAGTCGCCCATCTTCTCACATCCACCCGTGACATTGGGACTCCCACCACGAGAGAGCTCCCCCAGTCCACAACACCATCCCATCCACTCTTCCCGAATCCAACACGCTCGTTCTGCTCTCGGCTCTCTTGCTGCCTGGGAGTCATCGGTTCATGACTTGTAAGTTCCTCCGTGCCTGTACCGGTGGCCCTTTGCTGCTGTGTCCGCGTGTCGTTGCCTCGTGCCTCGCCATCCAAATCCGTATCGGCTCTGGGTGCATGCCCCCTGATAGTCGCCCATATGCTACTGTCTGAGGTCTCTGGGACTCTGGTAATTGATGGATTCGCTCCTTGCTGATGATTCCGATGCGTCTATTGCGTCGGAACGCCTGTCCTGCTTGCGAGGCGTCCTCAATTGCCTGCCATCATCCATCAGCCTCGTCTCCATCCCACACCCCCCAGCGGATGCGACAAGCTCAACTGACGCATCGCCCTCTGCTCTTTTCCTGCGGGATCGCTCGCACCGCGGTCGCCTGTGCTGTCGCTGACGTGTCCTCTGGTCCTGTCTCGCTCTCCCCGCCAGAAAACCCTGACTGACATCGTCGTCTTATAGCAGGCAGCCTCGCCAGCCTTGGTGACCATGTCTGCTTCACCAGAATCTAGTCCGGCCAATGGACATGTGTCGCCTGTCGCAGCATCCGTCGCTGTTCAGCTACTCGATCCAGAGCCCAGCGACAGCGATCTGTCCGACGTACAGGCCCCCGACGTCGCTTCTCCTTCCTCCGATTCAGCGAACAACTTCGACTCGACTGCTCGTGATGGTCGGGTGGATGATTTCGATGGGGCATCAAGCCCTAGTGACAATGGGGCCTCTGATGACGCAGACTTTGATGAAGTGGTCGATAGCCCGGCCTCCCCTCGCAGCAATGGCCCGGCTGAGGATGCCGCCTCAGCCTCTGACGATTCCCGGACAGCTCCCAAGCGCAAAGCCGGCGGCAGCTTGGAGGAAGACTACATGAGGGAGAATCCTGAACTCTATGGCCTAAGACGAAGCGTAAGTCCTTCAAAGAGACACATCACTAAATGCCGCGCTGACCACAAACCGTAGTCCCGTCCACAACAGCGCAAAACAATCGTGAGTTCTCCCCGAGTCCTGCGTGGCTGTCGCTCTCGCTGACGCGTTCTGTAACAGGTCGGCGCAGATGACGACGACTCAGAATCCGACTCCGTTGTCGTTCATCGGAGAGCCGCCAAGAAGCGACGGACAGAAAGATCGTTGCCTTGTAAGCTTGCTGCTACAAACCACGCCTGCGTCTCTTCACGTCTAACGGTTACCCACTAGCCTCGAAGCGAGATACCCCCCTGCGTCATACGCCTGCCGATGACTCCGACTCCGACACGTATGGCGGTGCTCGTGCCCGGGCGATGCAAAAGAAGGCCCGTCGACAGGCTGTGGCGCAACCTGCACTGGCTTTTGCTGAGAAGAGGTGGAACAGCCGAAGGGCTGCTCAGGTCACAGCAGGCGCTTACCAAGAGAGCGACGCTGAGCAAGACTACGACTCGGATGCCACTCCAGCTCATTGGGCGGGCGCCGAGGAAGAGGACAACTCGCCCTACATTGAGAAGATCATTCGACATGAGTTGAAAGAAGGTGCCGAGTGGAGCCCAGAGTTGACCCGCCATGATTTCAAGTATTACATCAAATGGCAAGGCATGTCCCATTTGCATGACACATGGGAAACCACTGCGAGTGTCGCCGGTTTCCGAGGCTTTCGGCGGCTCGAGAACTACTACAGGAAGTTTGTCGAATTCGAACTAAGCCTGCGATACGATGACGACGACATCACCCCAGAACAAAGGGAGCAATACATTCTCGACCGTGAGCGCGAGAATGAGGCACTTGAGGACTACACCAACGTCGAGCGCGTCGTAGCTGTGCGCGACGGTGAAGAGGATACCGAATACCTGATCAAATGGAAGGGCCTACAATATGACGAGTGCACCTGGGAAACATCTGCCGATGTAAGCGAGCGGGCGCAAGACAAGATTGACCAATTCATCGACCGATCGCAACGGAACTGGCTGTCTGATCGAAAGGAGTCGAACCTGGACACGAGAGGTCGCATGACCAAGCTGGAAAGCCAGCCTTCTTACATCGTGAACGGGGAATTGCGGGAGTTCCAGATGAGGGGTCTCAATTTCCTTGCACTCAACTGGACCCGTGGCAACAATGTCATCCTTGCCGATGAAATGGGCTTGGGAAAGACTGTCCAGAGTGTTTCCTTCCTCAGCTGGCTGCGCAACGCCCGTGACCAAGAAGGCCCATTCTTGGTGGTCGCCCCTCTCAGTGTCATTCCGGCATGGTGTGATACATTCAACAACTGGGCCCCCGATTTGAATTATGTTGTCTATCTGGGCCCCGAGGCCGCGCGCTCAACCATCCGTGAACATGAGCTCATGGTCAACAACAACCCAAAGAAGACCAAATTCAACGTTCTTGTCACTTCTTACGATTACATCCTTCTTGACTCGGACTTCTTGAAAACCATCAAGTGGCAAGTACTCGCTGTCGACGAAGCTCATCGGTTGAAGAACCGGGAGTCCCAGCTTTACGCTAAGCTCGTGAGCTTCAATATTCCCTGCAAGGTCCTGATCACCGGCACGCCTATCCAGAACAATCTGGCCGAGCTGTCAGCTTTGCTGGACTTCTTGAACCCGGGAAAGGTCCTCATTGACGAGGAGCTAGAGCTTCTCGGACAGTCGGAGAAGCCGGAAGTCATCGACGAGCAGAAGGATGAAGAACAGCGCCGACAGACCCAGGAGAAACTTGGTAAATTGCATAGCTCTATCGCTCCCTTCATCCTCCGTCGAACCAAGGAGACTGTTGTGTCGGACCTGCCACCAAAGACAGAAAAGATCATCCGCGTGGAACTCTCTGACGTCCAGCTGGATTACTACAAGAACATCCTGACACGCAACTATGCGGCCCTTAGGGATGCAAGCGGCCAAAAGCAGTCTCTGTTGAATATCATGATGGAGTTGAAGAAGATCAGCAACCACCCTTACATGTTTCAAGGCGCCGAAGAACGTGTGTTGAATGGCAGTACCCGCCGAGAGGACCACATCAAGGGTCTCATCACGAGTAGTGGCAAAATGATGCTTCTTGACCAGCTCTTGACCAAACTCAAAAAAGATAACCACAGGGTTCTGATCTTCAGTCAAATGGTAAAGATGCTGGATATTCTCGGGGACTATCTGCGCATCCGTGGCTACCCTTTCCAAAGACTCGATGGCACCATTCCTGCCGGGCCCCGGCGCTTGGCCATCAATCACTTTAACGCTGAGGGCAGCGATGACTTTTGCTTCCTTCTATCGACGCGAGCGGGTGGTCTCGGAATCAATTTGATGACCGCGGACACTGTAATCATCTACGATTCGGACTGGAATCCCCAAGCCGACCTTCAAGCCATGGCTCGAGCACATCGTATTGGCCAGAAGAGACCTGTCAGTGTGTATCGGCTTCTCGCGAAACAGACAATCGAAGAAGAGGTTGTCAAGAGGGCCCGCAACAAGCTATTTTTGGAGTATCTCACAATACAGGCTGGCGTTACCGACGAGGGCAAGGCTCTGAAGGAAAAATTCCAGGAACGAGGAGTCATGGTGGATGAGGCCAAGACGTCCGAAGACATTCAGATGATCTTGAAGATGCGGTCCCAGAACTTGTTCGAACAGTCTGGCAATCAAGAGAAGCTAGAGAAGCTCGACATTGACGCCATTCTGGAGCAGGCGGAAGAGACCAAGACTGCCGTCGATGACAAGCTCAACCTCAGCACAGGAGGCATCGATTGGGACAACTGGATGCAAGTCACTGATGTCAAGGTCGACGAAATGGCCCTCGACTGGGATCAGATCATTCCTGCCGACCAGCTTGCTGTCATCAAGGCCGAGGAGGAGAAGAAACAGAATGATGCATATCTTGCCAAGGCGATGGAAGAGAACGCCCCTCGAAAGGCTACATTAAAGGGCGTCAAGAAGGGCACGGACGCTGACAGGGCCGACCGGCTGGCGAAGAAACGAGAGCGCGAGAGGCAAGAGCTACAAGAACTTGAGGAACAGCGTGCCCTCTTGTCGGACCCTAGACGGCCGCTGAACGAGAAGGAGACTCGCAATCTGATTCGAGCTTTTTTCCGATATGGCTCAATGGACGATCGCGGCGACGAAGTGGTCCACGAGGCTCGGTTGTCAGACCGTGACCGTGACTTTCTTCACGAGATCATTGACGACCTCATCAGAGACAGTCAGGTTGCTGTCGACATCAGTACCGAGAAGGTCCGTGAGGAAGAAGAGCGGACGGGCAAGTCACTGGCCAAGAAAGACAAGAAGGCTGTGCTGGTTGATTTCGGGGAAGTCAGGAAGGTGAATGCCGAGACTGTCGTCGAGAGGCCCCCTCAGCTTAAACTTCTCCGTAACGTGCTAGCCGAGCACGTCAACCCTCTTACTTTCCGCCTCCCGGAGGCTGCGAAGGCCGCACACTACACCTGCGATTGGGGTGCCCGCGAAGACGGTATGCTCTTGATCGGCATAGACAGGTACGGCTTCGGAGCGTGGACTCAGATCAGGGATGACCACGAGCTGCAAATGGAGGAGAAGTTCTTCCTGGAGGAGCATCGCGTGGACAAGAAAGAGGAGCGCAAGAAGGGTGACGACAAGAGCATACAGTCCCCAGGTGCCGTTCACCTGGTCCGCCGTTCCGAGTATCTCCTCTCGGTCCTGATGGCCAAGTACTCCGACGACGCCGCGGCCAAGAAAGCTGTCGAGAATCATCATCGCAGCAAGAAGAACCTTGTCTTGAATGGGCATCGCCGCAGCGACGTCCATTCCGCCTCCGGATCCCCCGCCCCTCAACTTGTCAAGAAATCCGGACACAACAGAGATCGTAACAGAGAGCGTCTGCATAGTGACCATCATAGATCTCGCAGCACCGCCGACGAGCGTGGCACTCCCCGGCCCGAGCACAAGAGGAAGCACACAGATGACTACGACGATCGCCACAGTAAGCATCGGCGAATGGACCATGCTCACGGCGATAACAAACACAGTTCTCTGGATAAGCATGCCAAGGACGACAAGGCTCGCACGAAGCTGGATTCCGAGGCGCTTGATCGTCTCAATAGAAGACGTGAGGAAGCTGTCCAGCGCTTTAATCGCCTGATGGAACTCGACGACAACAAGCTTGACGTTCAGGACAACGAACAGCTGATCTGGTCCTTGTTGAAGCCTGTCCGTGGGAACTTCAAGCGTATCATGTATACGACGCAGGATCATATTGCATCGGCCAAGGAGCGTGCCAAGATCATGGGCACTGAGCTCCGTCACATTGGTAACCACCTTACAGGTCTGAAGGATGCTGGACTCCCTGCTGAACAGCTTGACGGGTTGATGCCCCAGTTCTGGTACGAGACTTCCGCCCCGTAGACACAGGTTGTGTATTAGGCTAACCGCGGCACAGGGATTTCCTCTCCACTGTCTGGCCCATCGGCGAGATTGAGGTTACAGGCGACAAGCTTGCCAAGATGTACCGAACACTCACAGACAAGGACAAGGGAAAGGACAAGAAAGAAGGCGGAGACAAAAAGTCGGCCAAGAAGCGTGACGATCTCGAAGACGGTGAGATCGACGATGAGGACGAAGCACACCGTCATGCGCGTAAGGAGGCGCGTCGCGACCTCAGCGAAGACAGCCGCCGTGATTACCGACGGGAAGACCACAGACATCGTGCTTATGAAAACGGAGACCGCCTGAGCTTTAGGAAAGACCGGGATCGACCTCTGAACGATCGGGCTCTCGCCGACCGCGGCAGACCATCGTGGTCACCCCCGAATAACCAGCACCGGCCCAGCCCGTACTAGAGACGCGGACTTTCCGAACAGCGAGAGGGCCAGGTCATATATCAATAGCAGTAGGCTGTCACTCGAGGATGTCTTGACGAGCTTAAACAATGTCGTGTCAGGAGTCGGGCCTGGGCCATACGAGTCGCGAGGCCATCAGTCACTCTGATATTCCACACAAACGCGAGCAACTCACAACACTGTCGGCTCTTGAGCCTGTGGGCTAATGAACCAGAAGCATTGTTTAGGCGTACTGAGATGTTGTCCGTTATTTGGCGTTTTTCGGCTGTGAGGAGTTTATATAAACTAAGTCATACCCAGAGTCGCATGGATTAGGCATACGGTTTTTTCTATTTTTTTTTTCTTGTCTTGCAAGCATGGCTTTTTGTTTCACAGACACGTGGCTCCTCCCTACGGAAGGGACTGCCACCTCCCCGTTGTCATGGTGGCCGGGGAAAAGTTATTGGTGGGTTCAGTCTGTATTGCTCCATAAGACATTAGATTCGGCTTCAGGACTAAGAAGTTTGCTCATGACCTTCGAGCGAATGAGGCCGGGGTTTGTCGCCTGGCGTGTTCTCCTTACTGGATTGAACATCTGGAACAGTGGCTGTGTCTATCACACGGTAGACAATACAGCTTTGCTGTAGTTATCAGGGTGGTGGTCGGTGGTTGCTATCAAAGACTAGCCCTGCCCAGGATTAACTCTGGGACGGGGGGCATCGAATCAAAAGACGCAGCTTGAGAGCAAAAACAGAAGCTTTCCCCCTTGGATCCTGCAGAACCACGTGACATGTATGTATGTATGTGTGTGTGTCAAAGATGTGGCCGGTGAGGCGCACGGCACTTTGCGCGTGTGGAGTCTGGCTGGATGCAAAGCAGGGGGGCATGGGCTAGGCACCTCGGGTGCACACGGGGGAGCAGGTCTCGAGACGGGCGCGCAGCGGGCGACAGGTTGAGCCCGGGACACTGGGGACGTCGGCTCATTCCAGAGCGCTGTAGGTCAGGTCCACGAGCGCGCATGACTTCCTGCTCGGACGCCCAAACGCAGGCACACCCTCGAGCACATTGCATAATTCAAGGGCACGAGGCAATCAGTCGTCTTGTGTGTCTCATTTTACGAACACTTGCTACAGCACGCGCCCGTCCTTCTTGGATCTATAGGTATATCATCAAAACTCCTGATGTGCTCGTGTATATTTTCCCCGTGCACGGGAAGATCCGCCCGTATCAACAAACGCAACGCCTCGCTGGTAAGGCAAACCTGTGTCTTCCGAACGTGATCCGTGTCCCCTCCTGGACACTATCCTCCTTGGTATGTTGTTGTCCTATGAACAGTAGCGATGCGTGGGGGGAATTTTTATACAAATCAAGACTGCTCGGTGTTGGGCGGTGGCTGACGCTGCCCGCCTACAAGTGAAGATCGCCCATCAAACAGCCCCATTCTCAGATTCCAATCCCTCTGTCAAGCAGACCCACGGAAACCATTGCTCTTCAATGAGGTCTGCGGATGCCTGGCTGCTGAAGCTATGCGACAGACCGGAGGAGCGAGCTCTCAGATATGGTGGCGAATTATGAACACCAGCCTCACTGGGCATCTTAGATGCTCTGGAGACCTGCCCCTCGAGCCGTACTACAGCCCGTGTCTCTGGTCGGAGCAGAACCCGGAAAGAATTCTAATCCATCAGGTTCTCCATTCCGCGTGGCTTCGAGTTCGAGACGAGCGATTTATTCTCTTCCATATCGCTTTTGGCACTGACAAAACTCAGCTCGCTTGAAGAGGCTCCGATATTGAGGTAAGGAAGCTTCCCATGCCCCTGGGCCTCTGGTCGCAAGGATGGGAGAGAGTTGAGCAGGTTTCCCTTCTTCCCCAGAGGAGATGACATTATGGGGGATGGCGACTCGCTCTTGACTTTCTTTGGGAGCGTCTTGTCCACCTTGTCGACCTTCGTGACAGTCTTCGTCGCCTTGAAGGCTTGGTTGATCCCGTTACTTGACTTCGCCTCTTTGGTCTTCTTGGGTTGTCTGGGCTTCCTCGGCTTGGTGGCTTTTGATGGCTTTCCTTCACTCTCAGCAGTGACGGTTTGGCCACCGAAGCTGAGCGTGCTCTGCTTGACCTTGCCCTTTGGTAGTGGCTTGCGAGGTTGTGGCGTGCCTTGCCTAGGACTTGCACTGGGTGTTGGCAATGTATCCTGTATCTTGTCCACGAGGATGGACTTGAGATCGGGTATGTCGCCCGGTCTGGATTCCGTATCGCTGGATTGATCGAAAGAGCGCTTCTTGTTGGCTAACAGCACGTCGATCCTATCGCGGCTGCACCGTTCTTTGTACTCGACTTCTCTCTCGGCTGATCCGGAAACCATGTACTCCTCCTTCTTGCCGATGTCTTCGGTATCGCAATCCCAGCGGGGCAAGTTCAAGAGACCGGCGATGTCGTCACATTTGCCTCGTACAACGAGATCCCACAGATCCTTCATGTCCGGGGCTTGGGGTACTGGGTCCAAATTGATCCAGGCCGTGAATCCATCCCGTTTTGAGCGCGTGGCCAGGCACAATTCTCTGACGATCCTTCTGACGCCAGGTACCTTCAGAGATGTGCCTACCACAATCACGGCGTCCGGGACCCGGCGGAGGTCGGCCTGGGAAACCTTACCAATAGCATCCTCGTCTGGGTTGTACTCGTTGTAAAGGACCATTCGTGGTCTGAGGCGCCCTATTCCGTGGCTTCGCTTCCCTCCAAACTTGGTGCGCACAAAATCGGCCTCTTCGCATTGTCCACAGAGAGGAGGCTCAGGCCCTTGGAAGAGAGTGCCGTTGAAACCGTCGACGTGGCTGCACTTGGTGCACTGCATTTTCTCGAGTCCGCCGTGGAGTTGTATCGTGACCGGCCATGGGGCCTTGGTGTTTAGTGGTATGTTGGTCGCCAGAGGCTTTAGGGATGTGTCGAGACAGTCGACATTCTGGGAGTAGAGTCGCATCAGGCGGCCCTCCTGAGCGATTGTTGCCAGCATGTGGTGGAACGGGGTGGATTTGGCCTCTTTTGTCAGGCTGGACAGGTCGCGAACCATCTTATGAAATTCTGCCGTAGACTTGTCGTCCTTGTAGACCGAGGCGTCGAAGAGTGATTTACCGCCGCCCTTGATCTTGTGCTTGTCACCGAGAGTCTTGAAGAGGCCCTCCCTGGATCGAAAGTCGGGTACTGAGCAGATGGTTAGTTAGCTCGGATGGCTTTGGATGAGGGTCTCGGACAGGGGGTGCGCCGAGAGGAGACTTACTGCCGGCTGAGACGGACATGCCGGCTCCCGCGATGACCACGATCTTCTTCTTGCGCCGCAGGGCGTTGAGCAAGCGCTCCAGTTGGATCTCGGCAGCATCGTTGCGGTTGTCGAGATCCAGGTGCTCGGTAGTCCGTGGCTTGGGCGCGGCGAGCCTGCGCCTCTTGGGTGGAGGAGGTGCGCCGTCGGTGCGGACCTGAATCTCTTGGCTGTCTGGCAGCTTGAGAGGCGAGGCGCTTCCCGACTGGGTGGTGGTAGAGCTTGGGGACGGATATCGCGTGGTGACGTCCATGTTGGCCGTCACCGTCGCGGCGGCGGTCGCGGTGGCGGCAGGGGAAAGAGACGGCGACTTGGACAGGACGGAGAGAGGTGAGGAGGGCGCCGAGGGCGAGGGCGTGTGCGAGAGGTCGGAAAGAGGCGATGTAGGAGGAGAGGTCTGGCGGCGGGCTGGAGAGGCCATTGCGCGCGAGTGGTTGCCTGTCTGGCAGGCAATTGACGCGCTGCAAGACTTTGTGCGGTGATACAAAGTCAAGACAGGTTGAGAAGGAGGGAAAGGGGACAAGGAAGGGTTGGCGCGCGAGCGAGTGGGCCGGGAGGTGGTCGCTCTGTCCTTAAACCATGGCGGCGCTGGTATTGTACATCGAATGGGCCTATTGTGCGGGGTGCGGTGGCTATCTTTGTCGGACAGACAGAACAATAGGGCGTGGAAAAGTTTGGAAGGGTTGAGGTGAATTACGGTCGGTCGGTGGAGGGTGGAGTCGGTCGGCGCTGACGGTGATGGCGACTGCACGGGCGTGGTTCATGCCCATGAGAGCGAAGGGCGGCTGGAGGGTGACCTCGAGTAAGGGCCTGGGGGGACCGGCAGAGGTACCCCAACATTGGAAGGCTGCATTGCGCGTGCCCAGGATTGTACAGGGAGGGCTGGCCCACCCGACCTTACGCCCCGGCTGGGAAAAGATACGCGAGTTTTTGCGGCGCTGGCCACCCTGGAGGCAGGTACCTCGCTAGCTGCTGATGTAAGTCGTCAGAAACAGCGCAGAGCAGAGCAAAGAGCAGGCAAGGCCTGGCCACACTGGACCAAGAGCGACGGCACGGGTTAGCATGTCATAAGGGGCGGGCTTGCGATTGCCCATTGCCCTCAGTTTTGTCGAAGGGCTGCACCTCTACCTAGGTACTGTGTAGGTATGCAGTGTGTCTGTGCTTGCCGGGTCACTGAAAGACGAGCATTTGTACGGAGTCCTTTCACGCTGCAGCCCAGGGAATTTAATCTGACTTCCAGTCTGGACATGATCTGGTACGAGGCAGTCCTGCACGCAGAAGTTTCCCTCCGTAGATGTGTCCATCGACATGACATGGCATCTGAGGGCCAGTCCCGGTCCGTCGATAAATCAAGGCCGGCCTAGCTTGAAACGGTAACACCACTGGGTGGCTAGCATATGTGCCTGTGGGCGTGGCAGGTGCAATAACACTTCGGCTGAATGTAGCAGGTTTCGAGGCATTCGTGACCTACACATTAATAAAGGTAATGATTTATTGCGGCCATGTGTCGATGAAAGATCAAATCATGAACAGGATCGGACTGCCGTATGTACTCGGCCTGTCTGGTTGCTGGGAAACGGCGCCCACTCTTCTTTTTTTCTTGAATCTGTTTACTTTTGCCAGTGGGAACTGCAGGGATGCGGGTGAGGATCCACCAACGCATGTCGGGCAGGGGTGGGGCCTTCACAGTACGCAGCAAGCACACGGTATGACCAGTGGGTCCAGACACAAGGCTGGAGAAGCTAGTACCACCACAAGGCTCGCCCAGCTGCAGCCCAGAGCCCAGCAGGCAATGTGCAGGGATACCCCCTTAGTCAGCATCTCGACCGCACACAGCAGTGCTGGACCGACTTGCCTATGTCCACAGCAATTGGGCCGTGCGCTTCTCAGCAGGCAAACAAGCAAACAACTACTGTGTACCCGAACTTGAACGTTTGCCTTGACACGAAATTTACAGAGTTCCAGTCTTGTGCCGGACCGATGATGGTTTGCCCATAGCTTCTACACTGTTCCTGCCAGAAGCACCCAGTCCGCTTGCGTGGGTGTAGCAGCATCTACACCGTAGCTTAGTTTAGCCCCATGAACTCCATATCAGCTGCCATCCGCCGCTCGCAGCACGTCGCCCAGGCCCGGGCCAAGGCCTGCGCTCACCAATGACCTCTTCCAAGATGCCCATGATGCTGGATGACCACATGGGGTCGCTGGGTGCTGCCATGCCCAGCATGGACGACGACCTGTTCGGGGACGAGGTGCTCCCCATGGCCACCCGGCCCCCAAGCAAGCAGCTGCAACAGCGTGTCGATGAGATGCGAAGTCGAGGGTGTTGCCGGTAAGTCAGCCTCGCCAGCCTCGACCCTGGCTTCACTTCCGTTTGGCTGGTGGCATCTTCTGACGCTCATCCCAGGGGTATCTCATGCTCAAAGCTCGGCACCATTGCGTCCATCTCTCCCGACGGCACCCATATCAACCTGCAGTGCGCTCGTACCAACCCTTCGGATGCGTCTTGGGAGCTGAGCGAGCCCACTCCGTGCTCCATCTTCTCGCCGACCCTTCCTGGCGGGCCCATTGTCCATCTGACATGGTCGCCGACCATAAACCCAGAGTTGGCCGTCATCGACGCTTATGGGAGGGTCTGTCTCTTGTTTTTCAACAACAGCCTGAACAGGGCCTCTCTCATCACGAGGAAGTGGGACAACGACACCCCCGACGATCTCTTGTCCGTGGTCGGTTGTTACTGGCTGCCCTTGTTCTTAGCACCGAACAGGCAGGTAAGAAGTTCCTCCGTCCCAACTCGTCACCGCTCAGAGATCCTGACCAGGCTCAGTATAACGTCACATATGGGCCAGCCGTTCGTGAGAACGGCAAGTACCAGTACAACAACAGCATAATACAGGCTAGTGGTCCATGGCATCCCAACCCGTCCAAGAGCGCTTTGGTTTGCGTCACTGCCAATGGACTTCTCAAGTTGCTCTATGCCCAAAATTCCAATCACGTCCAGGAAACTCAGCTGGAAATGGAGAGCATAACTTCCTCTGACGACCTGATCACTCATGCTGCCATGTGCTCGGATCGAGGTAAGACTTGCTCCCCTCCTCAACCCTCCCGAGGAAAAAAGGAGAGCCGCAATCCTTTCGTTGGCTAACATTGAGCCAGGCAAGTTGATGGTCGTGCTCGCTACGGCAGCGAAGCAGTTGAAAGTTCTCCACGCCGAGATTAACTGGGGCACGTCGCAGCCCCAAGACAAGCAGGTACCGCCTGGGAGCCTGGCTCTCAAGCCCTCACTGAAGGCGGAGCACGTCACTGGGACGAGTTGGCTTCAACAAGGCCTCGTCGAGTCGCACCTGGATGCGTCCATGGATCAGATATCATTATTGGAGGTTTATCCGCCTGTGGTGGATATGAAAGCGAAGACTTCCTTGCCGGCTACTATAATAATCATCAGGTCGCATGTGCCTTCGGCGCAGACACCTTACAACGTCGAATATCAAAGTATCATTGATCGCTGGGACATCCTCACGGACCAGCCACAACAGCTCCACCCCGCTTTCGAACAGCGCGGCTCCAAGGCTGGATCGGCACCAACTCTCCATCCCATGACACGACTCCGCAAAAGAGAGTCCATCGTCATCAACAAGATAGTCGTCTCTATCGAGACAACCCAGCTGGGGAGGGTCATCTGCATTGGCTTCAGCGACGGGACTATTCAGTTCCGGGACCGCTCGACGATGGCTGAGTTGGCCAATGAGGATCACCACAACCTAATCATGGTGCCCCAGCAGGCAGGCTTCCATTTCGACGACGAGAAGCCCTGTGTGCAGCTGGCCATGTCCCCGAACAATTGCTCCTTTACGCAAGTCTGTGAGAACGGCAAGCTCAAGTGGACCAGCCTGAAATACCCAGCGGACCAGATTGGACCAACAAGGCAGGACCCTCTGTACGACGCTGCGCTGACAGGACTGACACTAGCTGCCGCCAACGCGGCGCATCAGAACTCGAATTATGACGACGTTCTGGCCGTCGCTAGGCCCTTTGTCGAGAAGCACCCTCGTTTCATACACGAAATGGTCTCAATGATGGTGTTCATGTTGAACATCAACGTCGACTACTCCGAAGAATCTCATTACGACCCTTTGATCCGAAACCTGCAGATGCAGACCGTCCTTGGCCTTCTGAACCATCTTGGGTTCCGGGGCGAGTTCAAGTCAAGGTCGTTTATAAGCAAGTTTTCCATGCTCGCTCTGAACATCAGGCACATCGTCATTCTCATAACCCTGGCAAGCAACTCGTCCATGAACCCGGCCAAGGAGAAATGGACACCTCTCGACGAACCTGGTGAGTCTTGTCTTTTCCCGGAAACACGACGCGTCCTGTGTGTAGGCTGACAATTCTTTCCAGAGGTGGTTGATGCACTGACCGGGTGCGCAAAGTGGGCACTGGACCTTCTGTGCTGGTTGGCAGACAGTCTTTTCGTCTTGCGCGATGATCCCAAGTTCATGGAGCTTCTCCAACCCGGGCGCTTTTCAGAGATGACGGCTTATCTCAAATCCAAGAACGACGTCTCCCTACACTTGTTGCTTTGCTCGTCGACGAGAGGATTCCTCCTCGTCGCCTGCAAGCGTCTTGTTCACCTTCAAGTAATGAGCACTCAGGCTACCCAATTTATGGACAAGAACACTGCCATGCACACAGCAGACTCAAAGGCGAGCCAAGGGATGATTGCGATCCAACAGGCGTATCTCAAGATGCAGAGATGCATCACGACGACACTCATCACGGTCAAGGAAATAGACAGGATTTTGAGTATCCTAGGTGGCGATATCAAGCAGGCGTACCAAGCCTCCCTGGCCATGCTAGCACAGAAGCAGCAGCAGCAGTCCGGCAAGCCCAACCAGCCTCCGGCAGATGCCGCCGTCAAGAAGGCACAGGCACACTGCGAGTTGAATATGCTACTCGCCGAAAACCCCCCGCCGCAGTTCTTGCCAGTGATCAAGAAACTTTTTGAGACGGATCTCAAGAACCTGGCGGCATCGTCCGACCGATCTGGGTTGTTCTTCACCGACTTCCCGCTGCTAGAAGTAGAGGAGGACCCGAGGAGACTGGCCGCCAGGAAGGCACAGGGCAAGTACGTTGATACGTTCAAGCGCGTGGAGCTGATTGCGCACATCTCGTCCAAGACTAGTGAAGGAGACAAGGTGCAGCGGCCGCATGAGCAGCAGCAGCCGGATGCGGATACCGCCACTGGTCTGGCGTGGCGGAGGTGTGTGAGGTGCTGTGCTGTCATGGAGGATGCGCCGGTGGCAAAATCTGGCATGAACTTTGTGTTGTCACAGCAGCGGAGATGTACTTGCGGAGGGGGTTGGGGACTTCTTGCACCGGGCGAGCTGGTTTTGTAAAGAGACATGCTGCCGGCAAGAAACGGTATCATGGCTGACTTGGATAGCTTTCGTTGGAAATTGATATGGCTATCGGCCCAAACTGCACATGTTCCAAAATTGTTCTTGTTTTTTTTTTTGTGTTTTTTTTTTCAATCCTCATTGATTGTGTCCAAGCGACAAATTGCGGACCAGTCACCTTAAACTATCCGTTGAAGCAGCTCACAATGACATGAGTCGTAGCGGCTCAAGCTGTCAAGCAGTCCAGGCATGAAGTTCCAAAGCGGTCACTAGCGAGGAAGCCCTGCCCCTGAGACGTCCTTTTCTGGCTGCGGACAAGTCCCCTCCGCCCGCCTACAGGCCTACTAGCCATGGGTGTCCTGCACATCAAATCTCCCCATGCTCTCGTCTATGATGCGAGCGCCCCGAAGATCTGGGGATCCTGCATGCAATTTGCACACCCGTCTTGCCATTACTTCCCGAGCCAGGGCTCCCGGGAATTATCCGGGTGGTTCTGCACGAGTATTCGACCCCGTCTAGCGGCAGACTTGGGCGTGGACCTCGGCGCCTCTGCACCCGCGTAACCAGGAAGATGGTTCGCGGACATCACGACATGGACGGGTGAGGCAAGGTCACTGTCACTTACACAGCATTTAAACCATGTCCTCGCCCCATGTCATGGACTGAGCTGCTGCCAACACATCCTCACCCGTGGCCCCGTCCGTGGCTTTCCTGTCCTACACCAAAACGTCATACTTGAACCTCTTAAACCACGGCCGCTATGAGGGTAACCACTATTCTCCTCGCCATCGCTGCGACGGCTGCCGCGGATGAGCACATGCTCAGACGCCAGCAGAGGCCAAGGTCCAGGCACACGCCCAGGGCGGACACGAGCAACCTGCCCATCACGCGCGAGGGCTCGACCCTCCTTCTCGACGGGGAGCCATGGAAGGCGGTCGGGCCCAACGTGTACTGGCTCGGGCTGGACGAGAACGTGATCCCGCCGGCGGGGGAGCCCTTCTACGGGCCCTCGAACGCGAGCTACCCGGCCAAGGGCCGCGTCACCGAGGTCATGGCTATCGTGAAGGCGCTGGGCGGCACGGCCATCCGCGCGCATACGGTGGGCGTGAGCACGGGGAACCCGCTGAGCGTGTGGCCGGAACAGGGCGTGGTCAACGAGCAGGCGTTTGAGAGCATTGACTGGGCTGTCGCCCAGGCGCGGGCGTACGGCCTGCGGCTGATGGTGCCCCTGACTGACAATTACGACTACTACCATGGCGGCAAGTACGACTTCCTGCGCTGGGCCGGGCTCAACCTCACCCAGGCCGCCAATGCCAACAACCCGCTCATCCAGCAGTTCTACACCAACGCCACCATCGTGGACACCTTCAAGGAGTACATCCACACGCTGCTGACGCACGTCAACCCGCTCACCAACCTGACGTATGCCGAGGACCCCACCATCTTCGCGTTCGAGACCGGCAACGAGCTCGCGGGCCCCGTCTGGGGGGACATGGACGTGCCCACCGAGTGGGTTGAGGAGATCGCAGGCTACGTCAAGACCCTCGCGCCCGCGAAGCTGTTCGTCGACGGCACGTACGGCGTGAACCAGACACACCTCGGGGTCGAGGACGTGGACATATTCTCGGACCATTTCTACCCGGTCAGCATCGCGAAGCTGCAAAAGGGCTTGGACCTGGGTGAGTAGCCCCGTGCCCCCTTGAGACATGAGACACGACGGGTGGTGGAATGCTGACTCCTGCACGTCCAGTCGCCTCGGTGAACAAGAGCTACTTCGCCGGCGAGTACGACTGGGTCGGGTCCGCCGACGACGGCGCCACGCCCAGGGGCGACTCAATGGCCGACTGGTTCGGGGTCATCGAGCAGAGCCCCGTGGCTGTTGGGGACGCCTTCTGGAGCCTGTTTGGCCACAACGTGCCTGACTGCACCGTAAGTAGTCCCGCGCCAGCCCACGATCAGGTCCCCTCAGATTATGCCAGGACCCAAGACTGACAGAGCTGCCGTCTCGCAGGTTTTTGTGAACCACACCGACGGCTTCACGCTGCAATATGGCAATCCTGCAAACTCGGCCTACACGGATAGCCGCATCCAGCTCATCCACCAGCATTCCGTGAGGTTGAGCCAGGGCCAGAACATCAGCGCGGATGCCGACCTGCCAGTTGTGCCGTGCCCGGCTTCCCCAGACGGAGGGAGCCGCCGCCTCAGATGGTAGCTGTCTCGGACGTTAGCAACAAGTAGAGGAGTCATCACCTAATACTATTACCATAACACAGTCACATGCTGCTTTGAGGATAATGAGCCATGCAACTTTTCAGTCTGCCTTCACACAACCTTGAATCCTAACCTGCCTGGCCTCAAGAAGCCGAGAAGTAGACATGCCTTACTTGAAGACTCGCTCACTTTCATCGTGACGCGCCGCGGGTATTATAGCGCTGCATTTCCACAGCGGAACAGGACTCGAATTTCTTGGCCACTAGTGACCCATCTCCCAGTCTATACTTCTATCAAGCCGCAGCAGGGAACAAGTACCCTAGCTAAAGCATGCCAAAGTCTTGTCAGAAAGCCCACGCTTGAAGCGCCTAGCAAATGGTGCAACCCTTCCAGTGGATTTGCCCAGAGTGTCCTCAATGACATCCGGTTCATATGGTCTATCTGCAGAAACTTTTGCATTTCTCTCGTCGACCACCCGCGCAAGATCCATGGACATCTCCCTCCTCTTCGCGCCTGCGCCCTACCCTTGCCGCTTCAGCCAGTCCTCATGCAGCTTCTTCTGCTTCTCCCAGTCCTTCTGCAGCTTCTTCTTCTTGCTCTTGGTGACCTCTTCGCCCTTGGCGTCCTTGGTGGGTATGCCGCTCTCGTCCCACTCGGCGTACTCGTCTGTCTTGTACATCTCGAGGTGGCTGAGTTTTGCCTTCTCCTCCTGCAGCCTCTTCTTCTCTGCCTCCTCTGCGTCCCTCTTCGCCTTTTGAGCCACCTTGGCAGCGGCCGCTCGCTCGCGCTCCTCCCTGGCCTGCTTGATGGTCTGGTCGATAGGCCGGACCAGGGCAGGCAGCGGCGGATCCCGGTCCTCGAGGTAGATGTCCAGGTCCCATAGGCGGGTGTCACGCAGCTGGTCGCAGAGAGCGAGGATCTCGCTGGCTGGTGCCTTCTCGCTGGCCAGTTTCTGAACATCAGCTTGGAATTGCGTGAAAACCTGTTCGTATTTCTTCGCAGGCTCGCTGGCGGCCGACCCCGTAGGCTTGACCTTCTCCGTTATTTGTACCAGAGCAGCGTGGTCCAGGTCTTTGGTCCGAGCAGCTTGCCTGACTTGGTCGCGCAGTTGGGACACGGGGTAGACAAATGCTTCCGCTTCTGATGGGATACCGACACCGGACCAGGCTACTCGGGACTCGTCTTTCAAGTCGCCCTTTGCATCTAGGCCTAGAATCGTAAGTATTCTCGTTATCCACCGCGCAAGGGTCAGCGTCGTCTCGTCCGAGACAGTCGTCGCTGAGTTGAATTCTGACACAAGTTCGGAAAGTGCCCTCATCGCCACGGGCGTGTTGAACGAGTCACTGAAGGCAGCATCAACATCTTGCTTGGACTTCTCCAAGGCAGCCAGCACCTTCTGGTCGTTTTCTGCTTGTTCCGGTCCGTTGCTTGCAGCGACGGTGCTTCCATTCTGCTGATTCCTTGCAATGTCCGAACTCTTGTAGAAGAAATTGTTGACCTTGTCCTCAAAAGATGCAGTCGTGCGAAGAACTTCGTCCGTCACCTCAATGCCACTTTCCCACGCCCCGAGTAAGAAGGCAATACGGAGACTTCGATAGGTCCACTCTTGTTTGGCAAGCGCTGATCTGATCGTGGTGAAGTTCTTCAGCGACTTGCTCATTTTAGAGCCTGCAATCGACAAATGTCCCATGTGAAGGACTTGGGAATGCTATGTTAGCAAATCTTTCTTCGGATGATACACCAGCGACGCGATTGCTCTCCAGATCACCCGAACCTGGCCGAAGCCACTTACAAAAGTTTGACCATTGCTCCTTGCTGTTCCAATATGCTTCTGACTGCGCCAGCTCGTTGTCGTGGTGAGGAAATCGAAGATCGACACCTCCAGAGTGAACGTCCAGCTTTTCGCCCAAGACCTCAGAGGCCATGACCGAGCACTCGATGTGCCAGCCCGGTCGCCCCTCCCCCCAGGGACTGGCCCACGAAAACTCTCCAGCCTTGCTTGCCTTCCACAAGGCGAAATCAGCGTCATTGCGTTTCACCGTGGTCTTTGACGCGAGTGACCCCTCGCCATCTGCCTGCAGGGCAGTATCGCCCCTGCTCCAAGGTTCGAGGCGGGCGTAAGCGTGGCCCGCCTTCTCGAACGCAGCTATGTCGAAGTATACCGAACCGTCGGCCGTCGCGTAACCGAAACCATTGGATATGATCTTCTCAATGAAAGCCACAATCTCAGGCACATACTCGGTGACTCGGGTCAGCACCTCGGGGTCCAGAACGTTCAGGGCACGCATGTCCTCGAAGAAGCGATCCTCGAACTTCTTGGTCAGCTTGGTGAAGATTGCGTAGTCTTTCGAATCGACCGTAGAGCCGTGCAAAGAGTCCAGGTATGGCAATAGCACATCCTCGGCGCCGTCGTAGAATTGGTCGGCCCCAAGCGAGGAGCCTTTCTGAAGCGTCGTGGCGGCCGACTTGGCGGTATTGATGTGCATCTTCAGTTTGGCCTCCTTGTCACCGGGTGTCTCATTGTCGCCTGCCAGTGCCTTGCCCTCCAGAACCCTTGCGTACGCCTTGTCTGTCTCGGAAGTATACGATTCGGGAGTCGTCTCGGCGGGTAGGAGAGGTAGATTCTTCTTTAGGTAGAATGCCAAAGCCGCCTTGGCCGTAGACACGACGGTATCGTCGACAGTAGGGTGCTCTGTTCGGAAATTTGCCAGCAAGTGCTGCTGGCGCGCACGCAGAATGATCTTGTCGTCGATATCGGTAATGTTCATGACGAATTTCACATTGAATCCAAAGTAGTCCCGCACGATGCGCCTGACGACGTCGGTGGAGACATAGTTGCGCGCATGTCCCAAGTGAGCGTCATCGTAGACGGTTGGACCGCAAGTGTACCAAAGGACAGTCTTTCCCTCCGGGTCGATGGGTACAAACTTGTCCTTTTTGCGCGTCAGGGAGTTGTAGACGGTCAGGTCGGGCAACTTGACGGAATCGGCGAGGGGTTTGGGAGGCGTCCAGGTGGGCTGTTTTGCCGACATGGTGGCGAGGAACAGCCTGGCTGCAGGGAGGCCAGATATCAGCTTGCTCCTCCTGTGCGGTGTGGTATTCGGCAGACGGCTTCCTCGCTTGTGCTGAGGGTTCGCGAGGGCGTGCAACGGACGGTTCTGGGACGAGCCGAAAGAATGGACAAATAAAGAGGGGCGGGGGCCAAGAGAAGGAAGGTAAGGATTGCGCAATATATTAAGCCTATTGCTCGACCTCGAACATCTGGAAACGTGGCTCATCCGGGTCGCGGTTTTTGAGTCACAATAGGAGAGTCACAGTATGACAGGTGAAGGAGGGTCGCAAGGTGAGGTGGGGTGGGGTGTTTTCTGGAAGAGCTCCAACACAGCAAAATGAGGGGAACAGGGGGGAGAGCCCCTACGAGCGTTATGACCAAACAGGCACCGTATTCAGACTTGTGACTGACTTGTGCTTCCGCCCAGCCCAATGGCCATGAACAAACTGGACGGCCCTACTGTCTGGACAGCAGACAATGGCATTGCGAGAGAGGATACTCTACCAAGAGTTCCTGGACACGACGTAGACTCTCCTGCGCTCACTATCCGTGGCCATGTCTCCATACTTTTTGTCGTGCCGACCCCGGCTCCGACAGCTCGGGACCTTGAACGTCCAGCAATTGAGCCCCGCCAGGAGACCCCGCCGTCCCGTCCGGAGGTCGCACGCTCATAAGGGAATGTTCAAGTCGATGATGATGATGAGCTGAGACGAAATTCTCACCCATCCCTCCTTGTCAATTTGTTGTCGCAGCTAGACCACATCTACTCTCTCATCGTCAATACACAGCAGCAGGAACAGTTGCACATCAGACCGAGGAAGAAAGTTCCACACAGCTACGATGTTCACCGGTATCGTCGAGGATATAGGCGGTAAGCCTTACCAGTAGTCTAGCTTACCTCGCCCTTGACCTCACCCTCCACGTCACCCAATATCACTCGCCTACAGGCTAGCTAGCATGCACAGCTGCTAATTACCACCCCTCGCAGTCGTCGCCGCGCTCAACCCCCAGGACGAGACAGGCGGCACCTCCCTGACCATCAACCTGCCCGAGGGTTCCGACCTGCTCTCAGACTGCCATGAAGGCGACTCCATCGCCGTCAACGGCGTGTGCCTGACGGTGGTGACCTTCACGCCCAAGGAGCCCGTGCCCTCCTTCACAGTGGGCGTCGCGCCCGAGACCCTGCGCGTAACCAACCTGGGCGGACTGGCCACCGGGTCGCGGTGCAACCTGGAGCGGGCGGTGCGTGCGGACACGCGCATGGGCGGCCACTTTGTCCAGGGCCACGTCGACACCACCGCCGAGATCGCCGAGCTGCGGCCCGACGGCAACGCCGTGACCATCCGCTTCCGCCCGGCCAAGCGCGACGTACTGCGCTACGTCGTGTACAAGGGCTACGTCGCCCTCGACGGCACCAGCCTGACCGTCACCAAGGTCGACGACACCGAGGGCTGGTGGGAGGTCATGCTCATCGCCTACACCCAGGAGAAGGTCGTCGTCGCCCAGAAGAAGGTCGGCGACACCGTCAACGTCGAGGTCGACATGATGGCCAAGTATGCCGAGAAGTCCATTCTCTTCTCGGGCGAGGCCGGGTCGTTCCCCTTCATCAAGGAGGTGGAGAAGACGGTGGAGAGGATTGTTGCCCAAGGGCTGGGAGGGCACGCGACTTGAGAGTTACGAGTTGGACGTTGATCCGGTCAGTTGCGCTTGTAAGCAGATGATGTATCTTTTGTGTCTATAGACAAGCCTTGAATCACCTCGGGGACAGTGTGCCCCCGTACTGTTACACATGATGGCTCATCAGCTTCAAAGCTCGGCCCAGACCTCGGCGATTTTGGTACTCAAAGCCCTGCCAATCTGCCTGCTCCTCACCGCATGGTTTCCCAGCCTGCTCGACACCAGCTCCTGCTTTCTCTTCTTCCCGGCCTCCCCGGCACCGCACTGCTCATAAGCCTTGACAAATTCGTGCGGCGTCTTCCAGATCTTCTGTATTTGTATCGCCTTCTCCCCGGTGACCCCTCGTGTGCACATGAGCATCTTCAGGAAGAGGTCTCGCAGCGTCAACAGGTCAGACTTGGACGCCAAAGAGGCAAAGGCAGGGTAGGTGATGTAATAATTCGTCCCGGGCTGCGTCTCCCTGAGGTTTTTCAGGAGAGGCAGGTAGTTCTTTGCTGTAATGGCCTTGGTGGGGATCACCCTCAGTGGCTGACTCTCGTACCGCTTCTTGAGCATCTCCGTCATCCTTGCGAGGTAACGGATGGTGTCGTCCATCTTTTGCGTCTTCTTGACAGTGAAGCCATTAACCACCTGCGTCGACGCGATGGCGGACTGCACGCTGTCCTCGTACTTTGAGAAATGCTCCCGATCCAGCGAGATCTCCTCCACGAGGTAGGTGACATATCGAACCCCAGACCTCTTCAGGCGGAATTTTTGCTCGTGGAAACGGCCATCCTTGATACTCCCAATGAGGTCGTCCAGTCGCTTCCGCTCCACGATGTAGTCGAGCACGACTTCGTCGCCCTCGGCGCCGCCTCGGCGTAGCACCTCCGGATCGTGGCATTTGGCCACCCACTGGGCGTCTCCCAGCTCCAAGCTACGCATGATGGGCTTGATGCCCTTCTTCGTTAGCTCTTCTTGCATGTAGTCTCGGTCTGTTTTCGCACGAATCTCTCGCACATCCAGCACGAGGTGGACCGTAAAAGAGCCAGGGTTTAGCCTGATTGTGGTGAAGTTTGGCAATGGAGACTTGTCAGAAAAGACGGGACCGTCAGTGACTACGTTGCCAAACTCGGGCACCTCGTCCTCTAGAAGAAGATCGCCGGCGCCTTCGTCGGGACCGCCAGCGAAAGTCAGTGATGGCACTTGGGGTCGAGTTCCAGTCGAATTGTTTGCAGAATCGTTTGTCCTCTCCCCTGTGTTGCTGATGTCGTTCGCATTTGCCTCCTGAATACGTTTCGCGACATCTCGACCCTCTTCGGTCAGCGCGTATCTCTTGGTAGGTCTCCCTCGCTCGTACACAAGCTCTTTCGAGACCAGGGTTTTCATAGAGCTCCAGGCTGTGTAGAAGCTTCCCGGCTCGCTGGCCGTGAAAGAAGAGTTGCAGTGTGGCTGAGCCTGGTCGATCAGGTCCAACTTTGCCATGCCTTCAGGTCCATGTTCTGGCATATTTGATAGGGCGACGATTATGGCGTATGCGCCAGACCGGAACGCAGGCACATACTGTTTGGTCTTTCGGGGCTTCTTTGGAGCTGGTGCGGCCTCTCGCTCATCACCGTCGTCGTCATCGTCTCCTTCTTCCGTTGCTGCTCCTGCTGCTCTGCCTTTGCGTTTTCTAGACTTTGAAGGGCGTTCTGGCATCGGCAGGCCATTTTCTCTGCAATAGATCTCAAGCTTTTCCGTGAGCCGCTTGGTGAGAGTCTGTCCAAAGAATTGCAGCTCCGTCAGCTCGGAGGGATGTTGAAATATCTTGGGACATTTTTTCAACGAGTTGTAAGCTTTTCTGTATGTAGTGACACCCTTTGTGTTCTTTTCCCTTGCGTCGTCGTACCATTCCTTGACCCACGAGAGGAGCAGTGGATTGGGGCTATCCTCGTCGGACGGCATGATGAATCATTGAGCGAGACAGCCGCGAAGCGAGCAGAGCCAGATAAAAGGAGAGTGAACGGAATGGAAACTTTTCAAAAATTAAAGACAAATGCGATGGAATCACCAGCCAGCACAGATCCAAAGCAAGTGGTGCAGGCAATGGAGGTGAGGCGGTGCTGCTGGGGATGTAGGAGCGATGCGGTGCGTTGCGATGCGATGCGAATTGATTTACTCGGGAGACGCGTTCACGCGTTGGAGTTGGCCAGGAAGGGGCATTGGAATTCCAGGGACCTGGGCCTAATGCACCACAAGCTTTAAGCGCGAGGCGATCCCGCGGCTTCAGGTGGGGGTTCTGGAACCTGGG
Organism: Diaporthe humulicola; assembly: GCA_038088545.1. NCBI lineage: Eukaryota > Fungi > Ascomycota > Sordariomycetes > Diaporthales > Diaporthaceae > Diaporthe > Diaporthe humulicola. Next base: position 455,445 of record JBBWSL010000017.1, read on the forward strand.
CAGCTCGCCTAGTACCTACAAGTAGCCTATGAAGCCCGCAGCAAGCTATGTATCTGTTGGACAGATGGAGACGACCTGTCAACTTCATCTGATGGCTGAACTTCCAGCAAGAACGTGATGGTCTCACTTTGGAGTGGGTTTGTGTGCTATACGGGCTGCGGCAGGGTCTAGTCGGCAACAGGGACGCTTGAGTCTCGTCTTGCGGGCGATCAGCTGTCGGAGCACAGCGTCATGGCTCCAAGCTATTCCCGTTGCTCCAAGGCCTGCATCGGACAAGGCTCAGGGACAGGCCAAGGAACGACGAGTTGCATAGACCAGCGCCCTGCCAATCCGCATACGTATAACCCACGGTAGACAGATGTATCCAGGACAAAGAAGGCGGGGTAGCTTTGATCACCGCTGCTCTGCTCTAAGAATAAGGTGGGGGGCCCAGGGGATGGACATTCCAGCATGCGGGCCTAGCAGGGGGCATGTCTGTCTGTCCGTCGTATTAGCTGGGGCAGCAGCGGGCTGCCCTGCCAGCTATGACAGCTCACTGGGCTGCTTTAAAATGCCTCCCCTTCCACCTCGGGAACTTTCCCTCCATCTACCATACCTAGATAGTCCTTTCTTTGTCTTTGTCTTTGTCTAGCTTGTCCCTCGTAGTTGCTCCACCACCACCCCCTTCTACAACTACCTGTAACAGCTCCTGGGGTCCTGTGAAGCAAGATACACACCACCATGGCCTCGCACGACGACAAGATCCGGGCTGCCTCGGCCAAGCATCCCATTGTCCCCCTCCCAGCCGGCAGCGTCTACAACTATGGCACCGCTGGCTTCCGTATGTCCTCGGACCTTCTCGAGGGCATCTCCTTCAGAGTTGGCCTGCTGGCCTCTCTTCGAAGCCGCAAGCTGAGCAGCCAGGCCATCGGTGTCATGATAACTGCCAGCCACAACCCAGCCAAGGACAATGGAGTCAAGGTCGTTGATCCCATGGGCGAGATGCTCGAGCAGGACTGGGAGAGCCATGCCACCAAGCTCGTCAACTGCAAGACTGACGATGAGCTCGTCGAGGTCTACAACGGTCTGGCTGCCCAGCTCAAGATCGATCTCAAGGCCCCTGCCAAGGTCGTCTATGGCCGTGATACTCGTCCATCTGGGCACACCCTCGTCACCGCCCTCGCTGATGCTCTCGAGGCCACCGGCACCGAGTACGTCGACTACAAGATCCTGACCACGCCTCAGCTCCACTACCTGACGAGAGCCGTCAACACCGAGGACACCCCACAGTCCTATGGTGAGGTCAGCGAGGCTGGCTATTACAAGAAGTTCTCCGATGCCTTCATCCGTGCTCTCAAGGGTCACAAGGTTAACGGATCTCTGACCGTGGACTGTGCCAACGGCGTCGGCGGCCCCAAGTTGACCGAGATGTTGAAGTATCTTCCAAAGGACAAGGTCTCGTTCGACGTCAACGTCGTCAATGATGACGTTCTCCGTCCCGAAGTTCTGAACCTGGATGTAAGTGACTGCGACTCCTTGTTGCCCAACGGGTTGACGTATGCTAAGCCATATCTCTATGCAGAGCGGTGCCGACTTCGTCAAGACCAAGCAGCGAGCCCCTCCTCACCCCAAGCCCGAGCTCGGTGCCCGATACTGCTCCCTCGACGGTGACGCTGACCGTCTGATGTACTACTGGACCGACGCCGAGACGGGCTTCTTCATGCTCGATGGCGACCGCATCTCAACCCTGGCTGCGTCGTTCATCGCCGACCTGGTGCGGTCCGCTGGGCTCGAGGAGGATCTGCGCATTGGTGTGGTGCAGACTGCATACGCCAATGGCGCCAGCACGAAATACATCTCGGACCACCTTCGGCTTCCTGTCGTTTGCACGCCCACCGGTGTCAAGCACCTGCATCACGCAGCCTGCAACTTCGACGTGGGAGTCTACTTCGAGGCCAACGGCCACGGCACGGTCGTGTTCTCCAACGATGCCCTGCGCACCTTCAAGGAGAAAGAGCCTCAGTCTCCTGCCCAGAAGGATGCGCTTGAGACGCTCGCCGCTGTTGGCGACCTCATCAACCAGACAGTCGGCGACGCCATTTCGGACATGCTGCTGGTTGAGGTGATCCTGGCGCACAAGGCCTGGACGCTGAAAGACTGGGCCATGACCTACACGGACCTGCCCAACAGGCTGGTCCGTGTCGAGGTCGGGGACAAGGACCTGTTCCAGACCACCGATGCCGAGCGCAAGCTGTCGCATCCTGCTGGCGCACAGGACGAAATTGACGGCCTAGTCAAGAAATACACCAGCGCGCGCAGTTTCGCGCGTGCCTCTGGCACCGAGAATGCCTGCCGCGTCTACGCAGAGGCCGCGAGCAGGGTGGAGGCGGACGAGCTGGCCAAGAAGGTTGCCGCCGTGGTGGAGAAGTACGGAAGAGTCGGCGCGGCTGCGTCGCAGTAGAGCAGCGATAAGCCAACGGCCGAGGGGCTTCTCGAGCCACAGCGACGTGCTCACAATACACCAATCCCACCGCTGCTCAGCGGAAATGCCAATGCCACCGCGGACTACTTCAAAACACTGCCCCCACCACCCCGCGAGGTCGATGCTGCCGACCCCGCGTTCTCCGACATGATGGAGGAGAGCACGGAGAGCACGGCCAGGACGCTGGTGGCATCCGAGGAGGATATCCGGCCCAAAAAGACCGACGATGACGACCCTGATCTTCTTTTCAAAATGGAGTTGGATGATTGATTGCAAGCAGGGGAAGAGGAAAGTCCAAGCCACCAACCATGGCGATGATGGTGGCGGCGGCGGCGAAAATTCGACATCAACTCCAAAAGTGTTTTGCGGCGTTTTGAATCTTGCTGCTCTGCTTGTCAAGAGCTTCCTGCGATGAGGATAAAGAATGTTATGTCAGTCAGCCAGTCAACTAAAGGAATAAAAGAACGTCGGCCAGTACAGGCATATAGAGTCAATTGACTGAGTTGGTGGCTTAAAAATAGACGAAATATTCTTGTGCAAGACACAATACCTGAGAATGCGTATTTCTGTGACATGAGTGAGGTGGATGGTTCTCAACGGTTGTTTTCCGATCGCAGAACTGGTTTACAGCTCTGGCTTGGGACCAGAGCGTGCGTGTCAGTATGCAGGGCACACCAGCACTTTGTGTCATTACAGTCTCTCAGCAGAACACCCGAGTCGACGAGGGATGCGTTGTATTACATGCTTTCCAGGCCACCACTATTTTCTCATCTATCTCTAATTAAAGATCCAGCCTGAGATCCGCAATTGTGGCGCGTCTCATCTGAAACCGCACATGCGCGCGGCATGTCTCTTTCGTCTTTCACCAGCAACCGATGATATCTATGCAAATAAATCATGCTTTCCTATGGCCAGTGCAATAAATCACTTGGAAGAGAAAAGAGACTTTACGCCGAACCCTGGCCCCTTCCTTTTCCCTCCGCCTTTTCCTCCCTTTTTTTGCCTTTGCCCGCCCGCCATCGCTATAAAATCGAGCGACGGGCGCGGCCATCTAGGAGAGATAGCCCTGACGGCTTCGTCTGCTCTTGCACCGTGGACCGATGGTTTCTCCCCGCCGTTTTGCAGTTCAGATGAGTGTGTCTCTGTGCGTGAGCCTCCAGGCGCGCGATACGCAGCGTCCTGCTTTGCAGCTAATTCCCCACTGTGACCGACGATGCCTGCGTAATCTAGCCGACCCCGCCGCTGTGACCGAGTCTTTTGGATGGGGTCACGGCGGCTTCAGGAGATTACCAGATCGTGTCGAGAGGGGCACTCGCCGCACCTCCTGCACCAAACGAGCACACACACACGAGGGTGCGGTCAACCCCCCACGGCTTAGCACATCTTGTACGTGCAGCCGCCCTCGGCCGACCGCGTGGGGTCGGTCGTCTCGAGCTTGTACTTGACCTCGATGTCGAGGTCCCTCCTGTTCTTGTCATTGGGCTTGCAGGTCATGGAGGCGTGGACGGTCTCGCCCTGCTGGACGGTCAGGACGTCCTTGAGGTAGAGGACGGTCTGCTTCCAGTGGGTGTACTTGGTGTGCGGGCCGGTGGAGAAGGCGACCGTCTTGTGGCAGGCCGTGAACTCGATGTCGAACCACGCGACAAGCGCGTGCACGAAGTCGTCGCGCCGGGCGCTGAGGTCGAAGGGCACGCTGTAGGCCAGGTCCGCCGTCGTGCACTTGTACAGGTCGAGCGTAAGCACGCTGGCCGGGTCCGTCACCACGGCCTTCATCTCGACCGTGTCGACGAGCGGCTCCGTCAGGGCGGTCTCTTTCAGCGGGCTGTAGTCGAAGCCGTAGACGTTGTCCCAGACTAAACAACACATGTTTAGTATCTCCCCAATCTTCATTGTTTGCAATCCCTCGCAGGGCAGCCTATTGGTCTTTTTGCTTTTTGCTTTGTTTCACTCACAGCCAATCTTCTCATCCTTGTAGTCTCCGTCCTCGATGCCAGCAACGAAAATGGTGGCCTTGTCGGGGAAGATCAGGCCGTTCGGGTTCAGGTACTTGTCACGGGCGTACAGGACAGTGTCGAGCATGGACTCGTAGAGGAGGAAATAGCCCATCCACTCAGAGATGATAATGTCGATCTTCTTGAAGGGCATCTGGTCGTCAATTTCCTCCATCTTGCCCTGGAGAAGGGTGATCTTGTCGGACATGCCGTTGACCTTGACGATCTCGCGGGCCTTGAAGATGATGGTGGACATGTCGACGCCAATGACATGCTTTGCGCCGGCCTTGACAGCGAACCTGGGAGGGAGGATCAGTACGTCTGCCACCCGGATTCAAGAGCTAGCTCTGGGCTTCCTTGTGCCCCATGCAGGCATTGAGCTGTGGTCATGCAGAAGACAGAGGTGTCTTACATGGACAGAATACCTGTGCCACATCCGACATCGAGCACAACCTTGTCCTTGAAGAGGTGCTTGTTCTGCACGATCGCGTTCATGTAGGAGCGCGTTCGCACTTCATCTTTCTGCACACAAGCACAGTCAGCACCAAGAACCTTGGGTTTCCAGCGGTCGGGGACAAATTTCTGGGCTGTACACATACCAGCATCTCCTCGTGAATGCCTTCATTGTTGCGAGGCCTGTCAGCAATCCATATTTCAATACAAGGTGAGTCGTGTCAACGCTGTTCGGCATACCATGGTGATTGTAACTGCACACGTAAAAATCAGCAAGATTACTCTGGGGAAGTGCTTGTAGTTGCACCATACAACTCGCAGGGGAGGACTCACCTGTTGAAATAGTGTTGCTCGGAATGGGCCATTTCCTTGAGCTGCAGCTCGGCCTTCTCAATGTCCATCTTTTCACCAGACGCCATGATGTCGACTACTGTATCGAGCGATTAGGTTGAGGTGGCTGGAAGGAGAGGATCAAGATCGGGAGTTCTTGGGTGTGCAGTGGTGGAGAGAACGCGGTGTTGACACTCGAAAATGCTAGTATACGTTCTTGGGCCTCGAAGTTGAACCTCAGCAGCAGCGGGGCACCCTCAATCCAGGGACATTCTGATTTTTGCAAAGGTTTTTGGCTGGCAGAATAAAATGGGACTAGCCGACTTGGGGGGGCTGGCCTCTTCCGGCCGCTTCACCGACTTCCCTGGACGTTGGAGCCCAAGTCTAAGCCTGCAAGGGTGCTTCACCTCGGGTCCCTGCAGGGCCCTGGGATCTACAGGGGCCTAGGCCACACAGCAAGCCAGGGTCAGAGCCTCAACTGACCTACTCGATGAAGTGTCGACCTCGGAGCTTGGGAGCTTGGTCTTCTGCAATGTACGTACCTCAGAGAATAGAGAGAAACCTACCTCTATCATGTCAAGTTATATCCCGAATAGGCCCCTCCCAAACTCTGGATCAAATCAAGCCACAAACATTCCCTTCGGAGCGGAATGCCCATGTTTATAAGCTCATCCGATGAGACCATTCCTGGCACAGGGTCTACTTTCCTTCCGCAGTATCTGGGTAGCAGGAAGATTTTCATCAAGTCATCTTGAATCCAGGCCCATGAAGACCACTGTGGATCAAGAGATGCATCAAGACTTGACCCCATATCATCAATCAATCCACAGATCTGTGAGTCGATTCTGACTCTACTCGTAGAACTGACCAAAGACAATGCCAAAACGCCGTCTCCCCTCCCTGGGTATCAAATCCGTGAACTGTGAATCTCCCTGGGCTGCCAGCCTTAGCACCATCGCTCATGAGGCTCCCTCCACTTGACACCAAGAATCTCAAAGATCTTCCTCTCACTCTTGCCTTCAAGCAGCTCTCCCGTTGACAGCCTCTGCCTGTTATATCCCCTGATAACGTTCTTGTACAGCCCACGCTGGTTCAGCCTCATCCCCCTTCTCGATGCCAGCAGCCTGAGGCTTCTGTTGAAAATGTCATTTCCCGTGAAGTAGATCAACGCGGCACCATATTCGGTCTCTGGCCTGTGGTATGTTAATGTGACGTTACGGGGCCTGATGGGGCATTTCCCAGAAGGGCATTCAAATTGAGGGAGCTTATACGTACACGATCAGGAAATCAATACGTCTCCACGGCCTGTGTCCATCATTGCCATCCTCGGGGCCTGCGGTGCGTGGGAGAACACAGCAGCCATGCCACTTAGAACCATTCTCCTCCTTCTTGTTCTTTGGACCCCGTGAGTTGTGTGAGGCCAGAGCGGCCGTGAGGAATCCCTTCTTTGTCAGATTGGCAACAAGCACATTCAGGAATGGAGTGAGCTCCTCGCTCGAATCGGTCCCTGCCTTGGTAATGATGAAGTCGATGTCGCCACTGCTGTCCGCGCCCCTCCGGTAGCTGCCGCCGATGAGGAGCTCGACGTCCTTGTCGATACGGGCCGCTTCGTCCATCACATAATCGCCAAGAGCCTTGACTTCTGAGCGGGGAATGCGTGTGTTGAGATCTTGGTAGTGCTCAATACCAACGCGCTGATTCGGGGTTAGTGAGGCATGTCGCAGCAAGTCGTTCAGGGTCCGGAATCCCTGCGCGCTCCACTGATTAGCCGTGGAGAGGCCTACACCATAGATTCCGAGGAAAAGCTGGAGAACCTGGCTAGTCGCATCGTTTTGCGCGTGCTCCAGCCGTCGGAGGCGGTCAGTATTGACAATCTCCTCGATCTTGCTGCTGATGCTTTTCCCGATGTATGGGAGCAAAATTGCTTCCTCGGCAGTGGTTATCTTTTCAGGTTGCATGGACAGAGTGTTGATGGCTTTGCGGTACGACATGAGACGGAAATGGTCGTTCGTCCTAACGTAGTAGTCAAGAAGTTGCTGTAATATCGCAACTGTCCTGGCATTTGGACCCCCGGACTTGTCCATCTTACCACCCCTACTGCAAGCAAAATTATCCTCAAGCCTGGGCTTGGATACCTGCGACTTCTTGAGGCGTTTGGCTGGTTTCTTCCCTTCAGACTCGCTGTCACTGTCCTTGTCGTCGTCTTCCTCGTCATCGTCATCGTCGCACGCGAGTGAGGGAAGGTCCTTGTAATTCTTCTGCACGTGCTCAATTTGTCGTGACAGCTCGTCTCCATAGTCGTCGCCAATTGGCCGGTTGCTTGTAAGGCCAGCGCGAGACACACCATCCCCAGAAGAGGGCTGTGAGGATGGAATAGTAACATGTGCCGCGTTTGTCCCCTTTCCGACCTCAGAATGGCTCTCGTACTGTGGTGCTGAGGATTTCTCACTGTGCGAAGGAGTAAGTGGGTCGTGGCCCTGTCTATTCGGATCATTGCGGGCGGCCTTGACCTCCAGCGACTCGCTGGGGAATTGCTCAGCAGTAGAGACTGCGGGGATTGACGAGTCTGGGATGACGCGATACCATGGGGACGCAGTCTGGAGGAGCCGTTTCTCTTTGATGCTATCCAGAGGCCAGTGTGTTCGGACTATTAGGGGCTGGTCTTGGTCAATCACCGAAGCCACTCTGTCCTTGATATGCTCAAAGGTCAATTCGTCGTCAACGATGACGTGCGTTGCATCTGTAAGCACCGAGGTGACTACCGCGCCGTACTTCTCTGCTTGCTCCATGCGAAGCCTTCGTAGACCTTTGCGATCTCCTTGTATGTAGAAGAATCGAAACCCTCTGAGGATCTGGTCATGCAGAGGGATCCCCGCCTCATGCTTACGCTTGCGAGATCCCATGGGGTTGTCTGATACGGACTGGAAGGATGAGGCGTGTGTTGAGGAAAGTGATGATGGATTTGTTGCCCTTCGTCTCAGCTTAGATATAGCCGATGGACGGGGCTCCTGGCGAGGCGTGTCCTCGATAAACGAGTTGCTGCCTGTGAGACGCTGCCTGTTGACCTGCTTGCTATTGCCAGAGCCAGGTGTGGCTTTGATGACAGTAGAGGGGGCAGAAAGTGGCGTCGGTGCCGTCCTGGACCGCCTTGACAGTCCTTTCAGGCCCTCATCTGCTGTCGTCAGGTCAATATGCGGGACCAGGTCCGCAGTAGGCTCATGGTTGGCGGCCGTGGTCTTGTCCTTAGCCAGTGTTTGGTTGAAGAATTTCCGGTTCTTATCACGCAGCTCGTGGTCTTGTTGGGGAATTTCGTCTTCGCTGCCTGATTTTGCATCCAGCCAGCCAAGCTGAGAATAGAAGGCCTCTTTGTCCGTCAGGGCGGCGTCTGCAGCCATGTTGTGGCAGAAGTGCTTGCTTTGTACAGGGTTGTTGTATGGTGGGACGGAAGCAATGTTTTGTAGGCGACCGGTGTCCCCAGCTAAGCAACCGCATGCCGGTAGACAAATGCTGCCGGTGGTGCAACTTACCAAGGAGCAAGCTAAATTATCAATTGTGAGAGGAAGATGGGAGCTGGCTAGCACATATCATTCACTTCTGCTCATGAAGCTGGAGAAGGTGATAGCTGCCTGCTGCTGTTCAAATTGGGAAGTGCAGTACTTGGGTACATGGGTACATCAGCTGGCTTGGCGTACTGTAGATCACCCTTCCAGAGTTAACATTACATAAGGTGAACCCCCCCCCCCCCCTCAACCCCACCAGGCCACAGGACAACCAGGCTGTGGCGCAACTACCATAGCCATTAAACTACCTTCCTTACAACATATCTCCATCAGACAGACTGTAAAGGATAAAATCCTATCAGATGACCTCCTATAGCCTAACCCTCCCATACAACTACCTCCTGTAAGGTAACCTCCTTCCTATAGGATAGCCTCCCATGGGATATCCTCTTGTGGGACACTCTGTCATAGGACACCCTCTTATAGAACACTCTCTCATAGGACACCCTCTTATAGAACACCGTCTCATAGGACAACCTCCTATTAGACACCCTCCTATTGGACACCCTCTCATAAACCATCCTCCTTTATAATACCCTCCTGTGGGATATCTTCCCATGGGAGACCCTTATATAGTATAACCTGCTCAAGAAGGATCTCCAAAGTAGTGAAGCAAGTAGATAATGTCTAGAGTAACAAAATCGGTACATTACCTCCCTGTCAACACATACAGCATTATAGGCAGGTAGGTGGCTACACATGACTACATGGGAAGTAGTTTAAGCGGCCGGGCCTGCTCTTCTTATACAGTAGAGCTGTAAAAGAAAACAGATGAAGAAAAGAAGCTTACAACTCAAGGCGAATGCAGCGGGCCAAGTTTACTGATACCAGCCCCCAAAAAATCTCCAAACAACAATGCATCTTCTCTCTAGCCGGGGATAATTGGCGGGGTGGGTATCTTTAGACAAGTGACACGAGATCTGCCAATATCATACCAGGCTGTTTAGTGCGCATTTGCCGAGAACATACTGCGAGTCACGTCAATTAGCCGGGCGAGTGTGACAATGTGCAATGCTTGGATGGGCAGCCAAAGAGCCAAAATTGAGTGATCGATTTTATACCGCCAACAGAGCTAGGAGTTTTGGAATAAGTGTAGGCATGATGATGATAGGCATCAGCCGTAGCGCTATTACCCATTAATTTCATGCCTGAGAACGGCACCATTCCTTCTCATTCACCGGCAGAGACGAGGACAAAGGAGAAAAGGTACAACTCCTTTTTTCTCGCAGATAGAAGACCATGGCATTGAAACTTATTGCAGTGCATCAATATATTGCTGTATTGGGTCTCTCGTGGTGTGTGAGAAAGAATGAGTGACTGCTTATGTAGCCATCTGCAGGGGAGGACCGGAAAGCCTGGTGGGAGTGTCAACATTGAATGCAGTAACTGAATACGTAGCATGCACCGCTCCCACTGGCAAAAAATGCAGCTGGCCCAAGATCATGGTTCACTCATCAGTGAAATTCTCAAAACGAAACGTCAAGTCATTACGCCCCAATGAATGTCATGGTCGGAGATATGCTATGGAGACAACTCCCTCATGAAATCATGTTCATCGTGCTCCAGAACATTATCACTCTCCATGCCGAGCGTCCGTCCAATCAACTCAACGGTTTCCTGTTCTGCATTTTCCTTTGATTTCGTCGGCTGTGTGCATAATGTTGGCGTGCCTCCAATCCAGCACTCCCACCGACTAGGTCGTGTCTGCCTCTATTCGGTATGCCCGGCTGATCGTAAGCCCAGTCATCAATCGTTTGTGTCGTCTCGGTGCAATTCAGGCGCAAAATGGGCTCTAATCATCCGAACGATTGGGGCGAGCTGTGAGCGCATGATCGACGATTTCCTGCACCTCCTTAAGTGTACACTTCAGTCCCGCGTTCTGCTCCGTCAACTCCTCGACCTTGTTGTTCTGTTCACTAAGCACACGCTGGAGACGGGCCAGCTCATGCTGAAGACGGACATTCTCCTTCTTAATGGAGGCATTGTCAGTCTTCGTCTTTTCCTCTCGACGCTCAGTCTCCTCCTGCTCCTCCGCCTTGCGCTTCAGCATCTCCATTTTGACGGTGTTGATGCTGGCTTTGTCGGTGGTATTATGAGATGTGACCTCCTGGGTGTAAGGCATGAAACCCAGCTTCTCGTGGCTTCTGATTGCGTTGTGCTTTCCGTGTGCTTCGTGTTGTAGTCGGACGTTGAGCAATCCAGTCTGTGACGACAAGGGCTGTTGCTAGGTGGTAGTGTGGTGGGTGCCTGAGTGGTCTGATTAGTTTGTGATGTGCAAAATGTCTGGCGGTAAGATGGCACGATGGCCAGAACCTGCGAGAGCTCAGGACATGGCACTGCGAAAGATGACCACAATGATGGGTATGGGAAGAGGGTAGATACATACAAGTTGTCCTCAAGACCAACACAGTGACTTTGTTCCTTCCTTCTTTTTTTGCTTGCTCTGCGATGTTTACCTGCCGACTGATGCTGCTGTGTAGTCGGGCGCCCAACAATTCAGTCTCGTTAGCGAAAGGCTAGACTTTTGCAAAAGTCAGACGAGCACGTCAGTTTTGTCAACTGAAAGTCGGGCGTTTGCTTGCAAATGCCAGACCAACACATTTGCACTGCACCACCATTATTCCTTTACCCCTTCCTTTTCTTTCATGTGACGGCAAACTGCTCAGTCAGATCAGTCAAAGGGCAGCGTCGTTTCTACGGTGCTCGAGCTGAGTGAAGACGAAAACACCTCTTCCTTTTCTGCTCAGCTACCCTTCCGAAATCAAGACTGCAGTCTCGGCCGTCTGCCACCTCGAACTTGTGACGGTTGCGTGCGACAGTGTCAGTCCTAATCTTCTTTTCCTCACACCTCGGCCCCAAGCATCACCATCTTTGTCAACTGCGACAAACGCAGCGATTGCAACAGCATTCGCAGATCGGTATGCTGCCCATCGCGAAACAGCATGACTTGTCCAAGCTGACTCTGAATTTAGGCTGCAGCCAGGACCGTTGTCAGAAAGCCCATCCCAGCGCCAACGAGCATCCAAGCCCGTCTACCTGCCGAGATGGCTTAGACGGACCCACTGAACGTGTTCCCTCATCAGGCTGATGACGACCCCGTGGAGACCCCAGTGACAGCAATGTATTCACGAAAGGGAAGCCAGCTTAACACGGAGGCCTTGCTGTCAGCCGTCGACATGTCGGGGATTCTGGCAGACCGCAGTATCCCATCCGACATCAAAGCCGCCACTGTTGGCAGGATGCTCCATGCACTCACAATAAACGACAAATGCCACATTGGCTCCAGATACCCCAAACTTGTGAAGTCCTTCCGGCTCAAGATGAACGGCGTCCCCCTTGTGGCAGAAGGGGATGGCACCGATGGAGACGAAGTTGTCGATTGCTTCAAGGAGCTCAATGTACGTCCATGTAGCTAACATACTGATCAAATTGTCAGCCTTACTAAAAGCGACCAGGAACTCCACCCCAACCTTTTCACCGACGCACAGAAAGACGCACAGGAAGATATCAATGCCGTGGATCTCGCAGTTCACTTCTTCGCCCACAGGGATGTGAGCCTCGAGTTTCGTGCCCTACCTTGGTTCACGCGTGTGCTTGCGCGCGCCTTGCGAAATAACAACGCCAACGCCAACGCCAACACGGATGATGTCGTCGCTGAGGTACTGGAGGACTTCACAGTGGCCTCCGGTGTGCATGGACCAGATCGGGGAGTCACTGCGCCAGTTGATGACCATCGCCGAGTCATCGAGGACACTCATAGCGCGCTCCAGGAGATGACGTCCACGGCGGTGGCCGATACCAATCATTACTTACACGGGCATCGGGAGTACGGAGGAGCCCCTCGAGAGCATGTACTGGCAGCTGTCTCGGACTAAAGACATCGAGACGAAGCAACGTTTGGTTGGTGACATCATCCGCAAGACCACGAATCTCCTGGTAATAGATGTCTTGCAGCCGTTCACGAGTGCTGCGCAGCGGCTGCAGCAGACGCTTGCCGATTACCTCTGGCGAGCCAAGCGTGAGCAGTGAGAAGTGGCTGCAAATGCTGCATTGGATTTGGAGTCAGGCGAGGATACAAGTGCGCAGTCAGAGGTTGAGGAAACAACTCATTGATTCAGCTATTGGTCCACAGTCCCACACGACTATGGTCCTTGTAGCAGCAGGCCATGCATCTGGCCATTCAGGGATGCCATCAAGAATGGATATGAACTGGAATCTGCCTACTTCTACAGCTGGGAGTCAGTGACACAACCCGCTCAATGCTAGTACAGTAACAAGCATGAACCAGGTAGACTTTTCCCTTTCGATGAGTAGGGTTGATAGGACTACAAATATTCCTCCATCAGGAATACAATAATTGAGACAGACCTCACACCTTGTGGCACATGGGCAGAAGCTGACTGTGAAGATTTGCTGATTTACAAGCTGCCTTAAAAAAAAAGAAAAAAGGCAAGAAGCAGCAAAGCTGAGAATCGCCTACAAAGTCTTGAGTAGTAGACCACTTGGGCTGATAAGACAAGCTATGGGAATGGACCTAATGATGCCTCCTGCATAGTTTCTTCAGCCTGCAGCCCTGACAAGCCTCCCTCCTAGCTAGGCCCACTCTCTTTGCGTAGTAGGGCCGTATCAAAAAAAATCCACACATCTGGGGCAAGTGCACTGCCTAGTGTAAGATGAAAAAAGTCCAAAAAATGATGCATCTTCTCTCTCGCCGGGAATTGAACCCGGGTCTCAAGCGTTGCTGCTTCCTGGATGGCGATGACAAGCTTGCATACTAACCACTATACTACGAAAGAATTTGTTATCTCGATGTGAACCGAGGTAGCGAGTGGATCGATGGATTTCCAATTCCAGATTGCACTTATATAGCTGTAGCTGCTAAACTAATTAGAAACCATCCCAGCATGGGAGACCAGTACCATCACATATATGTAATTATTCTGGGTAAATAGCTTTCTCATATAGGCTTCCCTTAGTATACATTTACACCTACTATTCATTTACAACCTCTTGGAATGAGGTGCATCTCCTGGTTATGTAGCCTTGATGAGAATGGATGCATGTAGCGATGGTCGCATGCAGTGTGGACAAATTTCGCAATCGAGATACAGTGTCTTGTTTTCCACCGCAAGCCTTGGATGGTCCCTAGAGTGCCAGTCGGTATGGCTTGTGTTCTGAACGCTGCTTGGACAATGCGATGATCTTCGAACGATCAGTATCCTCATCTTGGTTGCTCATTCGAAGCGTAAGTGTAACATGGAAGTGCATACGTACCTGGTTGTCTTGGTAGCCGATCTCATTACATGGACGACGAGTGACTGGGCTGCTGTCGCAATGCGGGCCATACCGCGAGTTCTCGAATATGCTCGGACTGGAACACGGATGATGATTGTGGAAAGAGAAAAAAGTCTTTTGGGATTGCAAGACCAATGGCTTGAAGCATGGGCAAAAGAGTCTTGCAGAGACGCAACACATGACGAAGAGGTAGCATTGTAGCCACATACACAAGCACACACACTAACAGCACCACGGATTTGAGGACTAACTAGACAATTTTCCCGTTCTATTTCGAAGTCTTTGGAGAGTTGAATCGGACGTGGTTGAAGACCACGAGTTGATAGAGACGACGTATTATTCGTTGAACGTATCGTCACACACGACGGGTGGTTCAAGACGACAAATTATCGAGGAAGACGGGTTATGGGGCCAACTAGCACAAATGTGCTGCCACAGAACAGTATTATGTTGTGAATCGCGAGATATATCGTGGAACAGGGGAGTTTGCACAGCAGTTCAAAAAGTGTTTCCTGTCTGTCTGACGAGCAAGTCGGCGGCGCGCTCGTCGATGATCAATGCATTGCGACCTCTTGGTTTGTACCTCTGCCAGCTCCTCACTTTGTGGTTTGACTTATGGTGAGTGAACGAGTTCAAGGCCTTTACAGCTGGCATGTTTTGACACATGGAGGGGGCAAACGGGCAGACAATCGGAAGGGGATTCGGAAAAGTATTACCAAGCTGGGAGCTTGTGAGCACCCAGGCAGGCAGGTAGGTAGGAGTCGGGCGAGTAGCCCAGTGTCTCGTTCGTACAACTTTGTATCTAAGAGCTCGACACGGCCCTATCGTTCGCATATCGTCGGGTGAGCTGTGACTATCTCATCCGAAGGGCCCACGTGTCACAACCGTCATCGCTGGCTACAGCTCTCCACTGACAAAACTGCAACTGCGACATTGTTATTATTTTCAAGTCTCTGAAATGACAGGAAGGGCAGAGGAATGTATTGTAGCAGTCTCATCCGACATAATAAATATGTGCTTAACAGTCTTTTGACTAAAGATCGCCATCTAAGTAATGCACACACCCGTTAGTGCAGCAGTCGAGTTCCATGGTTTAGACACTGGTGCAGCTTCAGAAGGATAATAGTTAGCTCAAACGGTCCTTGGAAATTATATGTAACCAATGAAGGCAATATGATTACCTGGTCTATTACACAACTACACCTATGTAAGCAAAAAGAACACAAGCACAAAGGGTGTCATGGTTACACTACAGCGGCGTAAACGCATTGAATTATCAGGAGCTATCTATTCAGTCTCTACGCTCCATCCTGAGAAATTCCATTTGTCCAGTTGAACAGCTGCTTCGGGTCCCACCTGGATTTCAGGGCTCGCAATCTGGGAAGCTTACGATCCGAATACCAAGCCACTTGACCCTCATCGCCGTGAGCATAGTTGACGTATACCTCGAGAGTCCCATTTCTGCTTCCCGTGGCGACCAGCTCCTTGCGTGTCTCCAACCCGAACTCTTCTGCCACAGCCGCAGAAGCCACGTTAGGGATGACGAAGGATAGGAATCTGTTTAGGTTGTATTTGTTAGCCACATTCACTATCATCACAGCGCTGTCGGCGGCAATGATACGGGGCGAGGTATCTCACAAGTATCCAAGCGCGTCGCGGTACGGATAGGCGGTGGCCTTGTCCGGCACGCTCCTGGTGACGGTGTTGGGGAATAGCTCAAGGACGAGGATGGATATAATGAGGTCCGGGTGCTGAGCGTAAAATCTGTCAAACTTGTCGACAAGCCCCACATATGTAGCAGTGTCGAACTTGTATACATTCATCCCCATGACCGAGTGGTTGCCGCCCTTCATGCAAGCCAATTTGTCGACCCCAAAGCGGTTGTCCTTGATCAGCCTGTTCCAAGGCAACACACTCACGCTCTGTCGAAGTGGGTTTTGGTCAATGAAGGGCTGTAAGTACACCATGCCCTTCTCCTCTGGCCCTATGTAGATGGCCGACATCATCAGCACAGTTTGCTGCGTCTGCATGTCGAACATGATGCTTCCGAATAGAGAAAGCTCGGCTGGCTTGTTCTCGTTCAAAGACTCGACCAGGTCAAATATCGCCTGCTTGGAAGAAGCCGGATAGACAAAGTCGCCGTTCAGCGCCATGCCGTTGTTGAGCTGGTCGTGGATCTGGAATGTAGCCGAAGTCACGATGCCAAAGTTCTGGCCCGCGCCCCGGAGGCCCCAGAACAAGTCACCGTTCTCCTCTTCCGAGGCAGTCACAACTTCTCCAGAGCCGGTCACGATAGTAACCGACTTCAAGTCATCGAGCAGCAAACCATGAACTCCTTGGTACGGCCCGATCCCACCGCCAAGGGCGGCACCAACCACCCCGACGCAGGAGCAGGAACCAGTCTCTGTGCGGGAGGAGGTGAGCGACATAAATAAGTGAGAAGCTGGTGCACAGACGCTACTCACGAATCTCCTTTCCTGCGGCATACACCGGCTCGAAAATTTCGTCAAATATGACGCCTCCGCCCACAGTGAGTCGATTCTTTTGCGCGTTGACATGGACATCTCGGAAGAAGCCGAGATCGATCCCGATGGCCCCTTTCAGAGCGCCTGTCGTATTGGTGTATCCACTACCACCACCGGTTGCAAGGAAGCCAACGCCGTGCTCAGAAGCATAGTCGATCTAGAGACAAAGGTATAAGCAAATGAGCTGGGGTTCTGGAGTACCTAGGTAGTGGGCTGACAACAGACAATTTTCTTGACATCTTCATTGCTTGCCGGCTTTGCATGCACTACATAGCTAGGCGCATCGAACGCGTTCCAACGCTGCGTGATGTTGAGAGAGCTGGTGTGGTTCGTGTCGCTGGCGAGGACAACCTCGGATGGGGGGGACAAGATCTGCTTGAGGTCGCCATAAATGGACGTGGGCGATGCTGGAGAACACGGATCCTTCGGTTAGACACCTGCAGGTTCGGGGGCACAGCAGCCTAGGGAGCGCGGGGCCACGAAGCCCTGCTTACCTGAAGCGCTCGCTGCCATGTTTATCAAGAATGTTGCAATGATCAGAAGTCCGGCCAAGTCTGCTGTCAATGTGTAACAGAGATTCAGTGCGCCTGGGCAGTATTGCAAGGCGGGCATTTAATTGACATGGAACCTCGCATGTGCGTCTTGGGCCAAACAACTAAATCCGCTTGTGCAGCAGTTCTAGGACTGGGAAGTCTCACTCTTATATGCAGGACAACCATGTCCAATTTGCGAATGGATTCCAACCAACGCATACGATACGACCCAAGCAGGCTTAGGCTGCAGCGGGCCTGGAGGGACTGCAGCCAACTGCTAGACGTTATGCAGTTGGCTCTGTGATGACTGCGACCAACCGCCAGGCAGCATGCAGTTGGCTCGTGACTGTGACCAACTCTCAGGTAGTATGCAGTTGGCCTGCGATATGACACGGGCACCCTCCAGAGCGTCGTCCACCTCCTCACTCTGACTGCAAAGCCCGGTCAAGCCGTGTTTGGGCTCGCATTTACGCGCGTCTCGACGTCTCTACGCAGCCTGGAGACATCCGGACGATAAAAGGAGAAAGGAGAAAACAAGGGAGGGGGTGCCATAATTTCCCTGTCCCGTACAGCCTTGTTGTGAAGCTAAACCCAGTGAAATCACGGATGCTTTTCAAGCTACACATAGTCAGTCAGATTTAAGATACATGCCCTTCTTCAGCCATTATTATAATAATGTTCCCCCATTACCTCATCACAAAATCATACCATTCCCCACTACTGACCTCACGATCTTTAACAGCCATTCCGCTCATTACACTATCCATATAACACTCACCTACAAGCATGTAGCTTGTATCATCAAAGGGCCGAAGCACAAAAGGCACTTCACCGCCTGCAATAATACAACAGTGGTCGCCTGATTCCACCACCCCTGGCCCGAGTCCAATGTGTCCACTCTCACAGATAAACAATCTTCTTTCTGGAAGATGATCGTTAAGTCTGGCTAAGAATCTGGAGGATAAATGATCTGGTGGCCTTAGATCCATCTCTTCGCAATATATTGTCAACTTATTGATTGCATTCTTGTACTGACTGGGGATCGCCCCTGCAAGGTTGTCGGAAATGCTCTGTGCTTTTAAGAGAGCGGCCTTGAAGTTAGCAAGATCATCATCCCTCTCATTCGTGAGCGGTGACGCGGTCGCGGTTGTAGCAAAGGCGAAGATCCCGGCGATGCGCTCGGAAGTAGAGGAAGACTTCCCAGTCTTATCCAAGAAGTCGATGCACAGAAATACAAATTTGATGAAGTTCGTGAAGTCACCTGAGCTTAACCTTGAGTCCCCGGTATGAATCTCACATGGTAATTCGGATAACTCATCCAGACGTGGTAACCTTTCAGTGATACTGTCGTAAGTAAACCCTCGGACTTTGATGCGGTCGCCCGTGAGATCTTGGAACTGGAATTTGGTGGAAGCTGCGGCCAGAAATGGGTTGCCGTAGCTCTCATCAACCAACCGACAGCCACCATGTGGTATGTGATCCCAACGAGGACACCAAGTCGGATATTCAAGCTTGCGAAGACGACCGCTATGTTTGCCCGCATGGGGAGGAGGAAGCGATTCGTGGTTCACACAGGAAAACAAATGTGGCCGTTGTGATCTCTTCAGCCATTTTAATGCGAACTTAACAAAGGTACTTCTGATTGAGTCATCATAATCGGGGACAATTACCAGGTCAGATGTGTCTCCACGGAGCTTGACCTGGGCGGAAGGGTGACCCAGGAATGCGAATATGTAGTCGCGGGGATTTGTAGCATTGAATTGGTATGCTGCATGGCTGATGAGATCCAGGAAATTGTAGCGTCTGGATTTAACAACTTCGTTGCGCGCACCGGGATCGAATGAAACCCACAGTTGGTGGGTTGTCCAGCCAGGGATGCCGTGGAATCTTCTGAGACCATAGCCCGGCTCAGAAAGCCAAGCCAGTACTGACATAAGCGATGTCCATTCAAAAGAGAAACCACTATAAAGTGCAATAGTAGTTTTTGCGAGGCCAGCTTCCTGGACCACCCAGACGCGAGAGAATCACGGCTGCAGGAGCAGCTCCTTCAAAGCAGCCCAGTTGAAGCTGTTGTACCATTTCCAATCAACGTCTGAGATCTGGGGTCTTGGAAGATAGCTCCTCGCGCCGCAATTCTGTCTAAGACATTCAATCCTCTGACTGACCTCGCTGATCAGATATGCAGCATCCCGAGCAGTGGGAGAGCTACCAAGACAGATATAGACTCTCTGGGCTTTGGCGTAGAGCTCGCCCATCATGGCGACTTGTTCTGATTTCTCTGCATCGTTGGTTTGGTCGATGCATAGTTGATCCGCCCATAGCAGCGGTGGCGCTGTGGCTGTATGTACGTTCTGCATCATTGATCGTTCCACCATTCGCAGAGCAGACAAGAGATTCGGGGTCACCGTACAAGCCGCATCTTCGAGAAGAATGCGGTCCGGTTCCGATGTATTAGGACTCTCCCATACATAGGACAAGGCGGCGTACTGCACGTCGTCTCCAAGGTTCTTCACTTTGAAGCGATAGGATACCTGTCCGTTTTCATGCTCCTGTGGCTCTAGGAACCTCGCGCTCTTCGGGGTGTCAAGACGGAAGCGCTCGTAAATATGTTCCATGGGGCCCAGGTGCTTAGCAACAACTTGTGCGGCTTTAACTATGGACGTATTGATGATCGATAACAGAGGCTGTAGTTGTTTTGTAGGATAAAAGCTGTGCAAAGGACTTTGATATGATAAGTCAATCAACAACAGTATTTGTTTATCAGAAACAAAAAGAACAACAGAGCCTTGTGATCACATTGCTCATGCCAGTGATGTGTCTTGTTAGAGCAATTTATATTCATACGTTTCTTAGCATTACCACACACGCTGAGTTGCTCTCGTCTGCCTCTGTCGGGCGGAAACTGACCATACGTCACTGTCCAGGCTTTTCTACATGAGGCTGCATTAGTGGACCATATGATGCGAGTTATGCTGAGTGAGACGTTGTAGCCTATGAAACACCACCACGGCTACCAATAAAACATAAAAGCTTAATCAGTGCTAAGAGAGCCTGCTTGATTGAAATCACGCAGATTTGTCATCCAGCTGATATATGAGGGCTAATACAGAGTAGGCGGCAGAGAAAATGGATGCACCCCCTTTCTCTGTAGCCTAGTCACAGTACTGCTATGGCCAGGTACAGTACTATGCGTGTGGTAGGGACGATGGGATCTGCAAAATTGCGATGTTTGTATTCGAAGTAGGCGTGTGTTGCCAGAATCTAACTGCAGAAGGGGCCGAAGGCACCCTTTACATAGGTCGTACCCTCTTTTCACTGACCCCCCATTCACTGCCACAGTAAAGTTGAGGTGTGAAATTCCTAGATAGTCGGATATGGTAATTTCGTAAAGCTGGCAAGAGACTTATGGGCTCGACTGCAGACAAAGCCGTATCCACATTGCCGCGGTGGACATCACAGACTATGCTCAGCTCAAGGATTCCAGGACTGATATAGAATGATAAGTATAGCACAGTGGAATGCCACTCAGCAAGCAAAGCCTTCGCTTCCAGCTGATTGATTTCAAGTGGAGCGTTGCATAATTCAGGATCAAACGCTCAGCCATCTGTATACCCGTCACTTTGATTGCCAACTCGCTTATCGTCACAGCTTTCCCTATAGTCTTCATTCCACCTGGGGCCCTTATGGTGGCACGAGGCTTGGTTGAGGGTGATCTTGAGGTATTCAAGCTGAGAAAGCGATGATAGTCCGCAACTGTACAAGGGATTGCTTCTCCTGGTAACGTATAATGACTCTGTTGTGGCTGTACAACAAGGCAGATACCTCCGTATATATCGCCCGGCAAGAAAGGAGCAGGCCGTAGAGTCCGAAGCTCTCTTCAGAGAAATAGCCAAACCTGGAAGATACAGGGGTACCTCAGTTCAAGCTCCTTGACACAGATGCTACTGACATGCTACTCTGAGGCCTGGAAAGGGACACTACAAAGTTTACTTATTGCTTCGAAAACCGGACACTCCAGCCTGTTCGATTCGCGTCCTATAAGCCAATTGCCTTCCACCTCCACTCCCATAAGACCTCGGACCTTGAAAGGGTACCATTTTTGAATACCAGACTCAGCATGTTTCTGGTTGCCTACTGTACAGCGCGTGTTTTTACAAATTGCCACCTGCTCAGCCCAGAGCATGGTTTCCCAGCTTCTTTGTTGGCACGCACTTACGATCATCATTTTCAAGAATACGGAGATTCGCACAGCAAAAAATAGAGGCTGCACAGCAAAATAATATGTTTTATTAATTTTATAAGTAATTTATTTAAAAATAAGTATATATAATAATATTATATTCTTTTAAAATATTTTTTTACTTATTTATTTTAGGGTTAGGGTTATATAATCTTATAAATATATTTCTATTTTAATTATAATAAATAATTATATATATTTTTAAACCCTTATAACTAAATTACTACTAGATATAAAAATATAACAATAATACTAGTAAATAGCTTATATTCTATAGAATATTCTATAGACATTTTACTAAAAATTTTATTACCTCATAGTCCTCTACTAAGCCAGACTATAGCAGTAGCTCTTATTAAGCAGAATAATAGAGCTTAAAGCTTACACAGTATTATGGGGAAAGTTCCTTTATATAAACGTTTTACTGAACCATAAGGAAGACATAGTAACTATAGTAACCCCTCCTTCCCCACAGGAAAGGAGGGGGTGCGCATAGGCTATAGCCCAGTGCGATAACAGTGGGGGCCCCTTGTAGGGGAATAGTTAGAGAAATAGTAATTTTAGTTCGGAAGTTCTAGCAGGAGTCGAACCTATGCCCTTCGCGAATTATGAGAATCGCGCCCAGGGTAGCCCAGCGCGTAAACTACTGCGCTATAGGACTATAGAATATTCTATAATTTAAATTTTTACTTTAAAATAAATTTAAATATAATTTAAATTAAAAAGAAAGAAATATAAGAAATAAAAAAAAAACCATTTTTTAATTAATAATTATACTTATTATTTATAAAATATTTTTATATAGGTTTTTTAAATATATTAAAATATCGGATATTAATAGAGAATACTATATATAGTTGAAATTGTATTATATTTATAAGCTTTAGTAATAATAAAGGTATATTAAGGCTATATAGACTTGCTGTGCAGCCTCCGTTTTTTACTATGCGAATCTCCGCATTCATTTTCAATGGGGATGAGTCCGCTGGGAGGGAAGAATGGACTGCCAATGTGACCCACGACAAACTGTTCCTGTCTCGTGCTAAATGTGTAATTGAGCAAAGCTCAGCCAGAGCTGCGCAGCAATCGTAGGTAGACATGGTACCAAAAAGTTATATTCAGACCCAACCGCATATTCCTTGGCTATAATTAGATTTCATTTCACACTGGTTCCCTGCAACCCCTGGGCTGTGCCGCCATCCTGCGTATGCAACTCTGAAGATATCCTGTTGGCGCTATGTTAAGTGGATCGACCCACTAAAGTACTGATTTCTTCTCAAGACGGCGCCTAGAGGTATGAAATCATCCTCCAGTCTTTCATTTCTTCCAACGCCAATATCATTGATGCAGGCGGGAAACACGTTTGTAGTGTTCACAATACCCAGACGCACCTCGCGACTACCAACTTCTAAACACCGGCGAAACAACTAGCAAAAATTCCCACTATGACAAGAGACAACGATAATAGCCAGGACATAAGCGCTCAAAACGAACATCAGCGTGGCTGGGAGCACATCCCTAGCAGAGATGACGACGAAATTGTTTCGCCGATCTCCTATTTCTCTCCAACGAGCATGGCCCGCGATCCGTCTCAATTCCAACAAAGGTCCGAGCAAGAGCCACAAAATCCTGATGATGCGTCTGCCACACCGAGAAAAGGAGCTCAAGGCCCGTACGAGGAGGAGGTGTTCGATGCGGCACCGCGATTCAAGAGAAGAAGGGTTCTCAGCGAATGGTGGCAAGAGATGCTCAGCGCAGTGTCGAGCGCATGCTGCTTAGCGGCCATCGTCATCATACTATATAAGGTCAACGGGAAGCCTCTCGCAGACTGGGATGAGCCGGTGTCTCTTAATGCTGTCGTCTCTGTTCTTTCCACAGCAGTGAAGGCGGGCTTGATTCTGCCTGTGGCTGAGTGTATCAGCCAGCTTAAATGGATATACCTTCAGGGCAGCAAGTCACAGTAAGAGCCCTATCAATTGTTGAACACTGCCTGAAAGCTCGACTAATGAAATATAATAGTGTCGAGCAGCTGCAAGTATTCGATAGTGCCAGCAGAGGGCCTGCTGGTTCTCTGCGGTTCTTCTTACAAGCAAGGGGGGCCCCTCTAGTTTCATATCTCGCATGCCTTATCATTATTCTGGCACTTGCTCTTGATCCCTTTACCCAGCAGATTATCCATTACTATCAATCATTCGAAACACCTATTCCTCACCTAAATTCAACCGTCCGCCACTCTCAGGTATACGATAGGGGCCTGTGGTATGGAACAAATTTTGACAGTAAGTTGAGCTCCTTCTTTGGCCCCGTACTACTAGGCAAAGATCTGCGCTTACAATTCACGCACATGAACAAAGGCCGTCAAAATGACGATGGTATCATGTTCGGCATGATGTCAGGGCTCTACGGGAAATTGCCTGTTCCCCCTTTCTCATGTCCAGGAGTGAACTGCACCTACCCTGTGGTGACCTCACTTGGAATGTGTAGTACTTGTGAGGATGTGACAGAGCGCACAGTGGCTGATTGTAACATTGTCAAGCACGACGTATTTGCCGACAGTCTCAGCTCTTGCAACTACACTCTTCCCGGGGGGTCCAATATCACTGCATCCGAGACTCAGACAACTTTCGGCATGAACTTCCCAACCCTGAATACGAGCACAAGCGAGGAACCAAACCTATACGCGCGCTTGCAGAAAAGCTATGTTAACTTCACCGATATACCAAGACTGTATAACCTGAACGTCGTCCGCTTCGACAACTTGGCAGACTATGGCAACCTAGCCTTACACAAAAGCACAGAGTGGATGGAGACCATGACCGCCCACGAATGTGTGTTTGAACTATGCGTGTGGTCGTTCACAAACTGGTCAACCCTGGACGGTGTCCTGCAGGAAGGCTCCGTGGCACAATCCAAGCTCAAGCCCCGCGATGAGGTGATGAGAACCGCCGCTTACAACCAGCTATGGCCTTTTGTTTTCAAGGCAGCAGACCCTGACTTTCCCGGAAACCATACATTCGAAATCTCGGTATTCGACCGTCGGGCGATTCTGCAGACATTCTATACGATGTGGGACAGGGCCACTGGCAGCGAGGCCGCCAAATACTTCGCGAGCAGCCTCTACCTGGCCGACCGCGATATCCCGCGCACGCTCGACACTATGGCTAGGGGCATCACGTACAATATGATGAGCGGGCCGAACTCGACGCTATCGCGGGGCCAGGTGTTTGAGACCCAGACGTTCATCAGGGTGCGCTGGGAGTGGCTGACGCTGTCGATTATCACAGTCGTCGGCTCGGTGGCACTCCTGGCGGCCACTATCATGAAGACACGCGCGATGCACCAGCGGGCCTGGAAGTCTTCGCTATCCCCTTTGTTGTATGCAGATCCGACAATGGTGCTGGCCGGTGGTGAGAATGATGCAGGGAATTGGGACAAGGAAGACAAGGTCCAGCGCAAGGCGGCCATTAGGACCGGGCTATTGCCTGTTTCTGCAGTCGGAGATTCTTCTGCCTCATCATCATGACATGGGATTTTATGAGATTTGTATGGGGTCTGTCATTCATAAGTACTGGGAGTCATGGATCTGCACGGTGACTCTGAGACAAGGCTGTAGGTTAAATATGACAGTAACGGGCCAATGAGAAGAAAATGGGGCACATTTGCTTAGACAAGATTCACCTATATGATGCATCGAGCGAAGGTCGTTTACTTCATATGATGAGATATACTTGGCGTCCTCAAGCAGGAAGGCCGGCTGTCACGAGATCACTGGAAGTACAGGAAGTTTCCCAACACCACCCCTACAAGACCCAGAAGATCAAATGAGGATCAGGATGATGATTACCTCAGAGTCTAGCGCGAAACGTAAGCCATCAAACCAAGCTGTCCTCAAGAACACAAGAGTATCAGGAGACATACCCATCATCCCATGGGCACCAAGCACTGACACAAAACTGTGGTTCCCGAAAGTCACAACAGATGAGGTACAGACGGCTGTCCACCCATCTCGTTGATGGATCATTAATACGGTGCTTGACTATTCCTGTAAATAGACCCGCACCGGCCCCAACCATACTGGGAATCAACCGGCCCCGGCCGCGCACCGTAGCGTGGTGGGAGATGTCGGCACGCAAGGCCACCACGCGCACGCGCGTTTGCGACCACCCTCGACGTCGACCAGCGCGAGCGCCTGGTCCACCTGCACACCTGCACACTCGCACACCCGCGCAACCGCCGCGCACTGCACGCCGGCCTGTATAGCACGACCTGGGTCGTTGTCGGACCGGTAGACCTAGGAGTATCCCTAGTTTACCGCCGCCTCCTCCGTAAACTTTGGATGGCGCGTGCTCGGGCAGCCGCGGCCAGTTGGTCGTTATCAATTTTGTTTCCAAAAGGATCCAAAAGGAAAAGAGGACAGTTGTTGGCAAAGATGGCATTCAGGTCGGTGCGATTCCCGTTGCGTTGAATCAAATATTCCCAAGGCACGGCAGGAGGTGTTTGACGACAGGTGGCTACAAGGGGTCAGAGCCAGGTAAAAAATCAGAGTAAATTGAAGTAGAGACTGGCTCTCGAGTACAGTACTTACAGCACTATGTGTCCTTCTATCGGAACCTCAAGTCCTGAAAAGTATGAGTATTCCTTGTCTCAAAGAGCGGCAACGGCTCATGCTTACCACGTGGCTCTTTGACTGTGTCTGGGAATGTTGCTCGCATCTCATCAGTGATGCAAGCCCTTAAGTCGCCTTCAGTCACAGTGAACAACATCCACGAGGTTGTCTGAACGTCGTTGAGCTCATACTGGTTTTCAGATAGGGATGAGTTAGGAGATGGGCTTGGAGATTTCAAAGAGGATGTACAAGGAGACATGGTAACGTTTTTGATAAAAGCCACGGGCTCGTGAAATGGGGAAGGATGGAATGTTGAGTGAGAGGAGGAAGCACCGTGATGAAAACTGGACCAAGGCTTATTCTTATAGTTGTTGGGGACCATATAAGACCTGTCACTGGAGCCTGCTCATATGCT
The DNA here is from genome assembly GCA_038088545.1 of Diaporthe humulicola. Lineage (NCBI taxonomy): Eukaryota > Fungi > Ascomycota > Sordariomycetes > Diaporthales > Diaporthaceae > Diaporthe > Diaporthe humulicola. The sequence goes on from JBBWSL010000017.1 coordinate 481,854, forward strand.
GGAAGGCCACAACTTGCCAATCCGTCATTGCCAGTGGCCCAGACCCGGCGCTTCACGTGCCAGAATGACGCAAACGGAGCCAACATTTGGCGATCTGCCTTGTCGGAGAGGGAAGATTGGGCACCCAATAGGTAGTCTGATTCCATGGAGGCCCGCGAGAATGGTCTCAAGCTGAAGATGCAAGTCCTGGCGCTAGAACCTCGTATAATGGAGACCAATAGTTTGATATTCTTCCTCGCCCGGGATGGGCAAATACGCGCTCAGTGGGTAGCATAGTTCCATTGAGGCCCACTAGATCGGCCTCGGGCTGGAGATGTGAGTCCTGGCGGCCACATCAGACTTGCTGATCCATTGGCTGGAAGGGTGCATTGCTGCCCTCGATGATGCAATGGATAGGCACATCGTACGTTGTAGGCGTCGGGTCTTTCTTGTGGCTAGATCTGATCGAATGGGAGGGGCGCTGTTGGTCGAGAATGGATCACGAGCGTGCGTGGGTTGTTGGGTGATGAGATAACGCCGCGCCCGTGAAGCTCCATCATATATGTGCACCAACTGAAATGACACGCTGGTGCCTGGTGGGCTCTGAGTGACGCCATATACAATCTAAAGAATACCTATAAATAAAAAAGCCGGGCTGGCGAGTGGCCTTTCGAGACCAGACTGCAAGGCAGCTGAGTGGGCGCAGGCTGCGTGTGGGTGGACACCTTACATGCCACGGCAACCCTGCGAGAACAAGAATGAATACAGATCTGCATCTTGAGGCTGAGGATAAAACATGCCAGCAGTCCTAGCCAGTCTATTGGGCTAACTACCATGCGCGAGCTGCCTTTTTAGCATCCCGAGACTGACAGGGTGGCCGCATTGACCATCTATGTTGTGGACAGATTCGGTGTGGCTTAACCATCCCTCTACGCTGTCGATTATTGCAATGTCCTTAACCCCGCTGCGCTGGCAGGCAGGACACAGAAAGGGCTCATCAAAGTCTGCCCTTTGGTGTCTCTTATCGAAATGGTGCGAATGGCCCTGGCTAGCGCAGTATTCGCCCTGATAAAGCAGGCAGAGCATACAAGGGTTCTTCTTGTACTTCTTGGGTGCCCTATCCTTTGGCAACAACCCGACTTTTTCCTGTCGAAAGATGGGTGAGCACAACCTCCTGTGTGCATGGTGGGTGTGGAGACAGTACTGCCTTGCGTTGCGTATTATTATAGGGGCGGCTCTGAGGCGCTAACACTTGGGATACTCGAAAATTGTGGTGAAGGAACACCTGTGGTAAGCTTCAATGTAGTTAGTTAGAATAGTGCGGCTGCTTAAAGCTGGGCAGCCAAATAGGCAGCGAAAGTTATTGAAACTGGCCGGAGGCTGTGGAATTGGAGTAGGAGCTTAGTCTGTAGCCTTAGTGATGACTTTACTTATTAGGATATCCATGTTTGTAAAGCGATGCGTAGTAAATTTGTAAAAAAGCTTAACGAAACAGGCTTTACGGCGATAACTACCTAGCTTGCTTTGGTGTAAGTATTTGCTAACAAGATTGGTGCCCAGCCCGCCTATGTCCAAGTGAAAGTGTTGCGCTTAGGGTGTGCGTGCAATGCCAGTCTCCCCCTCTTCAATGGGCTAACTAAGGGCTCCAAGCTTGTCTGCATTGATAAAGTAGGCCTGTCTCTTCTCTTGCATAGCCTCAGTGGTGCACTTTTTTAGTAAATAGGAGAGCTGAGACAAAAGCTGGTGGGTAATGGCTTGATTACGGCCGTACTTTGCCCTGGCGTCCCTAAGGAGCGCATAGGTTGCCTGCATATCTTTGCAAGCCTCCAATGCATTGGTCTTCTGCTGTAAGAGCTTGATTGGCGTATCAGAATTATGCCGCAGATAGGCCTGCTGTAGTAGGGAAAAAAGTATCTGACTATCTGGGTTAGTGCCTGTGTTACCGAAATGTAGCTGTATGAGATCTATATGGATTTACCTTGGGATGTAGTTGCGCTTAAAGGTCTTCTATATATTAGATATAATATAGTCCTGGACTGCCGGGCTGAGAACCGCTGTAGATAAGTGATTGGGTTAGCTTAAGGATGCTGATTAAATGTGCTTAATTACAGAATGGAGAATGGTTACTGTCTAGTCTGCCCCCTGCCCCAACGCGTGTTGCGTATAGGTGTATTGTCTCGCAGAGACCTATAGTATAGATTGTATTATACTAGGTCTTTCAGTACTGGTTATATAAAATCGGCAAGATAGGCTGATCTAGAATACTCTCCTTCTATTTTAAGGGCATATAATTGATATTGGCTTTGAGCTTTGGTTGACTTATTAGAGTATTAAAGGATAGGAAATGGGTTTTGAAAATATTGTTGATAAGGGCCTGGGTGAGGAGGACGCTTAGAAGGTAGAGAATCTTGTAGGGTATAAATGTAACGCTTAGTGTTATACTAGAGATAAAAGTGATTTTTTGTTCAGTTTTCGGTTGATAGATCTAGCAGTATAGTAACAAGGTAACTTACAACTTATCCTGGCTCTTTCTGATTGCTAGTTTCTTCCTCTTATTCTGCTATAGGGTAATGCTTACGACGAGCCGAGCAGCTCTGTGTATATGTACCAGAGCCAGCTTGACCTGGCGGTAAGCAACCTTTGTTACCACACTTATATAAAAACCTCCTATTGTAGCCAGCAAGAGGGCACTATGGAAGGCAACTTATGTACACAGTGTCATTTTGATATTTGTACTTTGCTTCTATAACATACTGAGGACTAAGAGGATATCCTCCGACATTGCCTTCTTCTTCAAGAACTGCTAATAGTGTGTGAGATTCATCTCTAGCCTGAAAGTTTCCGAGATCCACTACCTTAAAGTCAGTCTGCTGCAGCTACACAAATAAGGCGTTAAGGCAGGCAGGCCTGGGCTAGTGTGGACAGTGACTCCTGGCAGACATACATTAGTGATCTGACTCACAGGCCTGCACAGCTTGCCCTGCTTCACGTTGGAATACTTAATTGTCCACTGCTACGCATTCTCTGGATCTTCTGCCCTCTTCTTCCTCAGAACTACATTGTTAGTGTGGCCAACTAGGTTTTTCCAAACTAAGTCTGCAGTGGCTGTAGAGTTCACGGATCTGTACTTACGGCCATTACTCTCCAGATTAAGGCTAGAAGTAACCTCTGTGCTACTGTTGACATAGTATTGTAAGAAAAGCTGATATTTAGCCTTCGCTGCAGGCTTATTCTCATATAAGTCGACCCAGATGTGCTTAGGGTTTATATCGCCAATAATCCGTATAAAGAAGCTGGGGCTTAAAGTTAGCGCCTATGAGAAATTTAAGATCACTGTAATTATTGGCTGGATGTACTTAGAGAACATAGCCCAGCGTTGTGCTTAAGTGTCCTGTGTATCCCGGCTAACCCTTACGCAGTCATTTAAGCCGATATTTTCCAGAGTTGTTAGCTGGTCTTTTAAATGCTATCTTATCACACTGCGCCCAAGTGTGGCCTTACCGGCCGCAGGCCTCACCGCAAATATGTGTATATTGCTGGTGCAGGTGGGTGCAATAATAGGTATAGGCACAGGTGCTGGCGTGGGTGGTGATGGATGTGTGTGAAGTAGCGGGATGACATAGAGGCAGTAGAGAGGCTTGGGTCCAGTCCCCAGATTCAGTTCGAAACAGATTGAAGAGATCGAAACAGGAGGAGGCTGCAAAACCTGAACAACGAGGCTGGGGAAGGGTAGCCGCCGGGCACTGGAATAAGCCGGCTTGAATAGACGGGGCGAGGGCAGCCAAGCAGGAGGTTGCCAAGAACTCTAAAGTCAAAAGCCATATCGCACATATGTGAGTAAACAACCGCGATTGGGTGATCAGCGTAACATGCTCCTGAAATAAGAAACAAGGACAAGGGCATTCAGATGTTCTGTACATATGAAGTCTGTGCTCTGACGGCTGGTCGGGTTAGAATACCTTGAGGTTGGAGGAGTGGTGTGTTAGTAGGGAATCGGTGGGGAAACAGAGGAGGACGTGCGGCGGGCTGCTGAAACGGAGGTACACTAACAATTGAGGAGATATAGGTACACTTTTCAGTATGGCCTTCATTGAAAATGTGCTACAATTCTTTCGTAGTATAGTGGTTAGTATGCAGGCTCTTCTGTTGCTTTCTCAATTTGAACTCGAACGTGATGGCACGAGAAGACATGGACGGCGTAGCTGTGACCGTTTTTGTTTGGTTGCCGTCTTGCCAGACGAGATTGATAACATGCAGGACCGAGCATCTAACATGCTTAAATTCAAATCCTTATTCTAGCAGGATTATACCAGGATACACCTTGTACTTTTTTAGGTGCTACATAGAATAGTGTGGTAGCCTGGCAATTTCTCGTTCGCCAGAATATTCTGTTGGGTGGCTGTGGCTTGCAGGGCCGATCTAATTTGGGACAGTCGGTAAATTGTGTGAAGAGCAGCACCGGCTGATCACTCCATGGAAGCATACAGGTCAATACAGGCAGCGAGGCATCATAGGCGTACCCAAATGAGAGCAGAGGAGCAGGGAAACCATCCATCCTTTTGTGCAATGACTGGTATTGTCCAGACTGAAACACCACTGGACCAAAACTCTTGGAGTGCCTTATACCTTCATACAACACCTAATATCAGGCTGAGACCTAGACTCTTTAGATAATTGTTCACTTGGTCTTGGGTATAAGCGTCCTCGGCTGTACACTGTAAAAGCAAAGCCCACAGGCCAGTACTGCTTGAGAGTCAGGAAAATCCGGTGGTGAGTGGCTGACCGGAGTGGAACCTAAAAAGAGATTGGAGATCGGCTGCTCAAGTTTTGTGCAGGCTGGCAGGCCGGCTGGCGGGCAGGCTACAAAGCCTCTGCCTGCCTATCACGGGAGACGTCGCCGCTTCCCCGGTGCTCTACATGGCAATGGTCTGCAATGGTCTGCGACAGGTGCGGCGAGGGGTCTGGTGCGCCCATCGGACCATTTTGGTCCGGCGTAAAATATGACCACCTTGAAGCCAACGACGCAAACCGGCTGATACGCGGGAACCTTGCCACTTGGTCTCCTGTGCCTCTTGACTGCGTCCCAGCCAGTAGCAACTCACTGTTAGCCGCGCCGCTTGAGGTGGTTGCCACCCAGACCCAGACCACCTGGCTGAGGGGCGTGAGGGATGGTGCTTTGTTTGAGCCTGTTGGCTCACCTTCTGGCTGTCATCCCCAGATGGGTCGGGCTTAGGCCCATGCCTCTTTGGGCGTCCTGCGCCTTTCTTTTGCATAAGCTTGACGATCTCGGTGAGGAACAAGTGCAATGCGGATTTTTCATTAAATACAGTTGCATGATCCATAAAAGTCACAGGTTGCGCCAACATCAATTTCATCATGATCACCTTGCTACCCTTGGCTAAACCCTGACATACACTTGGCAGCTTGTCTAGAATAAATCCCTAGACTTAGCTTTGCACCAAAGTGTAAGCTTGTGCGAGATTGCCTTTGATATGTCTGCCTTTACTTTGCATGTGTGACCCTCTTGGGCTGTGGAATAGAATTTCCAATATTAGCAATCTTGTTAGAACAGAGAGAGGGCAGGACAAAAACCTATATAGTTGTACATTTTCATTTAAGTGTTGTAGGAGGGCAGCGAGCCTCTTGCCTTTGCCATTGTATTTTGTATATGTGAATTTGCTAACCTTGCCATTACCACCACATTTGGGGCAGGCCATTTTGTCGTGTGTTGGGAATGTTGGGGTGTAAAGAATGAGTGGCGGGGGTGTTTTTTTTTGTGGGGGGGGGGGGGGCACATGGGATGTAGGTCCTGCGTGCAGTCTGGTGGATCGGTATGCGTCTGTGTTCTCTTATATTTCCTGATGCACCCCACGACGGGAGCTTAGGTTCCTGGATCTTTATTGAACACCGAAGCATGTGTAGCCAATGGACCACCGGATGCGCTCCACATGACCGCTTTTCGGCTGACATAGCGGTGCTTATCCCATCTACCGGAAGTACTGAGGTTGTATAGACCCCACCATGGCGAAGTGTCCGACAGAGAATATTTGCTAAACATGTTTTACACAATTCTAGTCGCCAGGGGAGGTGCGCGATCATGCAGATTCCTACTGAGTTAGTACCTATAAGCTTTAAATTAACTTTGCTAATAAAGGCTTAGTATGAAATACTCAAGCTATTAATTAAGATCTAGAAAACACAAATACCGTAAGCATTGGGCGTCGAGACCTCCTTTAACCCCGAGAAAAACTAGTGCTAAATGTGTTCCGAATCGTTTAACTTGTTACGCATATTGACGGCCCACATTTAGGCTTACTAGGTTACTTAGTGTACCCTTGTCCCAAGTAATTGCGCTGATAACTATTGTTAGAATAAGTTATACGAGCTCTGCTTTAGAATACAAGAAGTATCCCTGTATCTACTGGTTGTTAATAAGATTTATGATCGCTATTGTGATCAACAAGAATGGCCTAAACGGGACAATAACAAATAGCATAAGGACAATAATAATGGCTAGGATGAGTGGACAGGTTTTCGTTGCCTCTACCTAGAGTGTGATAGAGCGACTATATTTAAGAAGAGAAGTTAATTCGTACAACATTATTGTATACGTATGTTTTTGTCCTCACAATAGCATTTTTAACTACCTAATGTCCAATAGACATTCCTTGTTCCGAGATATGCGTCTTCTGCCGCAAGGTGTTTACTTAAGCACAGCAATACATCTACTACACTAATGCTTACAAAAGTAAGCAAGAAGATACTGCGAAAAGTAGATTTATAAAGTACTTTGACGGCACCGGCGCGAATGGACTAGGCACGGCTCAACGCTAAGACTTATGGTGCGAAATGGTAGCTTCTGACACAGCACTGGTTTGCAGAAGATTGAATAGTCACTGTCCAAAGCCTTGCATAGCGAATCTCACTGCAATTGTCCACAAATACATTGTCTCTTGTCCTTTCAGGATTCTCATTGCTGTTCCGGCTTAGTAGAGGAACTCAAAGAATACAAATAGTCTATAAAGTAATGGTGTATATAGCTCCTGAGTATCGCTATAGAGAAGGTGTTGGATGTTAAAGAAACCGTTTTAGAGAAAGACTAGGTTGAGATGCCCTAGGAATCAAGTGGCTAGAGAAAGAGATGGTGAGTTATTATTGAGGATGAGGCCGTCTAGTTGCTCCAATTCAACTTTTCCGGTAGCTTAGGTTTACAGTCTGCCCCCGACCCCGACCCATCTTTCCTTCGATGTATCCCATGGAAGAAGTTTGGAATGAGGCCTCCTTGTCTCTGCTGCCAAGCCCACTATTTTCCATTCTCGGCGTTGATATCACTACGAACCCGCAACTTCAAATGCCCATTACTTACTTCCCAAATGCATTCCCTCAAGGCGTAGAGAGTTCCAACAACAGGAAGCGGGCACGGATCTTCGACCACAATCCAATTTCACTATCTCAGTATGCCGGGCAACAAGAGTTACATATTTTCCCGCCAGTTTATCTACCTCTGTGAATGTACATAGGGTTGCCTTTCTGTGACCTATCTGCTTAAAGGGAGGATTTGAGAGGATTGTAAGAGATAAGAAGCCAGGCGCTGTTATCTTTTTAGCTATGTTCCCCTTTACCGTCCTAATCTGCTCGATGCTCCGTCTCTGCCATAAATGATATATTTATTCTGATTATGAGAGAGTTCGCAACTATGCCCTCAAGACTTCTTAGTAACTCCATTGGTAACCATATCTCTACTACTTTCTTTATCCCAAATGCACATCCAATTGCTATACCTTTGCGGATATGGAATACAATATAAGCATTATAAATAGTACTATTTGACATATTAAAAATCTAATAACTAGAAAAGGCACACTTATAACTTATAAGTCTCTATAATTGAGTAATTGCTCCTTTAGTTCGAAGCTAAGATACCGAAGATAAGCCTAGGGAACTTCCAAAAGGGAGTTTACTACTTCTACTAGGTCTAACCAATGGCAATAAAAACCAGACTAGAAATAGACTTAAGACCCTTTATTCTAAAGTATAACTATGAAAATTTCCATTTTGGATTATAGATTGCTATTAAAGCAGTAAACTAAAGGTATAGGCTTAAAATACTTATAGACACTTAAGGATAAACAATTAAATAAAAACTTAAAAATAGGCTGGATTTTTTATAAAAGTTAAACTTAGTACCCATTATTAGGCATTATAATTAAATATATATTGTAGAACATTAGTATTATAGAAACTAAGGCTGTATTATATAGTAAGAAGAATAGTATCTTTATCCATTTACTATATATGCTAACCCAATTCTATATTGTCCGCTTTAAAGAACCTATCTTTTAAAATAGCGTCCTAAGGTGAAGGCAAAGATGTACTCATTAGTTAAGCTATGAGCAATGTAAGGGATTAGATGGGAGAATGGATCTTAATGTATGGTGTTGCTCAAAGCTATTACCAAGCGCGGGGAGTTATTAAGAATAAGAGAGGGGTAGTCCTGGGTGCCTACAAGCGGGGTATACTTATTTGTATTCCACACCGCCAAAAACACGCTAATAAAGTGAACGTGTATACCCCCCGATTTCTACGTATACAATAGTCAACTCTACTAATTTTAGTTTAAACTGCTTCTAATTAACACTATAAAAAAGAGGGCATTTATAGTACTCTAAAACTTCTTTTTATTTTATCGTTAGAGGTCTAGTTATAGAGGAATCTATATTTAAAGTTATACTTAAAATAACTATATTTAGAGGGGTTTAAAGGGGTATGTGTAAATAGTTGCTACGCCCTATAAATATAGGTGCCTTTAGTAAAATTACTAAAGTTACCCTTCCTTAATTTTAATTAGATTATTTGAAATTATACTTCTAACGTAAATTCCTCTATAACTAGACCTTTAACGATAAAATAAGTATATCTATTAAATAGCTAGAATTAACACTATTCTTCTTATATATATATTGATTAAATTAAATAAGTAATTATAGTACTATAGCTGAATATAGTATAAAAATAAATAGATATTATTAAAATTTATACTACTTATCTATATTATACAATAACTACTAGTCTAATTTAATTAAGATGTATATAAGAAGAATAGTATTAATTCTAGCTATTTAATAAATATACTTATTTTATTATTAGAGGTCTGGTTGTAGAGGAATATACAATATACTCGTTGAATGACAACATGCACACAATTTGGCGGGGGACACACATATCCGCTTCACTAGCGCGTTTTTGGCGGTGTGGAATGCAAATAAGTGTACTCACTTTTCCCGATGCGGCTTATTACATGCCACTAGGCGTGCAGGCAGACCAGCCGATAGGAAAAGGTGCGTATGGCATTGTGGTACTGTGGGTGACATCCATTGGAGCAAGGAAAAGGAACGGTGAACAGCTACCGCCTCTATTGCATATGGCGTCACGTCATACACGTCACAAACTCGTTGTCCGGCTCTGAATCTCTGCTGCGTTTGGCACGAGGCTCGCCAGGACGCATCAAATATCATGCTCGAATGCGATTCGGCTTGCGATTCGGCTTGCGATTATGTTGACATGTTGACAAGTAAGCAGGGCTATCCAAACTCCGAAATATCCCCTTCCCCCGGACCTCGCTCAGTAGCCCTTCAGATCAAATTTTGCTTGCTTCCCTTCCCAGCGGAGGCGGAGATGGCCATTCTGCTCTTCATCAAATATGAATCGCATTTCTGGATACGCTGAGCACTTGTCAGCCGTGGCCCTCACGTAACACTCTGGGACACTTACACGGGCCCTCAGGGCAACCGCTTGTATGGAAGCTGTTGCTTGCCACCCCTACTCTTTGCGTCACGTTCCGATAAGGAATAAAAATATCAGCGAAGTACCAAAAGTAGTAACGCCCCTCCTCTCTTAGTCTCAATGAGTGGGTGTAGAAAGTGTGCCGCAAAATATGTCTGCCCGATGCGCCAGCTTCTATGCTGGCGTCAATACTGGGGAAGCGAGTGTGGCCTTCCAAGGCTTTGTCACAAATTCCTCTTGGTTGTATCTTGCATAGCTGAACCTCCAGGGTTATATAACCCTCTTTTGAGAGATGGCTGAAGGCTTGGGCATCTAAATCCAATTGTACGGCGGTTGCTCGCATTTCGCTACCAATGGCCACTGTAGGCTTAGGATCCACCATCTCGAACAGTTGAGCATATGGCATCTCGTTTGTCGGAGGCCGAGTTTCAGGCAATAATGTCTCCATGTCTGTGGTTTGAGACCAAATCCCAGCAGCAAATATTTCTGGCGGCGGTGGATCGGAAGGAATTGTTCTGCCCAAGTCAAACGGCTGATTGGATGACTTGTTCAACCCATAGCTGAAGTAGGTTTTGTCTACGGCCTCTGTACATTCCGGTTGCACATCTGCTGTGATATTAAGACCACGAGCTTCACTCGTATTGAAAGTATCAGAACCCAACGTCTGTGTTTCGATACTGTTTCCCTTGTAGGCAGCAGACGAGGATGCTTTTGGACATGGGTCCACTATCAGCGCAGGACTGATCTCTTTGCGTGGAATGGTTATAATTGCGTCGGGACCATTGGATTTGTTCCTCTTCCGACAAGCTTGAGTTGCGCTGTTCTCCTTGTCGTCGCTGTTTGAGTAGAGCATAGAGCACGGCCGCTTGAATGGAATCGGGAACTGTTCTTGGGCAGGAACTGTAATGGTATGATTGTGTCAGTTTCAGTAACTCATTGGACTGGAAAGCTTTTTGCGCATGTGAGAGGGAGGCTCAACGGTTGGAGGAAGTGTCCGACTGATCGTCACGGTGGCGGAGCTCGAGCAGAGGGTGAGAAACGTCGACACCGACATTGCAGGCACTAAGTGCCTTGCGTATATCGGAAAAGGTCGACTCTCTATGCAAGCTTTCTCCTGTATTCAGGCCCAAAATGTCTCCCATGACTTGCAGGATTGAATTGATATAGTCGTCGTTGGAAATGTCTCCTAAAAGGAAGAGTGCTTAGATCTTGTGCGTTTCCCTCAAGCTTTTCTTGGCTTGCTAGATGAGTGGCTCTTTCTGATGACAACTAAGGTATATCGGGATCTGGGACTGTGTAGATATTAGACACACGTAAAATACGGCACAATATTTTTCTTCTCTTTCTTTCAGGAATGAACAAAGCGGATGTCCGGAGTTATAGGCCATGTACCGGCGAACAACAACACACAGGCGATATGAAAGCATGGGCATGGGAGTGTCACACATTGCGGAGCAGGGGAAATGTCTTTGTAACTACGAGATGAAGGTGTGAGGGCGTGGGTCTAGGAGGATCTGTGTGATCGGGGACACGAAAACGTGGACTCGGGACCACAGAAACGCGGGCCTGGGGACATGAAAACATGGGCCTGGGGACATGAAAACATGGGCCTGGGGACATGAAAACATGGGCCGGAGATTGGAGAAACATGTCCGTGTGACATGATAAGCAGAGATGCATGTGGCTAGAGCCACAAGATCATAGGCTTAGGACCATGCATCCGTGGGCCAGGGGGGAATGAGTTCATGGACCTGGGCATATGAAAACGCGTGCCTCCGACCATGAACTTGTTTATCCCCTGCTCAAGGGAAGTGGCCACTGGGACCTGGCTTCTCATCCTGGTGTTCTCATCAAGCAGGCGGCAGTAGATCAAACTGAACAGGAGACATTTCAGGGAGTAGAGTGTTGTCCTGTGGAGACTCTGTCGAGATTGCCATCCTCTTGGCCGCTGTGCAATGCCTTCCAGACCAGAGTTTAGATTAACCATCACTCGTACATTCACAGCTTTTCGTTGCTTCTTTCTCGCCGTCTCTCTGTGACACCACAAGCCTCTCTGAACGTCAGATCACAGCAGTCTGTTACAAAATGACATTCAGGACATCTTTGAACATTCTCCTGGATCTAGGAGATGGTCAATCATCCATCAAGAAGACTATTGAAATTACAAGGAGTGAGAAACGCAGCAAAAACATACGTGGAACTTTGGGAAAATCTCACACCGTCATGACCAAGACTACCATATCCGCAGACCAGTCCTGCGTGCATACGTCAGGATGGACGTCGTGGTAAGCGGAGTTCCCCCTTCCATTGAGACGGCGCTGACGGGAACTTTCCTAGCCTCAAGCAACGCTCTCTCCGTGCTCGCGTTATGACTGGCTATCGCAAGCACCTGCAGATAGCGAGGATATGAGTGGATCGTGGCATCAATCTTAGAGATCGGTAGCAGTCGGGGAGGGATTTATCTGGATTGGAAACAATTGAAGACATACAACGGCCCCAATCAATCGTTCTAAGATTCATATTGCTCGTTGCACAGCGTGAAAGGACGACTAATCCAACCTATAATGATCGCTTGCTACCATGCTCGTCTCTTTCAGACTATAAATATTAAGTGTCCCGAAAAGATCAGTGAAGGCCGAGTGTTCCTGACCAACGGGGAACGGCGTCTTCTCCACCAAATTCGTCTGTGCCGCCTGGGTTGATTCCCAGCTGTGACCTCTGCTCCACGAAGACAGTGGCTCCTGACGCGAATTTTCCGAGATCACCTGTGTAACCTGCTCGTGGATATGTTGCGGCAGTTGGTGGCCTGCAGTGCGGTCTCGTCTTCGACGGCATGTCAGCATCAACGGAATGGTGTGGTCATTGCGAAGGGTGGGAGTGCGCACGAGTGAATTGCCTGATGCTGATGGTGCCCTGCGCCCGTTGGCGCTAGATACCATGGTTGGTCAGACTCTGTTTCGGGCGCAGGCGTCGAATACTGGCCCGGCATGGGCCCCAAAGATGGACCAACTTGGTGTGACTTGGAGGGGGGAATCAAGGCTGCCGCGTCCTGGTTGCCCACACCTTGGGCAGAGCGGGCACGATTGTTCGGTCTGTTTAATCCAGGATTCCACGCGCTCCCGCCAGAACTCGGGCCCATTTGAACCAGGAGGCCAGTGAAAGTCCTGAGAAAGGCTCAAATTTGTGCAAGACACCTTCTCAGCTGGTCCATAAAGACGAGAAGCATCAACAGCCTGGTCAAGGTCCAGAAAAATTGTTTCGGGACGAGGTGTCATTGGTGAACGCCGGCGAAGGCTATCAGAGGGACTGTGAAATTGGTGAGGGTTTATCATGCCTTCTGGCCAGTATTTGAACCGATGATGACGGGCCTGAAAGTGCAACTTTGCCCTGATATGATCTGCGGCTGTGCCCATCCTTATATATCCCGAGCAGTGATAAGTTAGGAGAGATTTCAGATGTACATCGCCACGGGCGCTGGTACCCGGCCGGTCCACCCATGCCCACGAAGTAGTGGGCAGGGGGTAGCCATTCTCCAGCACACATATGTACATACATACCCGAGAACCTTACATGAAAATTGCTTGCCAATCACGTGGACTGGATGGGGGAATGAAAGCACTTTCTCATGCAAGGTTTGGCTGGGATGTCCCTTCGTCGATGGTCAGGCTCTGTTACTTCTCTCACTGAAAATGGCGTCGCCCACTGTGGTCTCCCATCAAAAATGGGGCAACCTAGAGGACATATTGCTAACTCTCTCCCCTCCCTACCTCATTCAATCCACCCTATACAGTTGCAACCATTGCGAGAAGATCGAAATATCCGTTTTAACCTTCATATTGAGAGATTGCACATTCATGGAATGTACTTCTGCATTATGGCTATGCTGTGTATGCTCCGATATTGATTAGGTTCCGGATTGCATCTATAAGTTGTATACAAAGACTTTCGATTCTGGTCAATGGATTAATCAAGGGTACATAAACACCCTTGCACCAAAAGATTTTCTTCATTACTAATGACACAGACACATCCGCCGCAATGCGCCTACAGCAGACACTGACAGCTGAATAGAGGCAGAATACAACCAGGACAAGGGAGATTGACGCACAGCCCAAAGGGTAGTCAGCTGTGTCCAGACTAGTAGCTGTTTATTCAAGATAGGTGTGGACAAACAGTTTGAAAAACTTGTTAAGCAAATCTCGCAATATTGCAATTAGGCTATCCCGATAGAGGATTGTAGGCAGCGGCTATTCAGACTCAGCTAATTCCTTGCACGCATAACAGACCAGAAACGTCAAGACATGGCAAAGATGTGTTAGCGAATCCGATTCCTATTGGTCTATATTAATATTGTTAGGCGAAAGCACTCCGAGTCTATCAGCACGCCTTTCATAGATATTGATAATTCAAAGTACCAGCGGAACCTAGAGGACTCTGTGAAAATGCTAAATCAAATTGTTGGAGGATTGGTTCTGCATCTTGGAGTGTACACCCTTGTTGTATATTCTGCACTTAATGGTGAGTATATTGGGCAATGCGCCTGTCAAACGGTCATTATGCTAATTGAGATAGACTCCGGCTTGTCTCCTTCCAAGATAGGACAGAGGAGCGCGGAAAGAAAACAGAAAGTTATCAAAGTCATTATTGAACAACTTTTAGACATTGAATTCCATGTTAAGGTTGACCAGCACTGGTTCAACCCAGCATTATTGGAAAATAAGTAGTATAATAATATAAATGTTTATTTATTTAACTTTAACAAGGGGGTGTGGCGCAACGGCTAGCGCATCTGATTCCAGTGTTGGAAACTCCAGAAGGCTACCCGTTCGAATATTTTTATATATAATAGTTATTTTTAAAAGCTTTAAAAAAGTTAATTTAAAGAGTTTTATTAGATTTATATATTTATTAAGTTAGCTTATTAATAAGTATATAATAGAAAGTTTTAATATTTTTTATAAAAATATATATATAAGTTTAAAGCACATAGGGGGTGGTAAAGTGCTGTGAAACTAGGCTCTAATAGTCTATACAACAGCTTAATTAGTTTTGGGTGTGCATCCTCCATTTTGGGGCGTGTAAATCTGGGTTAGTATAAATCAAGGAACTTCCAGGTCTGAAATCTAAGAAAAGGCTTTAAAGAGAAAAGCTACTAGGGGGATCTGCAGCAGGATTCCAACACAATTTTATTAGAGAGGAGCCAAGTCCATAACTCCAGCAGATGGAGTATTGAGTGTGAACCATCTTCTTGTAAAATCAAAATAGTCTGAATTCAACAAATGGGGGTGTGGCGCAACGGCTAGCGCGTCTGATTCCAGTTCTGGAGTATCCAGAAGGCTGTCCGTTCAAATCGGACCATCCTCACAAGATTATTTTATTTTTTAATCTTTTTTTATGTACTTAAAATAAAGTTTAGCTTATGTATTGCTTATTTCTGTGTAAACCTATATGGCTGTCTAATCTACTTGGTAGATTATAGATTTAGAGACTGGATATTCGCGCCCAAATAAATGGATGCTGCGCCCAAAATGGTGACTAAGCAGCACTGCAGCCAATCAGAGGCCTCCATTAAACAAGATTCACCACCCATTTACGGTGCTTTTTACAGCCTCAAACTCGCCGCCTGCACAACTTCCTCTGCCCACAACCTCCAACCCCCCGACGACAATATCTTTAGCGACGACGAGCTCGCTAGTGACGTCTTCAGTGACGATAGAGGCCAGAAGGAGACCCAGGACGAGATCATGATGGCTGGGCCGCTGTGAGGGCACGATAGTGGCTTCCACGGCGCGCCAAGCCGTGGAGGGCAGAAGCAGTCGTGGAGGGCAGAAGCAATCGTGGAGGGCAGAAGCAGCCGTGGAGGGCAGTTAAGCACTGCAGTGGGCAGTTAAACACTGCAGTGGGCAACTCAGCACTGCAAAAACGGTAATATCGTGCCGTGGAGTGCGTGTTGATATGGGATGTTAACGCCTGAAGTCATGTTATAAATTTGTATGTAAACGCCATAGTGTAAATAAACACATGCACAGGGGGCTGCATGCTTAGTCACCTTTTTAGGCGCGAATATCCGGTCTCTAAATTTAAAGTAAAGTTTAATATAAAGTGTTAATTATATACTAGGCTAAGTGTAGCATAGTGGCTAGCAATTGTGGGTAGCTAGTAGAGTTGTGAAAATATAAAAAAATATAAAACATAAATATAAATATAAATATAAATATATAAATTTTTAAAAATATAAATATAAATATAAATATATTTTAGGGTTATATTTTAAAAGATAACCCTATCTAAAATAGCTAAAGATTTAAAAGATTTTTAAGACTTTAAAATATACTAATTAGGTTTTTAATAGCTTAAATATTAAAGGAAAAAGTTTAAATATTTAAGCTTTTTTCCCCTTAGCTATTAGTATTTTGATTTTCCTTAATATATAAGTTATTAAAAACCTAATTGTTATATTTTAAAGCTATTAAATTCCTTTAAATTTTAAACTATTTAAAATAGGGTTATTTTTATAATGTAACTCTAAAATGTATTTATATTTATATTTATATTTTTGTATTTATAAATAAAGAATAAAATTCCAAAATATAAAATACTTATCACAACTCTAGTAGCTAGGCACTACATATAGATAGCCTATAGACTTAGTATAGATTATAAAGCGTATAGCTTTTAAGCCCTTATAGCTATTAAAGGGATTCTTTTATTATCTTTTCTTTTCTTAGCTAAATAAGGTTTAATTTAAAAGTTTACACTTTTAAGCAATGGGATAAACCTTGTATCTATTATAATAAAAGTATAAAGTGGCTGTAAGGAAAGTTCCTCACAGGAAGTATACTTTATATTATTATAAGAGTGCGTAAGTAGAAAGATATAGGTGTAAAGTAAATTAGCTATAGCGGGGTTCAAACCTACAACCTTATAACTGTAGTGTTTAACTCTAATCTACTGCCTAGCCTATTTAGTAGCTAGTTTAGAATTAGTAAGAAGTTAAAATAAGGTGGCTGTAAAGTTTTATTAATTTATAATTATAATTTTTTAATTAAAAGAAAAAGGAAGTAATAAAATAGTTTATATCCCTTCTATAATAAAAGAAATTAGGTGTTAGTGTGACTCGAACTTGTGACCTTCTATAATAAGCATAATATAAAGAATAATAGGTCTTGCATAGACAATATCATCTGATCAATAGACCACTTAGCAACAACTGGGGGGCTGGCGCAACGGCTAGCGCATCTGATTCCAGTTCTGGAACATCCAGAAGGTTGTGCGTTCAAGTACGAAAACACCTAACCTCTGATATAATCTTGCAATTTACTAACGTAATTACTAGATCGCACGTCCCTCATATTCTTTTTATGATTTTTTATTAGTCTTAAATTTTTATATTTAGCAATTAGAAGAGATTAAGGATAGATTCTCTCCTTCTCAATCACTTTTTAGATTTAGGTATAAGTACCTTTAGAGTGATAATATTTTACTTAAACTAAGTCTAGCCCAAGCTAGTTAATAGCTACAATATCTTTCTATATCCTTTATTATTAATACAAGGCACTACTTCCAGCCCTTTTAGCTATAGACTTTAATGGCAAGGGTTAAAACTATAAAATATTAGGCCTATGTTAGTTAAGTTATTACTGGTAGCTGTGATGTGGTCTGCATGCTGTGTGACTGATGTGGGTACTGGAGTTTTAATTATCCTGACAACATTTGATATGTATCTTGTGGCTTCCAAATGTAAGCTTAGTGCGGTGGACTATGGGTACATTTCCAGAGGCGCATAAGTCTCCCAGGTAGATGGTGGCCAAGAACAAAAGATGTGTTCCCAGGGCATCTCGCTCTCCTTGGTGCACAGGTTGTAGAACTGGTATGGGTTGAACACCTCCGGGTCTAGGTAGTGCGCCGGGTTGTGCAGGACTGCGAGGCTATCGTCAGGCATGAGAACAGAGATATTCATTATAGCACATCAGGAACCCATTCGCACAATCAATCCTGGACAGAGAGCCGGAAAGGGCAACTGAAGTCCCACATCGCGAGAATCACAGCTGTGGCCAAATGGGATTGTTGTAGTCAATCTGTGGATCAATCATTGGTGTCTTTTGGCGGAGCGATATAATTTGGCATGCAGTCAGGTACCTCCAAGAGGCCCCATGTGCACCCATTGGGGAGAATCCGGAGGGAAAACACCCAGTTGTTTTGATAGTGCCTTTTTTGAATAAAAAAAAAGGTCTTGTTCTCTTTGTTGAACTCGAACCTATGTAGCGGACACCTGATCCCAAATTACTCTTAACTAACCGTTCTTGGAGACGTCCACCTTCCCGGGCCTTTTGTGGTTGGCTTGCATTGCCAAATCATGCCATGGCGACTGTTAAAGCCCTGGCATTTATTGTCTCCGTATTTTCAAGCGGAACATTTCTCTCATGATTTTATTCCAAACATGCCGAAAACCGCGTGGAGATATAGAGCAGTCCTGTGGGCCACTGCTGAGAGAGGGACAGCAAGGACTCTGACCTCGGAAGCACACACATCAAATAATTAGGCCAGCTTTCCAGGCAAAGGCTTGATTTCCACTGTTCAAGTATTCCTCTTAGATCGAAGACTGTGGGTTTTGGAATTCCAGCGACGGCAGACAGACCGAGTGACCCAAGTCCATTCAAATTCGCCGGCCGAGCCTGAGACACGATGGATATCAAGGAGGGACCCGGAGACGGCCATCGCGCACAGTTGAGCCACTCAACATCAATGTGATGTGTGACCAAGTGCACATGCATCAGATATGAGTCTCTCATAGCGCTGCAGGCAAAGCCTTGATGCAAAGGCACAAGTCATCAAGGGACTCAACACCTTCCGAGACGGCTCTGCTTGCAATGCTCACCTGGAAGAGCCTGGCTCCCGATGAAATGATTTTCAGGCCGTTTCCCTCCTTTTGCCGCAGCTCCCCCAGAATGGCACAGCCTGCCAACGCGGTTCGTTCTTGTCGTTCCTTCCCATTCTGTGAGGAAAGAGCGCGCGTCTGCCTGCGCTGGGCCAGGTGCGTGCCTTCCTCACGGAGGAGGAAGGAACGCATCTGCTGCCGCACCCCAAAACTTTGCGAGTCGAAGGGCAGTGTTCCGGCCTGATTCCTCTCCTCTTCAGCGCCGCGTCACCACTGTCAAGATCACATTTTCTGAGCATTCTGGCTCTACACTTTTCATTGACCCCTTAATCTTGACAATATCCTCTCTATCGACAACCCAACATGGCCCCCGCGCAGTCTGTTGAGGTTGTGAGCGAAGATGACCTTCAGGTCATGCAGGAGGAGGCATTGGCCTCCTACGTTTCAGAATGGCTGCAGGATCTCCTGGCGGAGGGCAAGTCTCTTCGCCCTGAGGATTCTCGCAGACTTCGGAACGAGTTCATCGACGAAAAGCTCGATGAAATATTCGAAGTCCTGCCGCAACCTCTGCGGGAGAGCGATGACCTGTTGGGCACTCGCGTGTCTTACCTGATCAACGACCTCCTCAAGACGGAAGCGGAGGGCAAGGTGGAGGTAGACTCAGGTCTTCCTGTCCACCGACGGATCTGGGACGCGATGCTCGCGAAGGCACGACTCCATAGGAGCGGAGCCAAGGAGTGTCGCTTCCAGTCCATCATTGACAACCATGGGGGCGAAAAGCTCTTCGCCCTGATGGAAAAGAGCACCGACGACTTCATCTGGAAGAACTGTGTGGTCGATGGCAAGGCCCTCGATCCCGAGTTTCTTCACGGCATGAAGGAAGACTGCCAGTACCAACGAGCAGGCTGGTACCTCATCTTCATGTGGGATGATGAGCGTCAAGTCTGGGAGTGGTACCGGGTCTACGTCGGCCAAGCTGGAGCCGGTGAGAGTTCACGGACTACTATCCAGGTCCGTAGCAACCAACACCGATCCAGGTCCAAAAACGTGGACTACACTCAACTCGTCTACCGCGCCTGGCGGGCGTTCGAGGAGACAGTTGACGAGGACAAGATGAGGAAGGTGAAGATCTTCAAGTTGGGCTTCGCTCCGGATCAGGATGTATTTCCCGATCCTGGTGAACGCGACTTGTTTATGAGCCTTGGGGAGATGTACTTCTCTCTCATCTTTCGCGGTCTTCAGGTCCATGACCTGATCAAGTGGCTGCCCGAGGGAATTGTGGCGGGCGCTTCGGACTTGACCCCGGTCGGTCTGAATGTCGCTCTGCCCCTTTCTCAAGGGCAAAAACTTGAGTCAAGCATGGCGTTTGGCAAACTTGCCAATTCGCCTGACCCCCAGGTTCGAGAGTACGCGAGAGCTACTCTCAGGAAGAACCTGCAAAAGGTGTATGACAGCAATTTTGCTAGCATCACCGCAACCCTGCGCAAGACGTCTGCCTGGGCCGAGTCGAACATCTTTCGGGATGGTGCGACTGGCCAAACCGTTCAGGTCAGGTGCATCACATGCGGTTGGGTCAAGGTCGACGACACTCCGCGCTATATCGTGCGGACTGGCCAGTACCTCTCACGTGTCAGCGGTTGTGGAAATTGTCCTCTGTCAAAGAGTGACAAGGACTGCAAGCGCTCGACCTGCAGGAAAACGTTCTTCCCGACAGATGGAAATCTGCCTTCGGAGCGAGCGGCTTTGGTTTATCGACGACTTGGCAAGGCGGGATGGCCTGAGTACTACAAAGGTGTACGTGCTCACGCCCCTGCCAACCGGAGGGGAGAGTGATGGTTGTGTGATGAACCTCGTCTGAGCCTGGGTCTGAGTGTTGGGTAAGCCCTTTCAGGCTGAACCCTTCGCTTGCTCCTGGTGCCTGTTCGTGTGCGAAGCATGTGTCATCGCTCCTCTTGGTCGTCGGTAAGTTTTGATACCATGTACTTTTGCTTCTTTTTGGTACTTTGGGCGGGGCATTGGGTCCTTGGGTTCGAGTCCCTACAAGAGAATGTCCTGCTTGCAAGGCACCTCTGGTAGAAAAATGGACGAGTAAATGGGTTGATCAGTCCACACAAGAGAATGTCCTGCTTGCAAGACACCTCTGCCTTGGGTTGATCAGATGTATTCTAGCTTGACAGAGCCGGGAAAGAGGATGGCAGCTGTGGCTCGGTTTCCTTGTGGAGGAGTGGAGTGTTGGGCTCAGCTGGCATTGGAGTTGATCCCAGTCGATAATATTCTTGCACCCCCGGAGGTTCGTCCAGGAATGTGTCGGGGGCGGGGAAGGTGGACTTTTCCCAAACTCTCATCTAGGACAAGGCAACCCGCGGCACGGACTCGGGCAGCAAGAAACGGATCATGAAGGCCGCCAACAACAACATCGCCGTCGACGGCGTCGGCTTCCAGTAGTGTATTGATACATATCGGACTCGACAGCGTCTCCTTTCCCAGGACGTCCAGAACGCTCTTCAACAGCGACAGGCTCAGAGGCGCCAAGAATTGCGGCTCGCCGGAGGCAGCGGTCCGCCGCACCGGTGTGCACGCTGCACTGGAGCTGTTCAGCACGGCCTAGCTCCGGCTGCGGGGGAACCCAAGTCCTATCTCCACCTAGGAGCCCATGCCCAGACTGTCGCAATCCCAGTGCCTACAGCATCACAAGAGGCAAATCCTCACCACCATCCTTGAGGATGTTTTTCGCACACGCCACAAAGTCGTCTTCTCTGCAGGAAGCAGCGGTTCGTTGACGCCACGCTGGTTCTGCCAGCGAGTGGTATCTGCTACAGTCAATGCCATCAGCAACAGCCGCGGTTTTGGACGTCACTCGCTACTGCCGGTCGAGATCAAATGTTGGACCACTGCTGACCCCTTCTCAATGCCCTTGGCAACCCAATGGCGCGTTCTATCACGCAATCCATCCTCGAAAACCCTCATTCATGACGACGACTTCCTCGTGCGACTTCCTCCAAGCCAGTACGACGACAAACGGGACGCCTTCGCCGGCCAAGTCTCGAGGGGGGGGGGGCGGGGAATCCAAAAAGACAGCCTCCTCGCAACGACAAACGGGACACCTTCACTGGGCACGTCTCGAAACACTCCTGAGAGCGTCAAGGAAGACCTCCAAGAAGGCCACAGCCTCCAAGAAGACCACAAGCTTCAAGCCATTCGGCGGCTGCTGACTGCTGAGCGACCCCACAAGACGACCTCTTAATCAGTCAAGGGACCCGGAGTTGGAAGTAGAGAGTGTTTTGGGAGCTTAGTGCTGCAGGGTTCTCCTCGAGCCGTCCACAACCCCAGCACCACATTGCTCCAGCTCGAAGTTCCAAACACCGGCATCGCTTGGAGTTATGTCTGGGAGCAGCAAGCACGAATTTGCGTCCCGGCCTGGGCCTTGGTATCTAGGTAGGCAAACAATGCCCCATAGGCTGGACCATTACTTCGTCCAAAGACAAATCAGGATCAAGTCAACAAAGGCCTCCCTCAGGACCAACACAGATTTCATCACTGGGAGGAGCTTACAACTCGGTCGGGGTTAAGATAGGTGATGTCAAGAAGACTGGAGAGACTTAGAGTGTGCCCTCTCGGCAACGCAACCCTCGCATTGCCTGATGTCGTCAAGCCTGACTCGAAATTGATTCATCTCAACCGAGAGGCTGAGAACCCACTTACCACTTTCAGGGGAAGCCTTTGCTCGGTGTCAGTAGCACATCAACCAGGGACTCGAAGCTGAGAATCGAGAGGGACCTGGGATCTCTACGCTGCATGGTTCCCTCAATTCGGCAACGACATCGGGTACCGCATTGCTCACATGCTCGAGCTTCCAACGAATTCATCGACCAGGAATGATCTCTTCGAAAGGCGAGCATGGATTTGTTCCCTGACCTGGGCCTTGCTAGGCAAACAATGCTCCCCGGGCTGGATCATTCCTGAACAGTATATCAGCACAGGCCAACCGTTCAAGGATGATATGGGATCAGGTCGGCAGCTATGTCTCTCTCGAGCAACTGCACTGCCTTAAAGACTGTGATGGCTTGAATCACTTCACGAATCATCTTCAAGGGACTTGAGTGCAAACGACGAAAGCAAAATTATCATTTGCCACAAAGTGGCCTGTCTCTGTCTCTGTCTCTGTCTCTGTCTCTGTCCTTGTCCTTGTTCTTGTCCTTGTCCTTGTCCTTGTCCCTAGGACGAGGTCATCTCCTCGTCCTCGCCGGGCAGGGGCACCCGACGCGCCTGCTCCAGGCGGGCCGCACCGCCAGGGTCCCGGCCGGCCCGGCCCAGCGCGGCAGCCTCGGCGGCGGCAGCCTCAGCCTCCTCGGCCTCAGCCTCGGCGGCCTTGGCCTCGGCGGCGGCAGCCTCGGCGGCAGCCTTGGCGGCGGCAGCCTTGGCCTTGGCGGCCTTGGCGGCGGCGGCCAGGCGGGCGTGCTCAAACCCCCGGAGGACGACGGGGTCGGCGGTGGCGGCAGGCGCGACCGGGGCAGGCGCAGGCGGGGCAGGGGCGGCCGGGCCAGGGGCAGGGGCGTCGGCGGCGGCGGCAGCGGCGACGCGGGCGCGCTTGCGGGCACGGTAGAGTGCCTTCTTCGACGTGCCTTGGAACTATATATATGCCTCCAGTCAGCTCAGCCACCTCCTTTGCTCAAAGCAGGAACAGGGACAATCTTACGGCAACGCCCGTAGTCTTCTTGCCGGCATCCTATTTGTATGTTAGTGATCCATCGTCATATCAGGCTCAAACTTCTAACACGTGTGGGCAGCTTACCTTCTTCTCGGCGGCCTCCTTCTCCTCCTCCTCGTCCTCCTCGGCCTCGGCCTCGGCTGCCTTCTTGAAAAATTTCAGTGACTGAGGGATCGTGATATGCACCAATGGGGTCTTACGCGCTTGTGGGCCGGGGGAGGGCCCGCGGCCGATGGCAGTGCTCTCCGAAGGAGAGCCATCTTCTCCTTCTTGGAGACCGGGATTATGGTCTCCTTATCACCTTCTTTAAAGGCTAATCGCTTATCAGTACAAAGTACCCAGGTACCCAGGTAGCTTTTATGCATTCGTGCAACTCTACTTACTGATTTGCTGCTGCTGCTGCTGCTGTGGCTGCGGCCGCGGCCGCGGAGGGGGCTTGGTGGCGGCGGGGGCAGCGGCAGCGGCAGCGGCAGGGGCGACGGGGGCGGCGGCAGCGGCGGCGGCAGGGGCGGCGGCAGCGGCAGCGGCGGTGGCGGCGTCCTTCTTGGGGGCCATCTTGGCTGATGTTCTGATCTTACACACCTAGTCAGTCCCTGCAACTGGACACACGCATATGGGGAAGTGAAGACTTACGTGGTGGTTTTTTTTTTGAAGAAAAAAAATAGTTCAGTCGAGAATCTACATACAGTTAGTCATTGCCCATCAATATCGGGAAGGTACTTGGGATATGCAGGGAGTTATAAGGAGCTGTGCTGTAAGGAGAGTTGCTGCAAAAGAGGTTCTGCAAGGAGAGGTGCTGTGAAGAGAGGTACTGCGAGGAGAGCTGCTGTGAAGGAGGGACTGCAGGAGTTTCCGCAAGGAGAGGTTCTGCGAGGAGAGCGGCTGTGAAGAGAGGTTCTGCAAGGAGAGGTGCTGTGGAGAGGTTGTGCGAGGAGACGTGCTGCAAAAGAGGTTCTGCAAGGAGAGGTGCTGTGGAGAGGCTGTGCGAGGAGAGGTGCGGCAAAAGAGGTTCTGCGAGGAGGAACCATGTGCTTGATCACAGATGTCAAGGAGCTGGCCGCCTGTCCGCTTGAAAAGGTTGACTTGCGAAGACGCGGCAGGACATGAGAATGTGCAAGGAGGTAGCAGGATGAGAACAGAATGCTGGCATGGCCACAGTCATGGGGGAAATGTCTGTGTTGGGCAGATAATTATACGTACAGAGGGGGTCTCGAGGCTGGAGAGAAAGAGAAGCTCGTCAAGATCCATCGACGAAAAAAAAGAGCTAAGTACCTAGGTACCCAGCCCAGCCTGGAGCTGCCATACTCCTTCCTTCCTTGCTCTAAGGTACTTGCTCCTTCCTTTTTTCTATGAAATACTCTACAGTCAGGGCCTTGGGGCTGAAATGCATACCAGAGCTTATCTTTTCAGCCCAACTGGCCTCAAAACTATTTGGAATCTGAATTGTCGCAACTCTTGATTTCATTCCCTTTTAGTTAGTTGCCTGATGTGAGGTCTGTTGCACGCAGTATGTACTTGGGTAGGCAGATTCTTGGAGCATCATATGATGCTGTGTGTCCTCGAACTCGTTCATTCCCATGTGAGCAGATGCGAGGTCTTCCCGGGCTAGGCTCCATTGTTATCGAGTTGATTGAACAGCACAGTTCCCTATCACTTGCTTGACCAAATAGTTTATGTTATGTTGAACCTTCTCCCTACTGTTCAAACAGACTTGAGTGTATTGGGTGGATGGCTGCCACGCACGGAGGCCAATTACCTGGTGATGCCCAGTGCCCGTTGTCTTCCTCTCTTTATTGAACTCGAACCTCTGCAGCACTGGCACTTCTTGCGTTATGAGCCAAGCCGCGGATCCAGTGTTACGATATCTGGTGCATTTCGCGTCAACCTCACAATAGTTGTTGGTTTTCCCCTTTTCGTTCTTTCAAAGCAAACAACTCTAAATTCAGCTGCTTGCTTCCCTCCAGGTTAAATCAGAATACCTGCTCCCAATGTCTTGTTACACGGACCACCAATCGCGGAGACCAATACATTGCCGCAAAACAAATCTGGTTTGAGCAATTAAGCCATTGTGCTTTCAGCATTGGCCTCATTACTACTTGGGATGATGTAGTGGGTTAGTTGTTATGTTGCACTTCCCTTCATGCATGTGTAAATCTAAAACGGGCGAATATGCTCAGTGCCGTGCTCACTTCCATCCTATTGCCATGCTTGTTTACTTTTTTAATTTTTATTTTGGAGTCTGAAGTCCTGTTCTTTATGCTACGTGCTCGCAATCTATGGAGGCCTGGCAGAGCAGGTACCCTGAATATGGACACCTCTGGTTTTGGGAGCCCGTTTTCACTGGTAATCTGGCCCGGGCCCTTTTGCTGGTGGTGTTCTTGAAGACCTATGAGCGAATATCTCTGATCAGCTTTTGTCGATGGAGGTAGTGAACGTCAGTTGACGTTATCCCGGGAGTTGAACGACGCTGAGTTTTCAATTGTCCACTATCCGAGGTCCCGGCCTTTGGTTCAAAAGAAAGATTGTGAGCGAGTCTGATCAGAATGGTCTGATGGAAGCCACGGGGGAGGCTTAAGCTGTTTCACCAAGGTGAGGAAAATAAAATCCACGGAACTTGGCTAGGTCTGATGAGTCAACGAGACTTGCCAAGAGGCCCAGCAAGTGCTGCTTCTGGAAGTCCCGTTGATGGTTGGATACCATAGGGTAAGACTCGGCTCTCTTATCCTCGAACATTTACGGGAGCTATTCTTGACGCCGACCTTGAGCAAAGCCTGTGAAAAAGGCTAAGTGTGATGGGGTTGACGATAGATTGCGATCTCGGAGGTTTGTTCCACAGGATGAGAAAGGTGATGATCCAGCAGCAACCGGGCTATCTGCCGGTTAGAGTATATTCTGATCACCTCAGTTTCCGTATGAAGACGATTAAAGAAAGTTACGGGTGCTGATGGATCTGATGAGAAAGGGAGAGGGCAGACACCGAGAAAGTAAAGCATCCTCGGACTACTTGATCAACATACCTTGGGACCTAGTAATGATATCTAAGGTATATGGCATTGGAAGGGTACTAAGGGAAAGAGGCGTTCATCGATGATCAGATATGATGAGGGAGAGGAAGATGGTTGAACAAGAGTACAAGGAGCGACATCGCAGGGTGGGTGGAAGATATAAAAAAACTCACCGCCATCCACTCCCCCCTTCTTCAACAAGGGAAGCTAACCCACCTGCATCAGATCAGATGCTCGGCAAACTTCACAACGTCTCACTCAAGGAACTTTTTCCAGACGTCCAAGACCCGCCGCATTCCTCACCAGATTCATCCGTACAAGACGAGCACTATCAAGATTGGACGTCAGCCTCACCATACCCTGTTCAACCGACGGCTACGTGGGACCCTAACGATGAGTCTCTGTCCGATCACTCGGACGACAACCTTGCCGAACGCGAGAGGCCAACAACGAGGAGTCAAGCTCATAAAAATCGTTTGCAGCAACAAGCCAACGCTGATTCCTGGTATATTGATCTGCCTGTTGTTCGTGCAGACGACCCACAGCTGCCATATTATCAGGCACATCCACAGATACGATGATTATAGCTTCGGTTTCTGCCCGCCCGCGGGTGGGGTCCAAACAGTATACTGCGAATTCTCCTTTGTCTCCATTCTGGTTAATTGCATTCATTCTTTATTCACTTGACCAGAAACGTGTACGTGCCGTGAAAATTCAACGATTGATTTAGGGAGGAGTTTTTGCTGCTTTACATCAAATTCCTTTTTGGCCTGCATCCCAACTGCCTTGCTATGACCATACCCCAGACCTAAATCCGTCACACATCACTCCCAGGGCCGGCTTCGCCCTGCCCACCTCTGGAGGCGACAGATTCGAAGAGCTCAGACTCAGATTCCTTGTAACCGAACATCTCATCCTTCTGGTCAGGACCCAGAGGATTGCGGCGGGAATGACTAGATGCCAAAGGACGAGCAATTTGCTTGCCCTTTCCCTTTAGGTCGCGAGACTCATCATCTAAGCTGCTCGTAGCAGTCTCGAGTGGGGAACGCTAGCGGAAAGGGACTTAAAGCTCACGAGGGAGTCCTCACGAGAACGGCGGAGATCAGAACGCTGATTCATCAACTTGGCAAAAACAGTATTATGGGTGGACTTGCCTCCCTGCTTACTGGATGAACCCTCGCCAGATAGCATAGTAAAGGCCGCAAGAGTTGAGAAGTTTGTTTTAAGCAGTCTAATCAGAAGTGATCAGAGAAGTATATTATGAGAAGAAAGACGGGCCGCTCTCAAATAAGAAATTTATTATAAGAATATTTGTTTAATACGAATTATTTTACTTTTTAACTTTTTATTTAAGAAATAAATTAATTATATAATATATAAGTATCTCTGTAGTACTTAGTACTATAACTGTTATAATATGCTAGTTAAAGTCTGAGGGTAGATGTTTCTAGTCTCTTTATCCTAAAGATAAGGACCTTGGTAATAGGGAGCTTGGATTATCTGACACCTGATCTCAACCTTGTGCAAAGCACATGTCATTGCTCCTCTTGGTCGTCGGTAAGTATTCCTATGTGCTTTTTCTTTTTTGATATTTTGGTTGGGGCATTGCCCTTGGGTTCCAGCCCCTACAAGAGAATGTTCTGCTTGCAAGGCACCTCTGGTAGAAACATGGGCAAAAGCATTGGTTGTCAGATGTACTTTAGCTTGACACAAGGTGGGAAGTTCATGGGAGCTTCAAGTTTAGGTCAGTTTCCCTGGGGCATCGGGTCGTCTTGCAGGAATGCGTGGGGTCAATTCCGGGGGATATTCGCTCCTGTACAAGGCCCAGGCCGGGACGCAAATTCGTGCGTTAGTGAACGGACAACCTTCCGGATGCTCCAGAACTGGAATCAGATGCGCTAACTGTTTGGGCACGTCCCCGGATGATGACTAAGATTCCCTCCTTCAAGTATAT
The DNA here is from genome assembly GCA_038088545.1 of Diaporthe humulicola. Taxonomy (NCBI): domain Eukaryota; kingdom Fungi; phylum Ascomycota; class Sordariomycetes; order Diaporthales; family Diaporthaceae; genus Diaporthe; species Diaporthe humulicola. Next base: position 510,161 of record JBBWSL010000017.1, read on the forward strand.
ATTGTAAGCTAAGGCCTGTCCCCTTCCTTTTCCCCTCCCGCGTGAAGTCCACCGTCTCTGTTCTACGCTCATGGTACAACATGGAATCACCTATACTATTACCATAATACAGCTACATACTTGAAAAACACGCTTTGCTATTATAACCTTACTGTAGCTTACTTATCTTTACCTATTTATCCTACAGTAGCTTATCGCATGGGAGACTTTCTCCCATCAGGGCTTTCCACGGGAGGTTGTCTCATTTGAGGTTTTCAAATGGGAGGTTTTTATGTTGGAGGTTGTCTGTAGGTGGGTTTTCTATAAGTGGCTGAGCAGTCAGTACTTTAACAGCGGTCACCTACATGTGTGCTATGGTCGCATAGGAGTCACCCGAGTAAAGCTCATCCCAATAAAGGCAACTTTGCTGAATAACCGAGTTGGGAGGCTGGCTAGGTATTTCTCGCTGTAGTGAGTACCTAGAATATAGGCGCTAACTCTGGGATGCGGTTTCAGCAGACCAAGGGCCACTTACACGTGTCTGAGCCAGGGACTAAGCTTCCCGGGCCAAGGTCTGGACCAATTTGGACATGCCCAGACAAGGGGCGCTGGAAGGGAGCAGGGCAGCTTGAGCTTCACTCAAGGTTTCGGGGGCCAAACTCGAGAGCTAATAATGCCTGCATGCATCGCTTTTCCCTCCCTCACACCGCAACGACAGCCGGGAACCACTCACCCTTTCACCCATATCCACCCCTCCAAGCCAAGTACCTGCCGCTATCGATCGGGTGGGGGAACTTGGCCTTTTCTCGCGCTGCAGTGTAATCCGTTCTCACATGTCTCGGAATCTACCACCACAAACACAGCCTTTCGCGTGCACACGCTTCATGCTCATACATGCGGATAGACGGTGAAGGGGCAGCACCTTTATGGCACCATGCAGCAGACTCCCCGACCCGATTTGCTCCAATGCGCGCACGCGCATGGCTGTGCTTCTGCATTGTACATGCAGGCATCGGAAGGCTCTGCCGTCGCGTCTGGCTACCCGTGCAGGGGAGCCTTGGTGACGACGGAAGGGAGAAGACGGGTTCCCTCTCGGCAGGGACCAGAAGTGGGCTGATGACAGTGAGGGCCTTGCTGCTCGGCTGGTTTGAGCTCTGTAGCTTGTTTGTCTGATGAACCTGGGACCCGGGACTCGGGACCTAGGAAGATTGCCTGGTTCACTGAGGATAGGTAACTTGTCCCTGTAAACACGGACGTAACGGGCTTGCTAATATTTGAACATTCAAATAACAGTTACTTGAAAATCTGCGAGTCTATTGGGCTAGGCGCGCTGGCGATGGCTGGTGTACAACCAAACATCCTTAGTGATGAGCCACTGCGACGGCTCTTTCTCGAGCATTCGGCATCTCCGGGCCGAGTAGCTACAAGTGACGGTGGCAATCTGGTCATAAATCCCGACCATATACTTACGCCACGCCGAGCGACCTGTCATGACGTTGATAGTTCAAGTGAGACTGGATTAAGCTGCACAAGTGGTATCAGGGCACCATGTTCGGACCCTGATCACAAGAGACAAGGGATGGTATGCGCGGAGACGGACAAGACACCCAACAAGTCTGGTAGTGATTGGGCCAATCCGTCAAATGGAGAGTCATGTCCTATGCTGGACAGCAACCCAGATTCTAAAGACTTGCATCTGCAGCCAGCGACTAATCCTTCCTACGATAGCTTGTCGCTAACGAGCATGAGCAGCCGAGATACACTTGATGATGATCGAACCGCGTGCGTTATCCCGATAGAGCCCGACGACCGATTTGAACACAGCGCCGGCGCAAGCCGTTCAGGAGAGGAAAAGACCACCATGACTGACACCAGGAAAGAGCTCTTTGTGCTGGGGCTACTCGATTGGCCTTGGTCACAAAGCGATGAGTTGTTCGCCTTGTCGGGCATTGCGGAATTGGAGAATGCTTCGCCGGATTGTTTGGATGCAGACGGCAATTGGTTCTGTGCAACCATGGACCGAAATCCACCGAATGAGTACATGGACGTTGACATCCCGGCTCCCTTCTAGCTTTGTACAACTTTGCGGATACTTTTGTTCGCAGAATCGGCCTCGATCGGTAGCATCATTGAGCGTTCCACTCTGCCTCAATCCCTTCCATTTTAGCTGGCCCGAGATCTGGGTCGATGACACGGTCTCCGAGCAGATAGTCAGCGGGCAGCACAAGGACACCCACCAGATGTCAATGGCAGCGTCATGGCCTCGGTGGCACGCGCGGGCACACAGGCAAAGTCAAGGCGGTGGCGAGTGGTTCACGCGCGGACGCTGCCCGGGGCGTACCGAGGACACGACAAAGCGGTACCGAGCGGGCACGCCCTAACCCCAGGGCCGGCACTTCGACCCCAACGCCGAAATCCAGCCCGGTTAGTCGTCGTGGCATGCTTAGGGAGTGTGAATTATGCTTCACTCTGGGCGTAGCGGTAGGTTACGAAGAAACCCATGGAGCGTGCGGGAGCCTGCAGTCCAAAACATGTCTCTTGTTTATGATTCCCCGATGCAATTATTTCTCAAGACTTGAGTCAATAAATTCAAGATACAGTTGGACATTCGGCGTGGTAGACTGCCACTAAGCTAGCCCCAGCCTGAGACACCTCGAAAATCACGGTGCTTTGTCCACCTCGAGCTTAATTTGCAGTGACCCACCACCGTCACCGTGAATCCGCCGTGAACACAACACTCGCCTGGCCAAAACTCATCGCCATTCACATTATGGTAAACACCGGCAGGCCGTCTGGCCGATGCTTACCTTGTAAAGAGGACAAGACCAAGGTATGTCTCTTCCTCCTAAGGACAAGCACCGTCGGCCCGTTCATCCACAAAATCCGCATGCTGATGCCCAATGCACGTGCCCAGTGTGACCTCAAGAAGCCCTCTTGCGGGCGCTGCATGCGCCTCCGTAAAACCTGCGGTGGCTACCCGGATCAATGGCACCTCGTCCATCGCCAACAGGACCACATCGCCGCCCTTCGGGTACAATCACGCGTGACCAGACGACGGGCTGCGAGGAAGGAGGATCAAAGAGCCTCGGAGCCGCCGGGGTCGGTTTTCGCGACGTCTTCCGCCGTCTTGGCTTCGCGAGCGGTGCCTAGGTCGGTCGATGTCGCTGTCGAGGTCTACTGCGTCCCCCGCCTTTTCAGTGACTACTCCTCTAATTCGGGTATCGCCATCTATGATGCTCTTCCCGCATTGACCTCCGCGAGCCCGGCCTCGTGTTTCTCCCATGCTCTGAATGCTGTGGCTGTGGCCAGCTCATCAGGGCTCCTGTATCAGCCAGGTCTCTTGACGAGAGCGAGGGTGTCTTACGGGATGGCTATGTCTAATCTTCAGAGGGCCATCGTTAACCCAGAGCCATTACGGGACGACTCTGTCCTAGTGACTATGTTCCTACTGGGGTTCTTTGAAGTGAGTTGTAAACTTCGTGGTCTTGTCCAGACCTCTTCCAGCCTCTGGCACTTTTATTTCTGAGGCCTCTCGCTTACGCAATTGTCGTAGGTCGTCACTCAGACGCTTTCTGACTCCCGGCTGAAAACAGTCGAGCTCAGATGTGACCCCCACTCGCAAGGCGGACGTACTCTGATCCGATACCGTATTAAGAACGGAATCGACACTCTGTTGGATCAGAAAATGTTTGTCTTCAAACGGAACATACGGGTATGTTATGGGCGTTTGTCATGTGGTTGACGCGCGATTACTTGACTAATGATCGGCCAGCTAATGCAGGCTTTTATGACTGATAAGAGCCCGGCCTCGTTACAGGAAGACTTTGTAGACCCATTTGCTATCTGGGAACATCTTCCCCCCTTGGAACCCATCATCGAGGAATCGATCCTATGGATCACTGACCTTGGCAATCAAATCGACGTCTGTGACGGCTCTAGCATGACTCAGACGGTTTCCGTCCTGGTAGACCGGGCTAGGAATCTCATCTTCAGTCTGCTCCAAATCGCGGAATCGATTAGTCCATCTCAAAAGAGTATCCAATTTAACGGATTCATATCTGTACGTACTCGGACCTCAGCGGCCATGGCGAGGAGTCATTACCGCACCGTGGCACTTCATGTGATGGAGATGGCCATCTCCCTCCTGCGCAATTCATTGCCTTATGCGGGGAGACAAAATTTGGAAACAGCACTTTTCGGCTTGATCAACTGGGAGGCCCTCTGTGAAGACCTTCACGCTGCCGTCTTCGGCAGCCCTGACGACCCGGTTGAAACTCCGGCGGCAGTTCAAGCATTATGTATGGCGTGGCCGATGATGGCTATTGCACGGTCAAAGATCGCGCCGCGTGATACCAAGCTGATTGCCCAGTCATCCTTAGGACAGGGGGCAAAGTTGATGCACATTGCAAAGCAGTAATTCTTATGAAGAGAGGGAGGCAGGATCTTCAGGTAGGAAAAAGAAGGGGTGAAAATAATGAGACTGAGAGAGGGAGAGAGAAAAGGATGACAGTCTCCTGGATTCGATTGAACTAGTTACGGTCTCGAGAGGTACGGGCTTGTAAGGGCTAGTTATAACATGCACTCCCGTCAATCCTCTTGATACAGATTCACCAGCTGACTCCAACCTCTGGGCACATCACAAAATCCTCATAAACCACACCCTCCCCCCGGCGCCGCCCCCCCCCAAAAAAGGAAATGCCGCCCAAAAGCCAACATAGAAACGCGTAGACTTCATTATGGCCAAAAGAGCTTGCCTTGATTGTCTATACCATCTCCTCCTTCTGATGCGCGCCATCAACAGCTTGCAACCAAGGAAGCCTGGTCCTGGTGAAAATCTCGGCTACTGGCTTCCCGCCAAAGGTCGCCACGCCGTCGAGCATACCTGCCTTGACATAGTTCATTCCCTGGCTGGCGGGTCCATCCCTCCAGAGTGTTGTGCCGCAATTGCCGCAGAAATGGCTAATCACCTGGTTGCCCGTGTTGGAGGTCGAGGTGTACTCCTTGGGCGTGCCGGTGACGCTGAGCTGCGCTGCGGGAACGACCCAGTTGAATCCAAAGGCTGAGCCAGAGATCCTCTTGCAGTCGAGGCAGTGACAGAGGGCCTGGGGGGAGATGTCAGTATATCTGAGGGACCGTTGCTGTCACGTCTAGTATGTTCGGGATATGGGGGCTCACCACGGCAACGGGATCACCGGAAATGGTGATTTTCAGAGCGCCGCAGAGACACTGGCCGGTGGTCATGGTGTTGGATGGGTTGGATGAGTTTTGTAAGTGTTGATTGGGGATGCGATGCTACTTGAGATGATGTGGTTCAGGTTGATGAATGGTGAAAGAAAATATCATCTTGGACTGGGTTAACAGTACACTTATATACACGAGCAGCTCGCCATATTTCATCCTTCCTTTTACATTTTCCTAGGCCTGATCGCCTTAACATCGCGTTCTCGTTCAGACAAGACATCGCGAGGTTCTGTTCGCCCCTAAACCATTTCGGGGTTGTGATGCGGTGCCGAACTGTGATTGGCTGGTCACCAAGCCGTTGTGGTCCTCCTTGGCGGCACGTTCTTTGTAATGTCGTGAATTCTGTAACTTACTAAATGAGTCTCTCTTCACTAACTCAAATCTCTGGATACCGAATGAGTCATTTGTTAAACTTTGAGGGGCTCATCCAGGGCACAGATCGGTCCAGAATATCTTCGACAGTCCTAGAATAGGACGCTCCATATCGTGTTAGTGTGTGGGAAATTCAACAACTAGACAACCCGGGCCGAGCTTCTGCTTCTAACGGAGATATGAGAAGGAAAGCTCTTAAGTGGAGGTGGCAGGGCATACCTAGGTACCTAAGTATAGACCCAGGTGCGCATTTTTATCATCATTGAAGTATCTACTTAGTTATCATTCAACAAACAATGATTAACCCAGCTTTGCTAGTGCATTTCAGCCATACGGGGTATCACTTCCTGAATACACCACAGCCCATAACAATCCCCATAAAGCACAAGTGGCGGTGAATGGGACAGAAGCATTCTGCAGGTCCCCAAGATGACCCCAGCCGAACATCCACTCCAACGCAAATACCAATGGCGGGACAAGGCTGGCTAAAGTGTACATGATAATCCTGGCTGTAGACCGCCGCTCCCGTGCTACAAGGCCCCAGAACACCTCGAACTTGTCGCCTCTTGCGAATTGAGCAGTAGAATTGATTGCCGTGTCTCTTTTGGGAAGACAAAGAATGAACTCGTCCGATATGTTGTCAAGAACGTCGCACGTGGATGCCACTGATAAAATTGCGGGCAGAACGCTGTGAAGTCTGTGGCTCAGGCACTCGGAGTCGTAGCAGCCGTAGAAGAGCTCATAGAATTGATGCGGTGATATAGGCGCCTCCAGCATTGGTTGAGGCGAATATCTGTACTCGTCGTTATCTCTTGGTGGGAAAGAAAACTTGTTGCCCGGGGCGAATCGATTAGGAGCCCATCGTTTGACCTATTTCTCGAACATTGTCAGCTTTAAATGCTTACACGATCAATTTAACGCATCGAATTAGTTCCAAGGCCTTCTAAGACGCATGAGCATCGACAGAAGTATACTAGTGGGGTTGGCTTCTGTTTTCTGATAATTTGGGGCGAGTCACAGCATGCATGCGCAGGATACCACCACACATTCAGAGCGAAAAGGTTACCTCCTCGGATGATAACAAGATGGCTGCTCACCTGAACAAAATCGCAGTGACTATAGACGTAGATGGAGAATATCCGACGTAGAATGCCACGGTGTGCCTGGTAGCCAGCTGTCAGAGCCTGGAAAAAGTCACGAGATGTCATATTGGAAACGTCGGCGGTGACGAGATGATATCGGGAGTCCAGGACGAGAACAAAGACGAATCGTGTGATCTCGTTGTCGTCGATTGAAATAATCACAGAGTTCTCAGTGCTGCTGGATGTTGTTATAGAGGTACTCCCACTTGATAATGAGTTGCGGGAGCTATGCCCCTCGAAAGATGAATCATCTGTGACTGGATCTGCAAGCCCTTCAGGACTATGGTTACCGAAGCTTTTCGGGTAGACCGTTGGTATATTGATGTCTGCTGGTAATGAGAGGGGCAGTGTCTCTGCCAGGTCGCGTAAAATCTTAGCGTATTGTGGTGATATCATCTCGCGGCGAAGTACCCCACAAGGCTACCATCAGTCAATTTTAGTATCTTTCTGATGATCTTTTCACATCAGGCGCTTTCTCATATATGTCGGTGTACAACCAAGCGTTGTTGACTCGAACTTGACGCTGGAAATGGACATTTACAAGAGAAGAGACGAGTGATGCAGACAGATCTCGGAAGTGCAACAGGATCGTAAGGATGTGTTCGAGGGGTTGAAGGGCACCAGTCTAGGAATAAAGTGTGAGAGAAGGGAAGAAAACTGGAACATTCGTGAAAACTTACACATTTCCAGGACAAAATTTCGCCGCCAGTTGAATTGTACGCTTGATAGCGTGGCGGTGGGCAGAAAGGCCACCAATCCCATTCAGCGCTTGTACTAGCCTCAACGGCCAGCTTCAATCGATCTGTGAGGCTGTGAGGCTGTGGGCTGATGCAAAAGGGCGGCTTATCTTCCCTTCCGGTCTGCATGCGTCCAATGGCCGACCGCAGTTCCGACAAAATTGGTAGCAGACGTTGGCCCTCAAGCTCATTCGACTTTCCGATGAGCTTCTCAGCTCGAGAAAAAAAGGTGGGATAGGCCAGATCTCTCAACTCATTGAAGAAATCCTGAAAAGCCTTTGTAGATGCAATGAAGTCCCAGTGAGCCCGAAAATCGATTTCCCACACTTTTGGTAGCGTGTTCGCGCAAATGTCTTGAAGTATCTCATCAGAGGTTGAATTCTCCTGGCCGCCAGACTCCTGTTCCGTAGCTGCTACTGCTTGTAACCTTGCGGCGATGTATGCTGAATATACTTGAAAGAAATCCGCCACATGAATCTGTCCCAAAGTACTGCACTGAGTCCTCATATTTTTTGCCAGGGACTCTATCTGATCAGTAAAATCTGCCCAAAGGTTTTCGGAGGGGTGAACTTGTTGCTGTGCCTTGGAGAGTAGCGCTTTCAAACCGGACTCCGAGGCCATACGAACGAGCTGCTCAGTTGAGGTCCTGGCCCGTGACAAGAATGAGTCTGGGAATATGAGGGCCCGGAGTCTCCATCTCAGCAGTCTGAATGGCTCGCCTCTGACGAAGAAAGACTCAAGCCTCTCTATATTCGGGATCCCATCTTCTCCTTCGCTCTCCTCACTCTCAGAAGAAGAAGAATCGCCACACTCGGGCAGCCCATCTCGAGGTGGCATCGGCTTCATGTCCTGGCTGAACCTTGAGACAATCAGGTGGGAAGCGTGCGGTGCCTTATGTGAAACGAAAGCAGCCGCACGACCATAAGCCGCGTCGGTAGTTCCCGGCTTGCCCTGCTCCAGACTGCGTCTCAGCTCTCTCGAGTAGCTTCGTAGGATTCTGCCAAAGTTCCTGCGAAATCTTTCCTGGCCCATTCCGGGTTCGGACAGAGCCCTGGAAATCATCCTAGCAACGCTGGAATCACGCACAAGCAGATCCACAAACTTGCTAATGAGTTGCTGTGTGTCCCCCGGGGCGGAAGACGCGGTGCTCATGGTGGTTGCAGCATCGAACACAGATTCAGTGTAGGAAATCAACGAAGTGGCCTCGCTCATCCCTTCCGACTCCTGGTCGTTGAGTGTATCGTGTGACTGGTCTAGCTTTTGCCGGTTCGATAATGTCCGGTAGACATCAGTCCAGTCATTGACAGTACTGGGTGGCTTTTGGTCGGGCTGCTGTCTGTAATCCTTGATATAGTCTCCTTCTGACACTAATGCTCCTAAATACTGGCTTGAACATCCAAGATCCCCGAGCCAGTCGCATAGTCTATCGGCCAATTGCTCCCGGGCGTTCTCAGACAAGTCGGTCGGCTCGCTCAACAGATCCCCTACACCTTCCCCGATGGCCCACTGGAGTGCCGTCCAGTCAGGTGAATCGTGTAATAAATCAATGAATTTGGATGGAGGCGTGTCGATTGCATGAACGACGTCAGACTTGAGAAGACGGATCGGGTTGTGCCGGAAGACAGGCACGTTGAATGTGCAAGGTGTTGACTTGAAGAATACGTGCTTGTTGTCTGTGCGATACTGCGAGGTGGAGGTACCTTCATTTGATATCGTAGCTGATGCTTTGAGTGTTTTAACTTTCGGCAAGGATTGTTCTCCAGGAATACTGATGTGATCGCGTCCCAACTTAGCGGGGCTCGTACTTGGACCTGACTTGCTCTGTAACGCGTCGGAGTTGTTCGTGTCTTTCCCAGAAGGTGACGCCGGGAATGCCTTTGTGGCCTCATCCATCTCCGATTTATCAATTATGCTCATTGTTCAAGGCGTGTTGAAGTCCGGTCATGTCGTCGGCTCTTACTTCATGGACGAGCAGCCCCTGACGTTTTGAAGATGTGGTGAGTGGCAGGCGTGGGTAGCAGATTATCTGCTTGTATAGCTAAAGCTGACAGAGTTGAAACGATGCTTATAATGGCCTTTGGTTCTCCAGAATGACAGCATTTGCGCAATTGTTTCCCGAAGATTCCCCGCATATTGTTCTCGACAGCCTGCGCTCGTAAAGCAGCCTTGAAGTTGTGGACACCTGGGCAGTCATGTGAGCTGCAAGTCAGCCGCATTCATCATAGTGCGTTGCCCCGCTAACAAACGTCTTCCAGTGGTACAAAATGTATCAGTAAGGCTATATATGTATCAATGAAACAGTCTATGTAAGCAATCAATCGTTATCTGGTCCTCTGGTCGGCAGGGCCAGATTTGAGGTGATAGTCAAGCTGTGCGAAACCAACTGTGCCAAAAGTCCAAGAGGGTGGCCGGCCACCTTAGATCGAGAACCCTGGGCGCCGCACACAATCTGTGTCGCACTAGGTGGTATGGGCTGGTGTTTATTTCAGGCTGACTGACTCCTCGGCAGTAGAACTCTTCTCCCTACTCAATGTGAAATGAGTCTCCCTTACTGCCATTGGTATCTTCGAGCTTGAGAATTTGATATGTGATGTTTCCATCTCCCAATCCCCGGAGCAGACAGCACAGTCACGAGTCCCTGATGGCCCGCATAAACCACTCCACCCCTTAGGCACCGTGCCTAGTCTTCACACCCGCCATCGTCTGCCTGCGTCTCGCTGTATGATGGGACGGGACCACGTACCGCTGGGGCCCAGGCCGCATCTTGTTTCATTGAGAAGGCAACAAGCAAGTCCATTCAAGTCGAAAGAGTAAGCTCATCAACAAATGGTGGATAAGTATCACTGTCTGACGCCGGGGGATTTTGATAATACGGGATCCAGTTCCCTTGGACTGGACGGAATTATTGTTCTGTGGCACTACTAATGTGTCGACCACGAGTCTGGGAAAGTCCGACACATAATGGCACCATGAACTGGAAAGTGCGAGGCGAATGTTGGATGTATCAACATTATGTTGAGACTATATTGCTGTATAATAAATACTAACCCAGCCGCAAACCATGCCTGGGCGCACGGGTAGAGATGACTAAATATATAGCTACCAAATACTAGACAAACACAAAAGACCGCCCTGCTTTTCTTTTGCAAGTTCGTGAGTATCGTGCCGTTAATCATAAAAGCGCCGGGCCGGTAATACCCGAACCCAAAATCACGACGACCTCCTCTCTGTATAGTTGGAATTCCAAAAGGGTATCGATCGCATCGACCAACCTCAGCTTCTATCAGGACTCCGGCGGTCTATGAGGCTCTTGGTACTTGTTGCGCTGGAAAACCTTAATGCCCTCAACAGTAAACCCTCAGCGACTTTAACCAACAAAAATGAGAGAGTAGAGCAGCAGAGACGGTAGAGAGAGTAGACAAACAAAAACATGTGGTATCTGTGGACCCGGCTGTTGCTTGCTGGTTGGATGATCGCTTACTGGTGAGTTGTCTGCGCGCTGCTGAACATGCGAGAGTCCATGAGCGGTATGCCCCTGTTCTTCTCCCTCGGATCGTAACTCTGAGCATCACCGGAAAATCTGCTGTTCGTGTCCGGGTCGACCTCAACATCGTTCAGGACTTCTCGCGTGAGCTCGACATAGTCGTATGCTGTTGTTCATCTGGTTAGTTTGTGGTTTCCACGCGGCGGTCAAGGTCTAGGGAGGGTTGGAGCGTACCAAACTCGCCGATCTCCGCATCGTCGATGCCAAGGATCTCGGCTTCTTCACTTGCACGGAGATGGAGACCGGGGATGAGGTTCATGATGAAAAGGATAAGACATGTCCCGACGAAAGAGTACACCCCTCCGGAGAATGAGTCCGCGAGTTGGTACCCTATCTGAATCCAGTGCTGGTTGATCCAGCCGCCAGAAATTTCAGTGACACCATCCAGTCTCGCAATGTAGTCAGCGGCGAAGAAGGCTGTGCAGACGTTGCCGACGAAGCCACCCATGCCGTGGACTGCAAAAATGTCGAGAGCGTCGTCGATGCGAAGGACGAACTTCAGCTTCGTGGCGTAGTTGGCGAAAGCGGCTCCTAGTGCGCCAAAGGGCAAGGCAGCCCATACTGGAACGTAACCTGTAATGTTCAGTCAGCAGGAGAGTCACTCGTTGGGGGGTTTGGGAAGCGTACCTGAGCCGGGAGTGATAGAGACCAAGCCGGCAACAACGCCTGAGCAGAAGCCGACAGTGGACCACTTCCTCTCGAGCCTGTAATCCAGCACGCACCAAGTGATTCCACCAATGCAAGCGGCCAGATTCGTGACAACAGCAGCCATGACCGCTCTCAGATTCGCTGACAGGGCCGAACCAGCGTTGAAGCCGAACCAACCCACCCACAGGAACACAGTTCCAATTACAATGTGGGTGACATTGTGCGGTCGGTAGTTCAGCTCGTGGGTACCATGTCCTCTTCGCTTGCCCAGCATCATCGAGTAGGCCAGTGCCGCAGCTCCAGACGCAATGTGGACTGGCGTGCCACCAGCGAAGTCCAGGCCGCCCATCTTATTACTCCAGCCGCTAGTGTTCCATGTCCAGCAGGCAATCGGGTCGTAAATAACTGTTGCCCAGATGAACATGAAGATGACACAGGGCAACATGCGGCCGCGCTCGGCAACGGCTCCGGTGGCAAGGGCGACAGTAATGGCACTGAACATACCCTGATAAACGGCGAAGAGCAGATCAGGGATGCGGCTGGAACCGACAGATGGGCGAGCGAGAACGTTTCGGAAGCCGAAGTTGGCCAGATCGCCAATGAAGGGGCCGGCGGTGTGTGAGAAGGTAAGCGAGTAACCCCAGAAGAACCACTGGAAGGTTGTGACGGCTGTGGCCATGACGGACAGCCATATCAACGAGAGGGCCGACTTCCTACGGGCCAGGCCGGAGTAGAAGAACCCAACGCCGGGAATCATGAGGAGGACAAGGGCAGTGGCCGTTATCATCCATCCTATATCGCCAGTCTTGCAATCACAGCAGTTAGTAACCAAGACTGTGTGGTGATAAATAAGCGGCCTCAAGGACAAGCTCAACCTACCTCATACCAAATGTTCACGTTCTCTGTAAGAGGATCTCCTCCTGCGGGGCCGGAGCCATTGAATGGGGCCTTGACGATGTAGTCAAGGCCGTCTAGGTCGACACCTTCAATGACGACCATGATGGGCAATGGTGGTTCTGTTGCCAAGGGCGGATGTTTCTTGACTCGAGACTGGTAGATTTGTGGATAACACGGAACTGGGGAGACGGGACCAGCTCAACTGGATCCACAGGATGGCAGGTGCTTGGTGACAGGGCGGCAGGAAGCTATTTTAATACTGTAATATTGTTTAAGAGGTTTAGGATATGGGAACGAGAGGTGAGGAAGACCAGAGCACGGCGTCAAGAGTGCAAGCAAAGGAGTGGAGGGGAGCGAGCAGCTCGGCAGAATCCAGACAGTATACAACGGTGCCCCCCAGCCACTGGAGCAGAGCAGGACTGATCAAGACGCAGACGGTGAAGACAGCGGGTGGTTCCAGATTGGAACAAGATGCGGGAGAGGAGAAGCAATTATGAGGCCAGTTGACGGGTGTCGTGCCGCACGCCACTGACGCCCCGGCGAGGGAGCTGCATCAAACGTCTCAGGGAAAAAGCAAAAAGCACGCGACAGGGTCACACCGAGCGGGGGGATGGGGACAGGCAGCAGACGTCAGTAGTGAGCGGGACGAGAGATAAAAAGGGAAGAGTCGCGAGTATTAGACAGAAGAAGAAGTCGAAGAACACAAGAGAAGGCGACTAAGAACGCCCAGGCCCACCACGACCCGATAGCCAAATCATGGGCAGACACAGGCAGCAAGGGGCGGAGAGGGCTGCGAGATTGAGCCTGGCGAGGATGGCATCTGATGGTCCCCTGGACGGAGTAAGCAGAGCGTGGCAGAGCTAAAAGGTCTTGTTGCTGCTTGTCCCTTTCTGGGGGAGCTCATCTATCTCGTTCTCGACAAGCATGTGCCTGCGTATGTATGCACAAGCCGGGGGGAGGCAAGGAGGCCAGGCCAACCGGCTGACAAGGGCAAGAGGCAAGAACGAGGGTGGGAAGCTGGAGAGTGGATCTTGTGGGCCATGCAGCCGATCGACAAGGGAAGCCCACCCCCCAAGGAAGTGACAGAAACAATGGGGAGCTCGGATCAAGAGGCGGCCATTGGCCATTCATGCTGCCCGCGTGGGGACTGCTGCTGATAAGGCGAATTGGTGCCGTATATACCATGGCATGTGTGGTGTAGGCTGTTACAGACTTGTGTGTCTCTGGCGTGGGAGGACCATAAACCATGACGGGCATTAAGAGCTGGGCTCTTGGGGGCAGGGACGGCAGCCGTTGAGTTGGGTGGTGAGCAATGATTCAACGGTGCAGGGGTCGAGCGTGCGGGACCGACATGTCAAGCTTGTCAAGCCTACATATGTACGTACTCGCGCGCACACAGACACATGGCCGCCGGGTGCGAGGAGCCTTGTACGACCGTCCTCGTAAGAAAAAAAAACCAAAACCAAAAAAATCGATGCTGCTGGTGCCACTGTCCTGTATGCAGGTTCAGCTGGCGGTGCAGACAAAAGGAATGGCGTAAAAAGCCAAAGCAAAGATAAGCAGGGATCAAGGCTCATTTCCAATGGCGCGCGCGGGAGGTACCGCAGGCTGACTGTACCTTGGAGCACCCGTTGCTCACCCACGCGACCACACACCACACACACACCACACACCACCACCACCCTCCAACCGCATCCATTCCGCCCATCCCAAATCTCCGGGACTGCCTAACCTCAATCTCGACCCTGACCTCAACCCTGATCTTTTGTACATCGCGAAACAACCTTCACACCATCATTCCCCCCCACGCTATTCACCACCTTCCAGAATACGTCCACATCACCATCAACAATACCTAGCCCAGCTCAGCTTCTCATCTCTTGATGGTAGCTGAGCTGCAAAAGGACTGCAAAAAGACTTGAATGTCAGCCAATCACCACACCACACCACAGCCGGCCAACCACCATAATACCAGGATAGACCCGAAAGGACGTAGCCTCGTCCGTAACCCTGCCCACAGTAATAACTTTGGACGAGTCTGATGCATTCCACAATATAAACTCTCCGAAGCAGGGCTGAGATGTGCGGAATTGATGACTCGCCGCCACGCCAGCACGCCCGGGACGGCACCCTCGAGTCGCCCGGCGACCGAGGATGGGGCAGTAACAAGACGATCCGGCCCATCAGCCCGGACTTCTTGTTCAGTCTGGCGATGTCACCACATGAAGCATTATTGCTACAGTATATGCGATGGATTCCCGCCTAATAATACGCAGACGAATACGGCCCCCTGGCAATGGGAAGATAAGCAAATGTCGCTTGCTTGCCAAACCCTGGACGGCATGCCAGCATGCTCGCCAATGGTGCGTGGTGGGAGATGGAGAGGGAGAGCTATTTCCCCGGACACCCTAGGTAGGTGATATTACGCCCAGGGCTGGTGATACAAATTGGCACATGGATGGAGGCATGGCTTCCATCATTCCGAGAGGATGGCTGGCTGGCTAGCTGACTTTATGATATATCGCGGCAGTCCACGAACGCCACACTCATCATCCGGTAGAATTTCAAGACCACGGGCTTGGTGACTATTAAAGGAAGGCCACAATGCACTTCGTAAACGCCCGCAGCCAATGCTGTCCGCCGCTCTTATCTCTCGAGGCTGCCAAGCTAGGCCTAGGAGGCACCCAATCCCACCCAACTCTCTCATGCAGGGGCGAACTCTAATCGCCTTCCCGCTGCACCAGCGAAACTTGCGGCTCGGGGCTGGTTGGTGGTTTGGCTTTTCCCAGAAACTCTGTTTATCCCGCACTCACCGAGGGAGCCTTGGTGCCCACGCACGATTCGCAGCCCTCATCCGAGCTGCATTGAATTCTCCATCTGTCCATCTCACTCCAAAACCGTAGGTCCTCAAGGTTAAACCCCGGCCGGGCCAACCCACAGACAGATAGATGGACAAACAAGAACATCGGCATGCGAGCTAGCCGTGCCCTCGGTGTCGTAAACCTGCAGCAGCGCCCGAAGGCCCAGCCTTATCGTCGTGCTGCCAAAACGTAGCTCGTTGGAGAAGGGGGAGAAGGTTCAGAAGGTGTGGCCCCCACCCGGCACATGGGTGTGATATAGCCATCCTCGCCCATGTTGACTTCTGCTCGTCTCATCCCGCCCCCGTACCGCGGTGCGGCTGAACTCTTGCGGCAGCCGGTACCAGTCCAAACACCAGTTCCTCCAAAGTGATCGTTATCATGAATGGCCATGTCATCCATCATGGGGGCGGCATGAGTGCTGAGTAACCAAAGGGTTCGTTCCTGCCCAGGCGAATCGGTCGTCACCCAGGGCACATTTCTCCGCGGGCATGACTGGCGCCCACGCACCCATCCCATCCACACAAGACCCCCGGATCGTACTGCGTAAGACTGTGAAACCATCCACCCTTCCCTTCCAGATCCCAATATCTGGCTGGCTGGATGGGGGCTGTGCAAACCGTCCCGTCGAGACAACCCACCAAGCTCGCCCACCCTCATGGACGGCTACCCGGTGGGCAAGAGCCATTTGGATTTCCTCCCCGCCAAGACGTTGCAGCATCTCCCACATGCCTGCGGCCGGCCAGCCACTTCCCGCCGATCTCGTGGTATATCCCGCGATCGCTAACCCACAGACGCGGGCGGCCGTGTGTGCGCCGTCGAGAGATCGCAAGGTTAGGGCGATAGAGAATTGGGGTCAAAACTCCGATCCCACCACGTCTTCTAGAACGACATGGGCGGCGGCGGCCTGCAGCGCGCTACCTCCACGTGATGTGCGTCCTTCCTGGTGTCGGTCGCGGGCCCATGGCGCACGGCAGTTCAGAGGTGTGAGCCTTCCTGTGCGCGCTGTGAACTTAGAAGATCTCATGGCGTTTTGGGACCGGGGGTGGGGAGGGGGGAGATAAGCGAGGGTCATTTCACTTCGGTCGGCAGTGGGAAGGAAGACTAGAACGAGTATGCAAATGGCATCGTCGATCCCGACGGCCGTGATTGTGATCCAAGAAGCGCAGCTGTATCCTAAGCTGCTTCTCCAGTGGCTCTTCCCACTCCCAACTCCCCAAAATGATATGTACAGTTTGCTATGAGTATTACGTCAAGAAGAAAATAAAGCCCCTCTGTCCTTTGGAATATACAGACACTAGCCAAGCCAAGAAAGACATTGGAATAGGCGGAAGACAAACACTAAGTATGTCTTCGACAGTTTATATATGCGGCAAGTGGTATGCGCTCTGCTTTTTCAATGTCCAATCCCAGTTGTAGTAATCAAGAAACGCCGTTGGTTTGCTCCCATGGTGAGCACGACCTAGATTGGCTCGGCTGCCCTCGGGGGTGGTGGTAGTGGTACAGTGACTGAATTACACGTTCAGGTATGCGGTCCGGTCCCATGTAAATGCATCATGCTGAATACACGCGCATTAGTGAGAGGTGTCGGGGTTGACGATGTCCTCTCCTGATTAGGTGGTGGTAATGGTGTTGAAGCGCTGCTGGAAGGCGTTGACCTTCTCGGCCTCGACAAGCTTCTGGAGCCTCTTGGTCTCGCGGGCGGCCGTCTCCCTCTCCTCCTGGAGGGTCATGACCTCGATCTGGGCCATGTTCATCCTACCCACGACTTCCTGCATCTCAAAGTCGGCAGTGACCAGAGACTTCTCGAGCTCGGCGACCCGGGCCTTCAGCGTGTCGACCTGAGCCGTGTCCTCCTCTTCCTCCTCGTTCCCGGAGCTCGACGGGCGGTTTCGGGAGCTCTTTCGGGAGTGAGAGCTGAGCATCCGGGGGAATCTACCACCAGAGTTTGGCGACAAGAGAGGCGACACTGGCGACTTCGGAGGGAACAAGCGGGGCGACCGCAATCCAGTGTTGTTGTCGCGCAGCCGGTGCAGGTTGGCGCTGGTCGACTCCCGCAACCTGCTAACCTCCTCCTCGTGGCGGTTGACACGATCCTCGGCGGCGGTCTGCGCCGCAACGACCTGCTCTTCAAGTGTCCGCATGCGGTTCTGCATGCTGGCAAGCCGCTCCTTGTTGGCCCTCTGCCCAGCCTCACCTCTGGCGACAGTCTCGGCGAGTCGGCTTCGGAGGGAGGCGTTGATAGCGAGCTGGGCTCGGACCTGCTGTGTGAGTTCCTCAACCCTGTTGGCCGAGTCCCTGAGCTGGTCCGCGAGGTCGCGCTCGCCCTCCAGGTGGTCCTTCTCAGACTGTTGCAGCCTGTCGACTTGGCTTTGCAGCGAGACTGCATCCTGACGAGCGTCGTCGCGGTCGTGAACGGCGGATGCGAGTGACTGCTCGAGTCGTTCCATGGCGAGCCTGGTTCTCTCATCCTGGGAAGCACTCGTACCGCCAATCTCGAGGTCTTTGATACGCTCAAGCGCTTCTTTGTACGACTTCTGCAGGTCTTCGTATGCCTTCTCCAGTGATGACGATGTAGCCGGAAGTCCCGGGGCGCCTGTGGCCGAGTTGTTGCTGTAGCGAGAGAAGGAGTCCGGTATCAGGATGTCCTTCTCACTGAGCAGTACCCTCAACGAGGTGATCTCCTCTTCAGCCCTGTCGAGGTCGCTCTTCAATCCTATCAGACCTTTCTCGACTTCCCACTTCTGCTCAATGGCTTCCTCGGCGCGTCGTCGCAGGATGTTCACTTCTTCGCGCAGTGTTGAGACCTCCCTATCGAAACCGGCTTTCCTGGGTGATGCCGACAAGAGTCGATCACGCTCGACTTCTAACAGTTTGATCTTCTTCTCGTTCTCCCGGTTTTGGAAGTCTTGCCTGTCGAGAAGGTTCTTCAAAGCACTGTGCAAGGCGTCTCTCTGAGCCTCGACGTCCTTTAGCCGCTCGGATAAGACGTCTCTAGACTCGACGTGCCCGCCCTTAACGGTATTGGACCTGC
This sequence comes from Diaporthe humulicola, assembly GCA_038088545.1. Taxonomy (NCBI): domain Eukaryota; kingdom Fungi; phylum Ascomycota; class Sordariomycetes; order Diaporthales; family Diaporthaceae; genus Diaporthe; species Diaporthe humulicola. The sequence continues at coordinate 528,613 of JBBWSL010000017.1, forward strand.
CGAGCCCGGTGGAATGGATCCCAGACGGTGGACGGTTGAGCTTGAACGACTGGCCTGTGACGGAACTCGACCTAAGCCGGGCGAGCGTGTCATGCTTTGCCTTGGAATCCTTGATATCCTGCAACTCCTGCTGCAGTTTCGTTGTCTCGTAGGCCAGCTTCTCATTGTCAGCCTGCTGTGCTTCAAGGCCTTCGACCCGTGCTCGCAGTTGTGGAACGACCTCATCACGAAGGTTGTCTCGCTCCAGCGCAGCATTTTGAAGCTCCCCCTTGAGCGCGGTGAGCAAGTCCTCGAAATTATCCTTCACTTGGCGCTCCTCAGACAGTCTGCGACGGAGGTCCTCGCATGACTTTTCTAGCTCCTTGACCCTGGCGTCGGCGTCCTTGCTGGTCATCTGGGCAGCATCGGCTTGCGAGGCCTTGTCGGCAAGCTCCTTGATCTGCTGATCGAGTGCATTGCGGCGGCCCCTCTCCTCCTGAAGCTTGGTTGTCAGTTCGAGCTGGAGCTGCGCCTTCTCCTGCTCTGCTTTTCGCTGGATGGTCGATATCTCGTCTCTGGGATTCTCGAATTCGCCGGACTTGGCCGTACTGTAACCCGAGTCTGAGAAGTAATCACTGGTCCTCTTCCCAGGTGCTTGCGGGTTGGCGATCTCTGCTTGTAACCTGTCGACCAGGTCTTCTAGGTCCATCTCGCGCCGAATGGACGAGGCCAATTCGGCGCTGATGGCTTTCAGCTCATCCTCCATCTCCTCGATTTCGACGACGGGTGACACCAGCGTATAGGAATTCGGTGGTGTGGGAAAATATGCCTCGACGTATCCGAGGGCGTTGCCCTCGTGCGTATGTGCTTGCGTAGAATTTGGGTCCCGTGTCGACACTGGAGATTCATCGGAATATACGTTGCGCTTCGGTGATACTGGCGAGGGTATCGGAGAGTAGTCTCTGTCCCTGGACTGGTCGGTGTTGGACGGCGATGGCGCTCCCCAGCCAAAGAAATTGCTGAGTTTGGAAGAGCCGGCTGGTGACTTCGGGGGCGACTTTGGTAGTGGTTTGTTGAGACTGGCGTGGCTGCGGTAACTGGATGCGCTGTCTGGTGGTCTGTCCAAAGTAGGAGACGATGTATGGTGTTGGGCGATTGAGTTTGAATAATCAAGATCTAGCTGTGGGGGCATGGGCGGCCGGCTAGACAAAGACATGCCACTGCTAGTATTATGATTATTGGGGCTGGACGGTTCCGCGCTGGGCTGGTCCGGACCCTGAGTGGCCAGAGTGACGTCTGAAGCACTTGCTGGTTGCTTGGGCTGTGTCAAATCGTCCGTTTGAGGTGGTGCAGGGCTGACGTCTGGAATGTTTCGAACCGCCAGAGCGGCCGGCGTGATAGGCCCGGTCGGGGGTGACGGCCACTTGCCCTGGAATCTAGCGCGCAAAACATTCCTGTCAGCTTGGCCGTTGTTGTCCAGGTATTTAAGACATTGTGAACCTACTCTTCCTCGGACAGAGGCTCGAGGGGCATGGGCGGGGAGGCTACGGGAGCTGGGCCCTCTGCTGGGCCCAAGTCATATAAGTCCGGGCTATCAAGGGAATAGTAACCAGAGTCGGGCTCTTCCTGCAGGTCATGGGGCTTCATGTGAAAGCTCTTAGATGAGAAACGAACGGCCAATGGCGAGGCCGTGGGACTCAGAGGCTTGCGACGGATGGGTGACTGGCTCCCAAGAGAAGCAGCTAGACTCTGAGACCTTGTGCTCCTTGGGCTATGCAGCGGCGTGGACGAGCGTGGTGGTGGCGGCGGCGGTGGCAGAACGCCAGAAGTAACTGACTCGGGACGAGAAGAAGTGTGGACGGGTTGCCCATGTGACAAAGGCTGGACGAATGGTTCTTGCGAGTGGGTGATTGCTGTCGCCCGAGGTGGTGGACCAGATGAAGCGTCTAGTGTATCAGGTGTATGTGAGGAGGACAGGGCGTCGTCAAATCGGTAGTGGTCGTATGCGGTGCCAAGTCCGTTGTGTTCTGACGGTGCCATGGTCCGGTCCAGGTCCACCGGAGAGGGCTCGAGGGTCATGGCCTGCGACATGATGGATATACCAAAGAGAAGGCAAAGGACTTTTGAGGTGCAATTGGCCCGGGGCGGGAAGTGATCACCGCGAGAACATGGCTTGTTCCTTGGGCGAGCAGAGGAAGACGCGCGGATACGAACAGAAAGGGCGCGGAAAGTGACCAGAGCCGGCAGAATGGTTACGCGGTGGAGGGCATGCAACATCAATCAAAGGAGTAGCAGCCAAAAGTCGCGGTCACGGCAAATAGCAGCGTCTGGAAGGAGGAACTGGCACCGCTGGAGGCAAACGCGGATTTTGGTCGAATGGTACAGGGAGTTCCATTGAGGAAACAACAGCCGGCCAGAAAAAAGGGGCGGGTCTCGGTCTGGGGGGGGCCACATTTCGTGGGATCCAGGGGTTCGGCGGGGAACGATTGGCCATGTCGTGCTGCGCAATGGGGACAGGAGAAAGGCGAGTCGCCTCGTGGCCGGATCCGGGAAGGCGCCAATAACACACAGGGCGGTCGCTTGATGGAAGCCAGATTAAACGGGTCGATGGCTGGCAGTCCTGTGCCGATGAGGCGCCATTGTCAAAAATGAAATGCTTTGCGCGCGCCTCTGGTTCTCGCGCTCGCTCTGTGGAACTATGTGTGACCAAATCGAGCGTGAGCCTAAGCGACACCCACTCTAGCCGAGCACACAGGGCCAGCAGCAATGATTGGGCGGGTGTTTTGGAGGCGACAAGGACCAGGACACCACCGCCATCCATCTCCGTCCGATGGTTCGCTGGTTTATTCAGAGAATAAATTATGCCGAACCGTACCTTGCAGCACTGCACCCTTCTTTAGGATGTGGGCAAGGTGGGTTTACCGCTTTCGACGGCGCAGGGTGCATGTGCAATTTTACTTCGCGATGACTGCGACGCTGCCATTGCCGATTAATCTCCAGGGGCGTTGATCCCGATACGAGAAGGGCTTATCTCTCTTGAAGGGTGGATGATCAAAATGGCAGAATGGTCAGATGGTGCGGGAGACGCAGATCCATCCTTCGGCACTGCTGGTGGTGGACTGAGTCGATGATTGAATCCTGGGGTTCACGCCCATCGCGGTCGACGACAGGCAGCCAGCATCACATGACGGTTAATCGCCCGGCCATTTTGGACCAGAAGCGGCCAGTCGATGGCACGATCGCATGTGGCTCCATGCCTGGCAATTGACACGACTCCGGCTTCCCCCAGCCAGGTCCAAGACTGATCGGATCAAGCCAGATTAGATCAGATCAGATCAGATCACACCAGACCAGGACGGGCGAGTTTCGTGGTCGAAGCGGAGGTCCGCCATTGCGTGAGTCGTACGCTGACTCTCCTCTCCAGCAGCCACGGTTAGCCAGGCAGGCAGGCCAGTCAATGTTGCTGGACCCCAAATGGCTGGCTTCGCATTCTGTTGCGTGTCAGCACTGCTCAGTCAGAAAGACGGTCGCAAGGCGTTTCGCGGGTGGTAGGATGAGACTTGGTGAGCGGCCGAGCGGCCAGAGTTTGGGGCTCCCACGTCCGAGATCGTCAGGGGCCGTGCAGCGTGCATCGGCCGCTAGTCCTTTTTGGGGCACTCACTGACACTGACACTTGCACTTGCTCGAGCCTCGAGCCTCGAGCAACGATGAGTGGCTTGGCCCAGACTGGCAGACTGGCTGGCCTCGCCTGCTGACTGGGCTACTCCTGACAGCACCAACAACACCCAAAAACTGAGCTGCAGTTGTCACAGTCCTACAGCATGTAGACAAAGAAACATGAGGACGACATTGTTGAAGATGGATGCTTCATCCATCGCTTTGTGACAGCAGAGAAACGGCAATTCAGCTCTGGTTGCTTTGTTCACAGCCCAGCCACGGATGAGCCAGCGAACCCAGCACAGCCCACCCAGGACGTTCCCTGCCAGCATTGTCTTCTTTTCTTCTCCTTTCAGCCCTACATATAGTATCTACTTTGTATCTACAACATCTATCCTCGGCCCGGTCACAACAACCTGGCAGGAAAGGGCGGGCATTTGCAGGGAACATTTTACGCGAGCGCCCAGAACTTGCGGCCTGCAATGTCTTCTTGATCGCCCCGGCGTCTAGGCGACAAAACGTCTCATCTTTTGCTTTCCGAGCCGGACTGCCCGCCGATCCGCGTTCATGCGGTCCGTCGTCTTGTCCAGGACCAGGGCCGTCGTCGCGCGCCGTCAATTTCGCGTCCGTGGGTTTGTGGCTATTCCTGGTCTCTTCCGCGTCATTTTAGCATCGTCAATAGATTGTTTTCTGCCATGTGCTCCGCCGCCCAGCTCTGCAGATCTGGTCTGCCCTCGGGGCAAAGTGTGTAGTTGCACTCTAGCAGCACAAATCGTCCTGTGTGACAACTGCGACTCGCTCTTTGATCAGACACATACATCTGCGCAGACACAACCAGTTCCGTGGTTGAACCGCAAAATTAGCGATGGCGCACCATTCACATCCTTCTCGCGCGTGCAAAGCCACCATGACCAAATGGACCTGAAGACTCATGTTCTATACCTGTACCAGGATTTTGTCCAGAGCTCCATTGAAGCGAAGAATCGGCACTGCTAAATCTGCAGGTAAATGTTCCGATCACTCCCAGAGGAGATGCAGAGTATCTTTAAGTTATAGCAAAAAGAATAGTATCAAGCGTCTTCTTGGCCACGACAGTATGCCCGGTTTGAATGGCTTGATCTTCTTGAAAGATAGAACTTCCTGGGGTGAAGTCATACCAGAGGCGTCGTTCACAGGTGTAGCAATCAATACCACCTGGGGTACAGACAGCGGAAAACTTAAGAGGCTCCAATTCTATCTCATGACGAAGTACGAAGGTGGTTATTTGAGACATTAGGCAATAACTGACGATTTCATTTGGGAAAACTCCAGATGTCGACACGACTAGTTAGATGTAGCGTGGCCCAGGCTGTGTGAGCAATGGCCCGGTAATCATCCACGAGCGAGGCATGTATGTCTTCTTGATTATCTTTTCACATTCGAGGAATATATTGTGACGGATAGTAATAAGATCCCATTGATCTAGTGAGGAAAGTCTGGAATATTTCAAAATCATGGTGGTCTAACATGAGTATGAATATTGTGGTCTCAATCTGTCAAGTCAGGGTTTAACCCTTTCTCATTCGGTCTCAGTCATACTGCAGCCCTATGAATGGACGACGTCAGAGTGCATGTTATACACAAATTGCATCACCAATACAAGAGCCCTCAGTTTCTGGCGTTACCCACCACTGCGACTGCAGATTTTCGCGAACCAGAAGTGGACGCCTTTCCAATCTTCAATCTGCAATATCACAACACGAGCCTGCAGCTCATATCCCGCCCACATAGGTGCCTGTCAGGTCGGTCGGCAGCAATGATGCCAACCTTAAAGCGACGCCTCCTGGGGCAGGTGAAAAGCACACTTCAGATAGGCAATGACTACAGTGTGGAACCCGCCGGCCTGTCTTGGAGGAGCAACACCTTTTTCATCGTGTCGACGGTGGCCGTGGGTCTCTTCACGGACCTGTTCCTCTACGGCCTCGTCGTCCCCATCCTCCCCTACATGCTCCAGGACCGCGCCGGCCTTCCAGACGACCAGGTGCAGTCCAACGTCGACGGGCTGCTGGCCGCGTATGCAGGAGCCTCCGTGCTCTTCAGCCCCGTTGCCGGCTACGTCGCGGACAAGACCTCCACCAGGCAGGCGCCTTTCCTTTTGGGCCTGCTGGTGCTTATGCTCGCGACGCTCTTGCTCTTCCTCGGTACCAACATACCTGTGCTGGTCGTGGCGAGGCTGCTTCAAGGTATCAGTGGCGGATTTGTATGGACAATCGGCCTGGCTCTGTGCCTAGAGACGGTGGGACCTGAGAACCTCGGCAAGACGATTGGCTCGGTGAGTTTCCTTATGAAATGGAACCAGAGGCAAGGTTCCCTCTGACCAAGTACAGATCTTTTCTTTCATCTCAGTCGGGAATCTGCTTGCACCACTCCTCGGTGGTGTTCTGTATAAAAAGACCGGTTACGCCGGTGTCTTCGGTATCGGCCTAGCTGTACTGGCCATTGACTTCATTATGCGGGTCCTGGTGATTGAGAAGAAGGTTGCGAAACGATACACCATAGCAGATCCGCCGTCTTCCGATGATGACCCTGAAGCTGTTCGGGATCAGAACGCCAATGACGATGATCCGGGACAGGCACACAGCGAGCAAGGGGAGGAACAGCCCCTCCTGGGCAAGGAAAAGGATCACTTCAAATTGTGCAAGGATCAGCCTGCAATCGCACGCAAGATCACCATTTTGCCTTGCATGACGGACCCGAGGCTTCTCACCGCCCTCCTCGTCGCATTTGTGCAGGCCCTACTGCTGGGAAGCTTCGATGCCACGGTGCCTACGACTGCAAAAGAGCTCTTCGGGTTTGACTCGCTCAAAGGCGGACTGCTTTTCCTACCCCTTGGGGTCTTCGATCTGATCATTGGGCCCCTCGCCGGTTGGTTTGTCGACCGTTATGGAACGAAGCCCTGTGCGGTCATCGGCTACAGCTACCTCATTCCTGTCCTCATCCTGCTCCGCCTGCCTCATCCAGGTGGCAAAGATCAGATCCTGTTGTATGGTGGCCTGCTCGCGCTCTGTGGCATCGGGCTGGCCATAATTGGTGCGCCATCCATAGTCGAGGCAGGATCCGTCGTTCAAAAGTATTATGAAGCGAATCCCGACTTCTTTGGCGACCAAGGACCGTACGCGCAGCTGTATGGCCTGAATTCCATGGTCTTTAGTCTCGGGCTAGCTGTTGGCCCTATCCTAGCAGGAGAGCTCAAGCAGGTGCTTGGATATGGAAACATGAACGCTGTGTTGGCCTCGATCAGCTTTGCGACGGCTTTGCTATGTTTTGTCTGGATCGGTGGTAAGCCTAGGCTTCTTACGGATCGTATGCGGCATTACTAGAACGAGCATAGAGCAAGATCATCTGCTTTGCCATTGATGTCTTGAGAAAATCAAGAAAAGAGAGATGGGTCGTTAGTGTAGATAAAAGACAATTTAGAAGTCCCGCCGTTTTCCCCTCCGTCTCAACCAAAGTCTTTATTGTGGTACTGTTACACCTTATATGGCTCTCTGAGTATGAAAATCATATTTTTTTGTCTGGCACGATTGACACATCCAACTCTTTCTGGTCCCATTTCAACCTCAGCAGCCCAGATGAGCTCTCTAATTTCTTTGAATTTACAAGTGTTTTGATACGATCTGAAAGGCCGTATCCTTTACTTGAGAAAATCCGCCACCTTTTCTTCACACCAGTCATATACCTCACTAGCCCTCCCACTTCCTCCCTCCTCAGGTCCGCGCAATGCCGAAACGAGATCTCCTCGTTGCCCTGGGTGCCACCTGCCGTCACACATCGCGTACCGTCCTGCAGCAGCATCCTCAAGCGTAACCTCGTCGGAGAAGCCCATCCACAACCAAGTATCCGCTCCGTGCGGCGATGGGTTCCGGAGCACAGGCCAGACGAGGAAATAAAGCCAAGTAGGGACATACACCCACATGCCTGAGACATAGTTGCCTGGGTTTCCGGCCACATGTAAGACCCCGCCGCTATTGGGCTGCCGACGCGCAAACTCGGACGCGAGGAAGTAACATGCCGCCTTAGACGAGCTGTAGAGCTCGTTCTGACTCATTTTCAAATCCTTGGGCGATCCGGAATGCTCCAACAATTCCTTGCGCACGCCGTGCTTTGGGCTCCCATTCTCGACGAGGAGAGACCCCGGCCAGGTTACCCTTACGCTACCTGGTGGGGCCTGTTTTGCCGAACTGGAGAGGATCGGCGAGAGTAGCCGGGTCAAGAGGAAAGACCCGAGGACGTTCGTGGTGAAATGGTACTCATGGCCCTGTTTCCCAGGCGGGGCGTCTTTTCGAGCTCCTGTGCCTGCATTGTTGAACCTGTTACAACATCAGTAATTATTCCAAGCTTAAAACGCTCAGGTGATTGGTAGTCTTGACTGACAGTATGTCCAAACGCCCGTTCGGGCCTTCTCGATTCAGGAAATCTTGAGCAGCGGCCTTGACGGTCTCGAAATCCATCAAGTCCATATGGATGAACTCCAGACTTCCCCTCTGCTTCCCAGCATCTTCGGCTTTGTAGTGTGCCTTGATCTTGGAAATGGCGCTCTCTGTCCGCTCTTTGGAGCGAGTAAGGATGTAAATCTTACCGCCGGCTCCGTAGAGCTGGCGCGCAAGCTCATACCCTAGGCCATTTGATCCGCCTGTCACGATGAAGACCTTTCCAGTCTGATTTGGTAAGTTGGCCTCAGTGAGCGGGCCAGTTGGCGGGAAATGTTGCGTCCAAAGAGTAGCATAGGAGACGGACATGTTGGTTTGATGAAAAGGTAAAGGATGAAGGTATGTTGCGGATGATGTGATTTGGGTAAGAGATGTGCTTGGTTCAAAGGATCAATGGGTCAAGCTGACAATTGTTACCAGCCCGGGAATAATGTTGCCGGTGCCGCTGCGTCAGCTACCCTACTAGCGCCGACAAGGTGAATTCCTTCCAAAGGACGATGTCAAGATTGCGCTTCGAACTTGCATCTTGGTGTCGGGACTATTGTTAAGCTGCATACGTCGTGCTGACTGGCTGCACTTTCCCTGTCGCGAAGAAATAACCCAGATGTGCAATAGCGACATGCTACCGTAGCAGCATGCCCAGAGGTTGAAGCTGCAGCCCATATATTCAACAGTTTCACAAGGGCCTCACGCCATGCTCAAAGCCGTTTGCACTGAAGCTCATGATGTACACTGCTGCGAACCATTGGTTCTGAGGTGCGAGAAGTGCCTTCATGCCAAGGCCGGGAGGATTTCATCGAGACGGTGTTGTCAACCAGGGTATTCTGGGAAAGGATGCCTGGTGAAATGCGATCATTCGTATGAATCATTGGTCCACAATGCATTGAAGGAAGATTTGGACCAACTGTCTACTCTCCTCTAAACCGACTGCAGTGTCAATCGAAGGCCACAGTGGTGTTCATTCCGAACAGAAGTTCCGACAATACTCACTTCACTTCATCAACACGGAGTCATTTTACCTCCCCCTTGAACTTGTCCTTGACGGCATCTCACTTCCGACAACTGCAATTTTTAGTCTGATTGGCCAGGCTCAGAAGCCAAGTGCTCACTCTTGCTACTTACGCAGTCACGTCGACTGCCATAGAAATCCATTTCGTTTGATCAGTCTGGGACGGGGCAAACAGAGTGTGGTCATCACTTCACAGCGCAGAAAGTTCTGTTGTTTAAAAGTCATAGAATCATGACCATAAAATGCATATAAAGAAGGTTTCTGGATCAATTATAACACCTAAGCTATATTTCCAACCTTGTTGTCATCCACCCAGATTTCTCGTTCCCCAACACAAACATCCGGAGTATCGCCACCAAGATCACTCATGAGGCGTAGGTGTGGAAGGTCTTTCCAATTATGGTCCACTTATTGTCCAGCTTGATCAGTGTGTGGAAGTCGGTGTAGTCAAAACCACCAGCGTCCTTCTCCATGTCGACCTTGACAACAGCCGTTGTCGGGGTGATGCCGAGCACATCGAGGCGTGCCTTGACATCTGGCGCCTTGCCGACCGAATCGACATATCCGTACAGATTCTCAATTGGCCCACCGAGAAGGTTCTTGTCCGCTGTGAACCCATACATGGTTGCGTCCTTGTGGAAGGCCTTGCGCAGGACGTTGTTGTCGCCAGCGGCGAGACCGTCGACATAGGTCTGCACTGTCTTGATAACAGCTTCGTACTCTGACGTGGGTATTATCTTGATGTTTTGAGACATTTTGGTAGAGAATTGGTAGACTAAATTAAGACTTTGGGACGTCTGTATTGGCCACGATGTTGAGATGAAAAGAGATGTGCGATGGTCAGGCTGGGTTTTACACTGCGCCGGAAAGGATATATATATATATATGTGGCAGAACAATGGACATGGTTTCGACTATGTCTGATCGCACAATCCCTGTATAACTGGTAACACAGCTTGCCTCCAAATGAGAGCGCTGTAGTGGGTCGCCTGTGGGGTGGAAAGACAGCTTGGGCTTTCCACCGAATCAATCACTTATTTGCATCTTGGCTTTTGCATGGCAGTGTTTGACCCGAAACTTTGACGCGTTGCCCCCCGCCAAGCCCGTTGCTCGCCACGAGGGAGCTTGGGTACGCGGCCCAGAAGCCGTGAATTGTAGATTAAAAATTGGTATTGAGTGTGTTGAGTCTTCTGGCTGTGCCCTTGTTGTCGTCGGACTGGTCTATTGGCGGTTCAGCCTATAGTTCTTGTTATTCTGGGTCAGTTGGCACGAGACCGCCATCTAAGTGAAGCACTCAAACCGTTGGTGCTGCAAACCTGGCAGGAGCTGTTGCAGTTTCCTCAGACTTGCTTGCGAATGAGCCATTTATTTGCAGTACTTCTGGAGATATACTTACCAATTGTGGTATTTCTTGCAATTTCCATTTCTTCGTAGCCATAAATTTCATTTCATGAAACCTGCAATCTTGAGCAAGCAGAGCATTCCCCGAGTTTCTTTTCGAGTTTTTCCCCTTGTTCCATTTGATACTAACAGTCTTCTCACCCACTTCCTCAAAACACTCACCATGAGCCCCCAAACCTTGGAACCGGAAATTATTGAGATTATACAGCCATTTGCAGATTTTTTTAGTGAAAACAAATTGCTTGAGTCTATGAGACATATTTGGTTGCATGGTCTGCAGATGTGCTAGACAAGTGGTAAGTTGATAGATTGGTCTCATATTGATTCAATAGATGGTTAGACGCACAGTAGATTTTGAGTGCAAGTAAAAGTGTTGTTGCAGCTCATTTTCACCATTCCTGGCACAGGAACAGGTGATGGAACGGATTCGGTGCACGCTGAGGTGGGAATGTCCAGTGACTCACCAATCCAGGCTGTTTGTTAGTGTCTGAACCCACTTGACTAACCCTACAAGAGAATACAATCACATATCACAACCCAGGGATTACCTACTTATCGAATCCTTCCAGGGTGCCCGCCTCACAACAGAGCTCCGGCCGCGGACATTAAAACCGAGAGATCCGCCAAATTCTCAAATTTCCACCCGCGTCGTCTTCTCTCCCATTCAGTCATTCAGCTCCACCGCCTCGATCTCAACAGGTTAAACGTGACATTGCTTCTCACACAATAACTCAGTCATGTCCGGCGTATTCGCATTTATTCGAGCCTTGAACCAAAGGATTAGATCAAACAAGGTCTCGGATTATTTCTGTTCCACCCGTACGTTGAGTTTTTAGCTACCTAGTTCCTTATCCCTTACTGGAACGGACGACTGTCGGGTACTGGGAAACGTGCTTACAAGATGCAGACTTCTGGGGCCCGGCCTCAAATTTTGGAATCCCGATTGCAGCAATTCTTGATACCTACAAGAGCCCAGACTTGTAAGATGGTGTCCAGAATACCAGACTAAACACTGCAGACAGCAATCTGTATCATCGGTCGATATGAGACTGATCCAACCTTTTTCTGTTAGAATCTCTGGCCCTATGACAGGCGCTCTCACAGTCTACGCCTTCACTTTCATGCGCTACTCCCTTGCCGTTACTCCTAAGAACTATCTTCTCTTTGCATGCCACTGCCTGAATGCGGGAGCCCAGCTGACTCAGGGCTATCGATGGACGCAATATCACTATGGCGAACGCAGAAATGATAAGTTGAAGGAGGATTCGGTTACTACTCCTCAGTAGTAACACTGATCACAGCTGAGATTACGAAATAGAGATCGGGTGTGAAGAAAAAGGATCCCAGATTTAGAATCTGAGAAAGAATAGGGAAGAGACACCTGGATCTAGAAGAATACTATGAAGCAGCTACCGGTGCCGCACAAGAGTTTATCAGAGCAAGGCAATGTAGGAGCTGGAGTCAGTGACACGAAATGCTACAAAGCCGAGCATGGCACAGGGTTATGTGGCATGATGTTCGTGAGGAAGATAGTAATCTGGACTTCGTACCAAAAGCTCCTCATTCCAGAGAACTCTGTGAGGACGGCGTGCAGATTCTATCCAACAGGTGCGCTACCGATTACTGGGGACTTGATATGGACTCACCTCAATGCTGGCTCTGGAGTCATCTGTAACTAGTGACTCCCTTGTCAAGACGAGCTGACAGCGATTTCTAATTGAATGGACTATGTGATCCCCAAAGAAGAAACAACATTGAACTGCCTGGAGTGCAATGAAACGCACGCCTTATTAACCTCAAATTCACTCACTCAGCTTGCTATTCTAAAACAAAGACTCCCTAGCTAAATAAAAAAAAATGAATTTAGAAAGGGCCGGTCAGAGCGACGGGGACAAGCCCTCGAGTGTAGCGGAGAACAGTTAGTACCTGGATAGGATCAGTAGGCACAACCCAGGAAAATAGGTTCTCCGTGTATTCACCAAAATTAAGAATTTTTTGATGATTTTCTTTTACAAAGATGTATATTTTGATCGTCAAGATGTCGAGGTATACATGGGTTTCTCGGCATCGTCGGTCAACAACTTAGCACCTCGCTAATACGGACCTCACGTCAAATGGCAACAAAGGCACAAGGTGAAAAGGGAGGGAAAGCAATGGTCTCTGCCAGTAAAGCTTCCAAATAGTTTTGAGGCCAGTTGGGCTGATAAGATAAGCCCAGTGCACGGGCCCACTGCAGCCACTGCAGAGGGACCTGCTTGCGTTCAGCCCACGGCCCTGACACTCACTTAAGCCCTCACGGTACGCAATATGGTCCGTGCCAGACAGGGCATGTGTCTCACCGCACTCAACTACCCATAAAAAAATCACTAAAAAAGACAAAAAAACAAAAACATACAGCACCGGGTATTCGCTGGTCGTCACCGACCCAACTACTAATCCAGCGATCACAGGCTTGACTATGGGAGAGCGGACGGGATCCCGTATTTTCCTGTGTCTATGGCCGTATGTGATTGAAACGGTGAAGCACAGAACTATATTCATGGTTCACCTGACTCAAGACCCAGGCACTTAACCTTGGAAGGGCTCACCCCCCCTCCCTCAGAGTGAGTTTTGTAAGAAAGCTTGCTCAAAACGAGAACTACCGTTAAAGTTCGTAATAAAACCATGGCTGTAAGGAAACATGTGATGGAAAGTGACCTCTCAGAACATCAACCCGTCATATGTTTCGTACCTGCTAGCCAGGGACAAGCATGTCAAGTGTTGCTACTCCGAGAAAGGCTGATCTGGCGACTGCTAATTCTGTGACCTCGAATTCGTACTGGGACCAAGTGTCATGTAATGAAGTTGTGGATCGCAGCTCCGTGTGACTCTTGTGTGTATAGGGTGCTCCATGACTATTACAAGTGCGGCGCTGTTTTCGCCAATTTCACGTGTGCAATCTCTGGCCGTCAAGCTGTGCCACGCGTCAAGCTGTGCCACGCACCTCTAGTCAGTGCCAAATGTCACCTCGTGGAATTTGGCGACGGACCTCGAGAAATTGTTCGACCAAACTACCTGATAGACACAATGGCTTTGATCTATGAAACTCGTACTTTCGAATTTTGTAGAAATCAATAATCGGCAGTCAGATTACGTCACGTGGGTTGAACGAAGTGTGAGAATGAGACAGCGGCCTTTCTAAAGTTCCTCGGGAGTTAGTCTCCCTAGACACAAACATCATCCATTCTATTGCATAGTCCCCAAGACAGTTTATTCAAGAACTTGCCTAAACATGAGCAAAATGAAGACTCTTGGTGTTTTGGGCGGCATGTCCGTGGAATCGACTCAGATTTACTATCGACAACTTTGCAGTTTGACCAGGGACAGACTCGGGGGTTTGCACTCCCCAGAACTCCTCATTCGGTCGCTAGACTTCGGGCGTATACAAGACTTGCAGACGCGTGGGCAGTGGGAAGAAGCTGGAAGCATCCTCAACATCGAAGCGAAGGCACTTGAAAGTGGCGGAGCGGATATCATTATTCTAGCGACCAACACGATGCACAAAGTTGCTGATCAGATGATGGAGGGAGTCTCCGTGCCCATGATACACATTGCGGATGCGACGGCCGCGCGTATTAACGCTCGTGGGCTCAGGTCACCGGGGCTGATGGCCACGGCTTTCACGATGGAGCAAAACTTCTATGTCGACCGGCTTGTCGCAGCTGGTCTGTCCCCAATCGTCCCGGACAGCTCCGACCGAGCTGAAACGCACCGTATCATATACGAAGAATTATGCCGTGGACTTGTGAAAAAGGAAAGTGAGGATGCTTACATCTGCATTGCCAATCGGCTTGTTGCAAGGGGAGCCGACTGTATAATTCTTGGATGCACTGAGGTCGGCATGCTGCTTAATCAAAGTAGCTTGCCAGTGCCAGTCTTTGACACAACAATGATTCATTGCGATGCAGCTGTAGATAGTGCACTGGAGGATGTGGCTACTTCTTGCAAATGACTGTTGGGTTGAGCCAAAGAGATATGAGGGAGAACGAGCACGATCCACAACAAATACAGCAAAGTGCAAGTGATCAATGTCTGTTCTCGTCTCCGTTCCTTAGCGACGAAAAATGTAACGACGGTCTTCTGAATCCAAAAAGTGATTTTCAAGGAAATTCTCAAGAGGTGGTTTCGGCCAAGGTTCCAGGGTCATAATCCTCAGTCCATCTCATAGGTGAGACGCAAATATGAGACCGGGTTACTGCGATTAATGATAGTCACGGTCAAGTACGCAACGAGATCGAGTCAGCCAGTTGACACATGTGTAGCTGTATTCGACTGCTTGTATCATCTCAGTTCAAACTGTCGCACTTCTGCCAGTCCCTCTCTCAAGAGTCCCGCGGCCTGTCCCTCCATCATGCCTTGGACCTTGGTATCCCCTACATAGAAGAAATGGTCCTCGTTCTCCCTCAGAGATGCGACGCTATCGTGGCCTTTTAGAGCACACACCAAGTCCCCAACGGCTATGGCTTTCCGGGAGGCGAGTCCAAAATATCCGCTCGAAGTGCGGAAAAGGGAACAATCATCCAGACCATCCGTTAAAATATAAGAAGTCATTTCTTGGCAACAGTTGGCAAACCTGCCCTTCTTTGGTAATCCTCCTGTGGCCTCACAATCCAGCAGATCCTGGAGCCATGAAGAGGAATTGCTGTCGAAATGTGAAACTCTGTTGCGTTCGTAGTCCTCCTCGGGACCTTTCTCTAGGTCCAGAAATGTCTCGCGTAAGGAAGTCCAAAATCCCATTTCTGTGTCTGACCTGAGCCCTAATCTCTCGATGGCGGTACGATACTGAAATCCTCCGCAAAGCACTGCCCATACAAAAGCACAGGCAAACGTGAGATACTCGGAGGAAACAGGGTCGGTGACTCGCAGCCGAGAATTGAGTATCGAATTCGGCATATTGTTCCAGCAGAGAAGCTCGAAGAGATCCCGCAGCAGGCGTCTTCTAGTTCTCGGCTCCGAAAACTCGGACATGTTTCTGCGGAATAGATCTGATAATAAGTCGAATATATGATTGGAATTGACGACTTGCGGATATGTCTCGTGCACAGAATCAATGATAAGCCCAGTCACGAAAAGTGAAGGGCCCTGGATGTAACTCATATTCAGACACTGCTCGTCCGAGAATACGCCATGGTCAGCATCGACCTCGGTGAAGAAGACATAGTCAGACCTGTTGTGATGGAAGTGCGGGAAGTTGGGCGCCCAGGAGGCGAAGTGCCGGCATCTGACGTCGTTACAATCACGCCTCAGTCCAGCAAGACTGAGAAACCACAGCTCCTTCATCTTAGATACCGCATTTTCGGCGGCCAAGTCCTTGTTTGGACGCGCGAAGTCCTGCAGCCAGGCTGCTACCACATCGTGGAAGACCTTAGCAACAGACGTCTGTTGAGAATAGTCTACCTGGATGTCGATGCCAGTAATACCAAGCAGGCCATACACGTGGTCCTTGGGGTCAGTCGCAGCCAGCGAGCCAGCTTTGTAGAATACGCGCCAGGACAGTGTAGGGATTTCCATTCGTCGCCGCCTCCACGAGTCAAGCTGGCCAGTGAGCGTGACCCGAGACAGACCGCTCCCTGAAGTCAGAGATTGCCATAGAGCAGGGAGGATGAAGCTAGGGGTGGAAAGATCACACAACTCCAAAAGATCAAACCAGAAAAATACGCGGTCGAGCGTATCGGTCAGCGATGTACAGCTGGACCTGCAGATCAGTAGTGCATCCCGAGCCAGGACAACCTCTTGGAATATCCATACTCGCTGCCAGTATTGCAGACCGAGGAAGTGGCGGACTGCCTCCCAGTTTCGGTTACTCCAAGAGGGCCAAAAATTATCGGGAATGGCCTCGCTCAGCTCCGGACACTTTTCAAGCCACTGGACCAGCCTTTCATCATCAAGCTCTATATCCCAAAGTGTACCACCAACTTCTTGCTCCACCAACAGAAGCTCTTTGTTGATGGTTTCAAGTGTTCGGAATGCGGTGCTCAGAAACTCGTCCTGTATGTCATCGCTGAATGTCCGAGGATCACGGAGCTGCCTGATCCCGTCTGGCATCCAACACATTACTAGCTCTGCGCCGGAATAGATGCGGTCCATGAGCTGCACCTGTTGGGCTCTCTCGGCCAGGTCTTGCTGGTTGATGCAGACAGCGTCTGCCCAGACTCGGAGCTCCCCCAGTTCACGAGAGGGATATTTGGTTTTCCAATGATGGGGAATGCAACGCAGTGCGAGGGCCAAACTTGGAGTGGCCTGGAATTCCTGACAATCAACCTGGATGGACACCGGTTTGGTCGCTTTGCCCCAGACATAAGACAGTGCAGTGAAGGGGGGACAGGTACGAAGGGACACTGTGATAAGTCGACATGTTACGTGGTCGTCAGCATTGATCTTGAAGGATGTGAGAAGGCGGATTTCGTCGATGATGGGATTAAGAGGGCGGTAAAGGGAGAAAAGAGGTCGTTCAGACATGATGATGTTGTCCCGATACTGAATCCCGACCTTCTGGTAAATGTCAGAACATGAGTTCAGAGGTTCACTTCAGCTGCAGGTCGAAGGATCGGGCTATGATTGAGAGAGCCCCCAACAGCAAGTAATTGCTTACAAAGCAAAATATCTAACCACCACGCAGTTCACTGCAGCAGTGGAGATTCCCATTCTATACCTACACATCTGTCATGCCCCCAGCCCATGATATCTGACCGAATCTCAGGCTGCTTAGTAGTTTGCTCACTGGAAATGTTCCAAGGTTGTGCTACATGCTTATTCAGGTACTTAATCTTCACCAGAGCGGCGAGTTATAAGAAATACTTACAATTATCCTAATGTATCTGGTTGTGACCGGAATTTTGGAATTATGACCTGGCTGTGATTTGCTCCAGTCGCCAAAATGAGGTCGCCTCGTACAAAATTACTAATTAATAGACTTCAAGAGGGCCCTCAGGTATCTGACTTCCAGTAAGTCCTTTTCGACTGGTCAGAGTAAAATACCCTCCCTTTCCACGACCACTCCATTTGTTCTCGCCCTCAATCACGTTCTGTCTTCTTAATGAGACCCTGCCTTCTGCCTTCTTCTCCCCACTTATGGACTTCCTCGCCGACTTCAGGAGCTTCTAACTCGGGCATAGGAATATCCCACCAGCAGATGTTAAAGTTCGTGTCAGAATACCCTCAACCAATTCCTTACCAGAGGCGGGTTGTCTTCTTGGGGGACGGCAGTCTGGCTGCGGAGCACTTGTCTCAAATCGGCTCAACGCTAACCCTAGGCTGCTCTTATTAACAATAAGTAAATCCAATTGATCCTCCTACTAGTTCAAGGAGTTTCTACTGGTTGACGGCATCGCAATGGCTTTATATGCCGGTCATGCGGTTGTGTGGTGTACTACTACTAGTACCTAATACATGGAATATGCCAGGTCATAGAGGCTTGTCACATTGGTATCCCATCTGCGACCGCAAGAAGGGCATTGTGCATCTCAACTTGAGAATACGACTTCATGATGATCTGATTGGTTTGTTTATAAAGCTTGGTGGCGAGAGAGAAACATATTTGTAAAGAATATTGAGGAAGTTTAATAGGGTGGGTACAGACGTGCATACGCGCACTCCGGTGTGGGGCGGTCGGAACCGGGTGCAACCACCTCACGTACCTATGGACTCTGCTTCTATGGCCTGTAGAGTGTTCTTGGTATGCGTAGCACGTGAGCCTCGCTACAGACAGCATAAAGACCCTCAAAGGGTGCCAATGCGAATGTTAACGCTGGCACAACAAATGGTACAGCCTCCTGGGCCACCATTTCGGCCCCCTGCCCCACTGCCACCCCCCTCCTCCACACCTAACCCAGCAGAAACGACACACTCGCAGCCAGATCACACCCAGCAGCCGCCGAGCGTGTGTCCACAAGAGGGCAGAGTGAACAATTGCATTGCCTGATCTCGAACAGCCCAGCCCAACTCTCCGCACCTTGCCTGCTTGCCAGTCTCAGATCTGCGCAGTCTCCCCTGTGCGGCCCGCCAGCTAGCCATCCACGGCCCGCAGCAAAGAGCGGTCACAGTCGCTCACAGTCGCTCACGGCCGCTGTCCGTTGCCATACTTTTTCGCCTCTTTGGACCAAGGAAGGGAATGGCCCCCAAACTACGTTCTATGGTGACATTGCTCCTTCGTCTCTTCGCCGGTGGTGCAGCTGCGGCACGGCATGGGATGGGATGGTCAGCAAATTTATTATGAGGCTTACATGCAAAAGGACTTTGGTACCTGCAATGCGACGCGGGGATGAACACCTCACGCTGTCTCACTGCATCCGCTATTTCCAGCGACCTGCGTTGGGTAACAATGGCAACTCAGCTTAAGCGCCCACGTTGGCGCGCTGCAGGCGCTGTGGCCCACCATTGGCCGGCCTCGCTGCGGTGCTCCCTTTTACTCCCTCCCAATGAGGTCGAGATTGCCACGGGATTGCATCTAACTGACTTGGCGCGCGCCAGCCAGTCGTTCGTCGTGTCTTCAATGGACCATCCAGGGCCATCCTCCTGCACGCCCTGATTGGCCTGGGCCCAGCCGCTGCAACCCTCCCGCGTCTTGCTTGTCGTCGTGGACAGCGTGG